>JAODKC010000137.1:13401854-13425105 GCA_026777985.1 Mormyrops attenuatus
CCCCCCCTTCCAGACAAAATGTTGATTTTCAATAATGTATAGAATCTGTATTGGTTTTGTTAGTGTTTGTGACCGAGTGGCTGAATTTGTATGCATTCCAAAGCACATGTTGCACACGGCCAATAAAGAATCTTGATCTTGAGTTTAAGGGCACTCAACTGGTCATGTAGTTATTTTTTTGGAGATAAAATCAAGTGAGTCAAGACGCTGAGTATCGTGTGAATGGAACCATTTGGAAAGCGATTATTTTGTTGTTTGTCAGTCAGCGCTGTCAGCCGGCAGTGGGCTTTTACCGTGGCAGCTTGTTCCGGTCCTGAGAAATCTGTAACAGATTAATAACATTCAGCTGGCTCTTATTTGGAGGCTGACGCCTGGGTTTCGGTTTTTCATTGGTCTGGCCTTGGAGTTCTACCAGTTCCACTTATCATGACCATCTCATTCCAACACCTGCCAGCAGATCTGGTGGATTGGATTCTGCCCACGGGGTAGTACGTGAGTTTATTTTTTAATGGTTTATTGGTGTCAGTTCCTGTTGCTTTGCATTTAAAGGAAATGTGTTTTTCTGTTGCTGTTCAGGTATGATGTTTCTCATAAAAAGACAGTGATGTGTTTGATGAGAGGGGCTTGGGCAGAGTGGTAGCAATTTACAGCCAGCTGGTGCATGGAGATTTTTCTCAGCAGTTCCGGCTCACCTGGTAGCTGCTCCCTGCTGGGAGATGCCTGGTAAAGAGGTGGGATGTGTTCCGGTGGATAGAGGAGTGCTGGAAGGAGCGGGAGTTACCGGTGGTTGGGAGTGCTGTGGTGCACTCAGGACATGTAATGCTATCCTCTGCCTGCTTGTTCGCTGATGTTCTTGAGCGGTGTTTCCCAATCCGGTCCTTGGGGACCCACAGACAGTTCACGTTTTTGCTCCCTCCCAGCTCCCACGTGGGCTGCCTGACAGGGAGCTCAGAGGGAGCAAAAACGTGAAACCAGCTGCGGGTCCCCGAGGACCGGATTGGGAAACACCGCTCAAGAGGTACCCAGCTTAAGGTGGAGTGCATGCATCAGAACGATGCAGGATGGAGGACCTACAACTTCAGGTACACTGAAGACAGCTGCGCTCTTATAAGGGGATGAACTGTCATTTCCTGGCATGAAGGGACGAATCCTGGGGAGCGAGCACCTGGCCCTGGTGGGTGTGTTTGCAGCAAAGCAGACTCCAGTATTTGATTATCTGATCAGGTGATTTGAATAACATCTTCTGCACTTAGATCATATGTTATATGTGCATTTCCCATGTTGCTGATGAGTAAGGAAACCAGCCGATGTCATGATTACTAAAATGTTTGAAAATTTGTGGTGTCAAACATTAATGGAAAACGGGTAACATAACCAAGTAAATTTAAGTTTGTTTTGAACCAGAATGCAAGATGAGGCTTTATTTGCCGTCTGAGAAAAAAGTTTGGGATCAGAGCACAAGGGACTGGCAGCAATGTGACTAATCTGCCAAACATGGGATCCAAACCAATAACCTTCTGATCACAGACACAGTGAGGCCTTACCAGCTGAGCCATACACCACTGCCCAGTGGCAGCTGGCATGTGCGGTCTGATATGGCAGTGTTTCATCGGTAAACTGAGCAGAGCCCATGCCCCTGAAAAATTTTCCAAGGGCGTAGTGCAACTGGCTCACCCTGTGGTCCAAGCCCAAGCTTTGCTTTCACCTGTATATGTGGGTACATGTTATTTAAATTGTGGTACTTGTATAAAATTCCCTGCCTCGCACTTCTGACTCAGTGCCAGAATATTCTATTTGTGTAGTCAGTGCTCATTGCACACAGTTGGCGATTAAACTGAGGCCAGATAAGATGTAAATTAAACTTCGTCCATTTGTGTCATTTTTATGGCAGGTTCATGAGCCCACATTCAAGTTACTCAGCTCTCCAAATGTATGTTCTGGTTTTATTTGCCCTGTTTCACTTGCCCTCTGTGAGACTGCCAAAGACATTCTAGACTTTCATCAAGTATGTGGGTGTCTGGCATGGAGATCAGATCTTTAAAAGCAGGAGGAGAGCAGCCTTTGCCGACTTTTCCGACGTGGCACCGTTTGGATAATGGCAGGACTGCTGCTAAATGAGTCCTTTTTAATTTTACGCCTGATCAAGTAGCTGGATCCCGAAGCTGTTTTATTATACTTTGGGGTAATAAAATTTTATTTATGCAGCAGTAGCTCCCGTACTTTCATGGATGCTCTCTGCTGACCCTGGAGAATTTAGGGAACATGAAGAGAGAGCGTTCTCATATCAGTGTTCATTTTTGTACCCTGTTTCAAACAGCACCGTGGGTGAATGGTGACAGTAGTGTGTAGGAAGATCATAATGAGACTGTCCCTCTGGGGAGAGCTTTGGCTGTGGGCTCGGGGGGGTCCTGCCAGTTGATGTCCGTCCCTCTGCATGAGACAATCCCAGCCTTGGCAGAAGGGTGCATTTATCTGGAGGAATCATGACGTACCTTCTGGGTCACCCTGCTGGACAGGCGGTGACTGTTGCCGCACGGCAGAACATCTGTCCTCATGGAGCTGGTGTGGGAGGAGATGGCCGGGCAGGGAGGATTTCGTGTCATCTCGCGTGGCTTGTGTCATAATGGCCTGGTAAAGGGACTGAATATGAGACAGGACTGGGTGCCGCAGAATTACTTAAAGGATCCTGGCCCCAAGCTGGCGTCTGGCTGCATTACTGAAACAGGGAGGGGGAACCACGCTGATAAGTCAACTCTCCCACCTGTGACGGCTGTTCTCCCTCACTGACTCATCTGCAATACCGACCAAAGTGAAATATGGCCATGTGTGAATCGGTTGCTGAGAGGGGCTTGTGTAACCGATTCTTCTGCATTCAGAAGCACCGTGTTCCTGGGTGAGGAGGACGAGGGTCATGTGACCAGCCTGGGATCATTAATTCCACCTGTCCCTCGTTCCTTGGATCAACTGGTGTGTCCTATTTTATTCCAGCCCCCAGTAACCTAGATGAAGCCACAACCAGATTCACCGTGAACACAGAAGCCTGTGCCTGTCGAACCTGTGTAAATGGGGTGCTGCCTGATTTCTGTGACTCTTGAAATGAACCTGTTCCCTGCCCCAGACCCCATCATTTTCAGACATATCATGGAGATAAAACCCATTAACCTTCAGCCACATGGCAATAACGAAAGATAGCATTAATAAATAATAATAATTTGTATTTTTTTTGCATATAGCTGTTACACAACACATACGATGTATTTATACAAATATATAACAGTGATGTTGTATTTACTTAGTCTTGTCCAATGAAATTTACTTACATTCTCTGTAGGATTCTGGCTGATTGGCAGAACTTATACTGCAGGATGTTACACTGTGTGTTGTGTTATTGTGTACAGCTTGACGTGGCTTTGCAGTATAATATCAGTACAGTTGATCGGTGTAAAAAACAACAACCAAAAAAACAAATAAACTAGGTAAAATCAGGTTTATGTTTCTAACTTATGGGCCACTGGAGGATGCAAATGAGGGCAGGTTTAGCATGATGTTGCAGATCACATGCAGATCAGGAACAGAAACTGCGGGGGGCGGGGCTTCAAATGGGTGGAGGCCCTATGGGTGAAGTGTACATGATTTGCTGTGGCCCCCGGCCAGCATGAGTGATGCCAGGACTGGACACGTAATTCCAGTATGGACGTGTGACTGGTGTAACACTTTTGCAGGATTGAACACCAACCAGTATGCTCGTGCTTTGAAGATACAAGGTCATACAGTGGACACATGATGCAGACACATTTGTACAGCCCTTAAATCACCTCACTGGACAACTTCAGTGTGTGTAGATATCCTGTGTTCATGATATTAAAGCTTAAGTGTTAGATACTTCTCAGTGGCTTTTCTGATGGCTCTTTTGATGAACTCGCATTTAGGCTTTGACCTGATGACATTGAGAAGACCTCTTCCTTAGGCCTGGGTTAGATCTAGTGGAGACCCAAAGAAACGGGGCTACCTCTTAATACAGCAGGACAAATTTAGGTTTGTTTTTTTCTGTAATCATTTTATACCTGCTAAAATAAGATTGGCTATCAATTATGTATTCAATATTTAAAAAGATAAATAATGATGTAAGATGGTGGCATATGATTAGTCATTTATCTTTGTAAATATGACTTTGTCATATTACCCAGTTTAGAAAAATATGGAATACTGCTGACTTGATGATTACAAAAGTGTTGCCTGGGGGGGGACATCCATTCATCAGTGTTAGTGGGAGCTAAGGGAGGGTGTAGGGGCTCTCATACATGTCATAGAGATGTGCCCTAATGACCTGGTGAACATGCATCAGTGTTGAAACCAATGATAAATTCATATCTTATAACATCAAAGTGATAAAAACACTAACCATTACATACATAAGAGTGAACAGCCGGGAGTGACCATACTTCTCCGCTTCAGAAGTCATCTGGATCCTCCAAGAACCTGGCCAGCACCTCCTGAGCGAAACTGGGGAATGTCGTGTCTCACCCCAGCCAAAAAAAGAGCTGCTCACCATTTGCAGTATGTTATTAAAAATATCAAATCCGATAGGACAGAATCTTATCGTAGCAATAAAACGCAAAGTCGTAGCCAAAGAAATACGAGTCCTGGTAACCTCTGAGTCACCTTTCTGGCCGACGCCAGCTCAGAGGCGTCACAGTCCGGATTCAGATTGTTTCCATAGCGTCGGGGTAAGCGGAGTGTAAAGCGTCTCCCTGGGAAACAGGGAGGATGAAAGGCACACTGACGGCTGCTGTCTTCTCATGCTGTCTGCTCCCTTTCACAGTTCAGTCATCAAGAGTCTCCTTAACAGCTTCTCCCGGTCAAGGTCCATCCTCAGGGCTTCAGCACTGAGAGAGAGAGGGAGAGATGTAGCATAAAACTCAACGAGACGACACTTGCGTGGGCTTTTGGGCATACTCTTGGAGGCCCGTGTGTGCCTCTCTCCTGGGGCAGACCTCAGGGATTCTCTAAGGCAGTGTTTCCTAATCTGGTCCTCGGGGACCCTCAGGTAATCCACATTTTTGCTTTCTCCCAGCTTCCAGTAGCTGTCTGGCAGGGAACTCGGAGGGAGCAAAAATGTAGACCGGCTGTGGGTCCACAAGGACCAGATTGGGAAACACTGCTCTAGGGAATGTTTCAGACTAGTAGGCTAAGGCAGCTGTCTTGTAACACCTATTACAGGATATGAAGGAATACAGTACAAAACTCCAGGGCTGTGATCACTGCTTCACTTGGCGAGGAACAGCAGCCATTTGCAGACACAGTTTATTTGGGCCATAAGAAAGGTGGGAAATCTGATCCAGGATCAGACCCATTGTTGACCCCGGGCAGTTTCAGACAATGGCTATGTTGTTGTGCTACAAAAAAGGCTGACCCTGTCGTGGGAATCCAAGTCTTTATAGGCACTGGAGGTTCAAAGCACTATCAGGAAACTGAGCAGGTGAGTAGTAACTCTGCAAATAATAGAGCTGACTATTACAGTTCAATCATCTGCAAGACATGATGGTGCCATTGAACAGCAATCAGCAGTGGATTCGGATCCAAGATGTCATTTCCTAGTTAATATAATTAGGAATACTTGAGCACTGTCAAGGATACCTTATGAGGAATGTAGAATGTGCCTTATAAGAGACTTGTATGTGATCTCTTATGAGGATGCAGCAGGTCCCTTAAGGCTGTCCTGGTAGATGCCTGAATCTGTGAACAAAACGTGGGTAGGCAGACGCAGCCTTTGAAAGCAGCTCTTATGTGATCTGAAGGGAACTTAACCATTACATGAACAAGTCATGTAGGGAGCTTAACCACTCCATATCCGAGGCATGGAGGATAAGCAGAAAAGCTAAGGAAGGGAACATACCTTGTACATGACACAGCAGAGAGGCAAGGGAAGAACCTTAAATGAGAAAGGCATGACTAGAAAATGAAGAATGTATGAAATGTGTTAAGACCAGAGCAACCTCTGATTTGTACCAGAAGGGAATGCTAAAGAGCTAACATCGAAAGGCTAGCGGGAGGAGGAAGGTGCCGGAACAGTGTTTGGTTTGGGATAGGCTACCTTAGCTGAGAGGAGCAGACCAGGGGAACGTTTCATAAAGACAACATCAAAGAAGAAAACAATCGGTCAAAAGGAGCGAATGGAAAGGAGGCCAATCTGCAGAGACGGAAGGGGCTGACAGAAGGTGCTGTGAGCCAACAGCGAGGCTGAATGGAAGGGAGAAGAGGAATGGACTCAAAGCAGCTTGGTGTGCGGAGAAGAAGGGAAGCTGAGAAGGACGAGCCCGAGTGGTGGCAGCAGAGGGCGCAGAGCAGGGCGCCCCCCTCTGGCAGCATGAAAGCCAAACAGGAAGTGTGTGTGGCTCTACTGCGCCGTCGCGTGGTGCTCACTGGTCTGTACATACTGTGGCGTAGGGGGCTGAGCTCTGGGAGGGTCGTCTCCATCTCTCCCAGCGCTCCCTGAGGCTGGGCACTGGTGCAAGACACTCCCAGACCAGTATGACTTGCAAAAAGAGGGATTGAGGGAGCTTTAGTGTCACAAAACTATGAGGAGCCATAAAGAGGCTGTGCGAGAGATTCAAAACAGAATTTCAGCAAAACGGGAGTCAGCAGTCATTCACCACAGCCAGTTTTATGATGAAAATCTTCACAGGTTAAAGCTCACAAAAAGCTGAAATTGAATCTGACTGAACAGGGATACTGTATTTAATGTTCGTGCCCCTCAATAAATGGTTTCAGATTTCATTTAACTTCAAGACAAATAATGGAATGAAGGCAAACTCCTCAACGTTACTCGCTAAATCAGCATTTCTGAGTAATACAACTTATTTGATGGAAAAACTGACTTTGTTCTCAATTTAAAGAGTGATGGCATCTTGCACAGTTTACCTGTCGGGTTGAGTGGTACCACAGGGTACCAGCTGAGGAACAGGCCCTTGTGAGAATGGTGGAGGCTTGGAAGGAGACACCAGATGGTGACAGCACTGCATCCCCAGTTCTAACAGTGCGAGATCGGCCTACAAAAAAGGCTCTCGTTATTGACACAACTGATATTTATTAAAAAACCACTAAACAGACAAATGAAAACACAAAGCATCCACTTCCTTGCTCTGGGGCCCAACAGTGAAATCACTCTGCCCTTCAGGGGACTTGAACTAGCAACCTTCTGTTCACAGGCACAGTGTCCCAACCTTTCTTAAGGTAGAGGAGTGCAAGTCTTAAGTTCCTTGTGTGGTTCATTCCAGCTGACCATACAGTCCCAATGTAAATAGGCTTCTACAGTAATTGAGAGCCAGAGTGAGACTGACAGTAATGCTCTCCTCCCATTGGCTGTTACCCATATATACTGCCCGGCCAAAAAAAAGTCACCATTTGAATTTATATCAGCAAATACAGCCAATGATTGGATCATTATTACAGCCCAGCAACGTTATGCAGCAATGAAGTACAGTCAGCTGAGTACCTGATTCTACTTTTTTCTTCCATGTTGGCATGGGCATATTCCAGGACAAGAAGGCCAAGATTCATTGGGTTCGAATTGTCAAAGAGTGGTTCAGGGAGTATGAGGAATCATTTTCACCACAGAGTTGTGACCTTAACCTCATTGAAGGTCTTTGGGATGTGCTGAAGGAGGCTTTATGGAGGTTCAACTCACTTGACAATACAGGATCTCGGTGAGAAATGAATGCAAATCTGGATGAAAACAAAGGGTGAGATGTTGCATAAGCCTGTGGAAACAATGTCAAGACAAATGTGCTCCATAATCAAAGCTAAAGGCGGTCCAATGAAAAATTCAAATGGCGACTTTTTTTTGGCCGGGCAGTGTATAACATGTATAAGATTCAATGGACGCAATGCAAACACCTGACTACAGTACTACTACCCAAAATATGATTATGTACAATCAGCTGAAACAACTCTTCATCAATGGGTCTGGAAATCTCTGGGTCAGACAAATATTCCCTGATTTAGATATTTGTATATTAGGAAGATTTGTACCTCTTATTGATCGAGTCGAGTAAAGTACTAAGTACAACAGGAATCACCACCTTAGAGGGTCCTGACACAGGTTTAAAGATCCCATTTTGTCTGCTGTGTAGTAATGGAAGTTATTTTTGCAGGGAGATTTTTATGCATGCATCGGGATAATTTGTAGTGTTTTAAATAAATATTAACCTTTAAATGCCACCATGTGCGTCTGATTGAAACCTCAGAGAAAGGTGCTTTTCATGTTTAATGCTATTTTGCATGTTAATTGTAATTCATAAAATCTGTTTGAATTGTTTTAATAGGCTACTTTTCCTCTAGGATTGAGCAGCTCTGCTTTGAAGATAAAATCATACTGATTAAATTATAATGAATAAATTACTTCTAAAGCACAAGCAAACAATGAAATTAAACCCCGAAACAGCTGCCTTCTGCTCACCAGCCACACCTGGCTACACTTGGCAGGACTTCAAGCCAACGAAAGCCTTATTTAACAAATTAATTTAGAGAGATGCGTGTTACAGCACAGCATGGCGTTTCACAGATGGGTTCTAGAAGATGGGAAAGGCCTTAATTGGCTTGGGATGACACCTACCACCTTATCAAGTTTGAAGGTTACGGATACAGCCTACTAAATAATATCTTGTGAACAAAGGCTTACCTTGGGGTATATGGGTGGTTGGATCTGGATGTCCAATGAGCTTTCAGAGGTGGTTTTTCCAGCGCTGCTCTGGGAGGTAATGGCAGCAAGGGCTGCTGGGAGGTCATCTTCGTCACTATGATTACTGTAGTTGGAAAAGAGCAGAAAGGCCCCTGTTTTCTGTATCGTAGCTGTGACCTTTACTGAAGGTGTAGACTTGGAGTAGGATCTCCCATTGAAACGCTGAGCATCATTGCTGGCTTTCCGGTCTCATTACTGCCCTTAGCTATGGTTTTCTCCATCTTGAAATTGCATCACCTCGCCTTCTCCTTCTGGTTCGTCTCTATTCTACAAAGCAAACAGCTGTTCTGACGCTTCACAGGTACCAGTCAGACCAGACAATATTTTAAGGGATCTGAGAATGTAGTCTGACAATTTGATTGCTTTTGGCCCAAAACAAGTCTTTATATATCTGCTGAATTGATGAGAAGCATTTCTCTGTGACATCAGTCACAGCTCTGCGATGACATCTAACCACGAGGCGCTTACCCCCCAAGCTAACATGGCATCAAGTTATGTGAGCTTTAGAGACATATAACCATCTTTGGGGGGGGGGGCATAGGCCCAGACATAGGCCTTCCCGGAGTCCCAAACAAGGCATGCTAGGTCACTGTGCCCATAACTGAGAGTGATAAATGATGGATTAATGACTAGTAACAATAGTTTAAAAGACGAAACTCACAAACTGTACTGTCTGACGAGTCTCTTCCTCCGTTCCGATCTGACGGGTGGCTTTTCGGTTGTCATGCTGGAAGAGACTGAATCTTGGGATGACGAGGGAAACCTGGTGGACAGGACAGAGACACACAGCTGGGACACCTAGCTTTCCCTGTGCTGCGGGAACATGCTTCTCCTGGTCATGCTGATGAATTCACTGCAGATTAGCAGGTGTGAATGCAATGTCTACGGTAATGCCTGCATGACCCTGTTTACTCACTTTTTTACATAGTGATTCCATGTTATTGCCACATATTGACTGTCCAATATTGGTGTCACTAATTAATTTGTTTGCACACAGTGTGTATTGAAAACAGAACTGCCTGAAAACATTGTAAGTATGCCGAATTATAAGATAGCGGCCCGAAACTTGGTTTCATTTAGTACATTTGGAACTTTGAATTCATGACTTCATTCAATGTGTTTGGTCATTATTCATACCATCACACACAGACATTAAGTTTGAATCTTACCAAACAATGCTTACAATTCTGAATGATTGTTTAGTAAGAATAATTCAATGCAGCATTCTACAGAGAATGAGGCTCTAGATACAATGTTGTGATTCTCCTACACATTAACTGCTACCTGACTCATACAGAAGACTGGCTGTCACAGTTTTAAACAGATGTCTGCTCGGTCTAACTTCCAGAAGCATCTTCTTTCTGTTAATTAGATACAGATGTACCAACCTGCCGTTGTGCTCGTGGCCAGAAGAGCTGCCCCTGCGGTCGCCGTCGTTCATGACCTACACACGCAAAGGACAGGCTCTAAAAACATGTCTTTGAACTTTAGGTGACTCTAAAACCCTCCAGTACTGCATTCCTTTGATGTCCTGGCAGGGGACGGGTGGAACAGACTACATCACATGCCAGAGTTTCAAGGGGAGGACTCAAGGTGCAACTGTGAACAGCCAGGTGGATGATGACCTGCTGTACGGAAACACCTGGTCCGGTGTGGAGAAGCACAATTTCATGCACGCTCCCAGAGTGACACACACATGCTCGGGGAAAAGCTGTAACCGGTCCAGGCGTGAGTCATTCCACCGGACCTGCAGGGTTTAATTGTCAGCAGCCACAGGGTCACAATGTGAGAAATACTCACTCTGAAGGCAGTGTCCATCTGCGCCTTGAGGATGTTACACTTGAGGTGCTCTGGGAGGCCAGCCGTTAAAGCGGGAGAGTGCAGACTCTTCTCCGACAGCTGCTTCTCCTCCATCTGGCCAGCGGGTAAGGACTCGTTAGACATTGTAGGACAGTGGCACTATGAGGATGCCATGCTGGGGTGGGCATTTGGGTATGTTAGGGTGATTAAATTAAACCAGTAATGATTGGGTAAATCTGTCTATCTGTAGCCACGCCCCTGCCTTAGGACTTCGCTGCTGCCAAGCTGGCTAATTCATCGGAAACAGGCTTACTCTCCTCTCGGGGGTGGAGTGGGGGGGGGCATTAGTCCATCACATAAACAGTAATACACTCTAATATGTCAGACATACTGTCATGTGCCTCAATTCACACCTTCTAGAAGGAAATGAGTCAAGTGGCATCACACATTAATGCCATTCGAATAAACCAGTGCATATCCATTCAAGGTGTGTCCTAAGCACGTCGTACTGTAGCATTGCTAACTTCCAGGTCTCCTTAACTGTAGCTGATGTTTGTCGATTTAACGACTACGATATATCGTGTCAAAATGCCAATATGTCCAGTTGCCTCATACATATCTTGTGAATTTTACTTCCAGAATAAGCGGTTTTAAAAGTGGGAAAAACTGCCTGTAGTTTTGTTGTTCCCCTGCTGCACTGTCTTTCATTCGGACGGTTATATAATTATTAAGTGACATTACATTACACTATGGCTTCTAAACAGAAGTACCACTTGAGGAAAAAAACTGAATTAATTACAGTAGCTAGCATGTTGCCAACTAAGACTGCCAAAAACAGCACTAAACAAATAATAATATAATCAATTACATCCATTAAAATTAAAGCAAGAAATACTCTAATTCTCTTCAAAATGTCCCTGATAACTGAAAAAAAATTATATTTTCATGACTCACCATATGCTTTAGATCCTGACAATGTCCCACATTTGTAACGGCAAATAAGCAGGACTCATTTTTGCAAATTTTATTATAGGAAATTAAAACTCCATTATTCTTGATCCAAAACACAAGGGTGAATAATGTGTCAATGTGAGTAATAATGAGCAGCACTGGTGACATTTTACATATTTCACTGTGTCATCATCCATCGCACACCATTACAGAACAGCTACCACTTTCAGCTACGCCCCGCGGCGCCGTGCCACCTGGTGGACCTTGGTGAAGGCCATAATTCAGTGCTTCCCTTGTGTCACAGCCGATAGGGGATTAAGTCGTGTGGGAAACAGAGAAGGATGACAGATGTCCCTGAGAAATCCACCGTGGCACAAACATCATTCTCACACCACCAGCTGAGCTGTTTTCTGTTGTTTGGTGCCTCACATTTAACATACTGATGTTTAATATTTTCTTCTGTTTATATATATATACACACACACAGATACATATACACATTTATATGTATAAGCCTATGTGTGTGTGTATATATCTATATCAATCTACCTATCTATCTATCTATCTCTCTCTCTCTCTCTCTCTATATATATATATATATATATATATAAATAAAAATCCATCTAGCCATCCATACTATTTTGTACGTGTGAGGCCTGGCCAGGGGTGGGGCCACAGCGTCACTGGCCCCAGCTGAAAGCTGATTGACTCCAAGAGTCCCTCCTCCCTTGTCACTCACTGATTCAAAACGCATCATTCACTAATGATAAGTCAGGCCCCTCCATGTGATTTGTGGGTCCTCTTATACCCCCCACCTTCTAAGAATCTCCCCGAGTCCGTCTTAATGACATCAGTACAGTTCCTGTCCTGTCCTGTCCTGACATGGGGGTCTGGCTGTGTCAGACCACGTCGACGACTCAGATTTGCTTCCAGTACCTGAAGCTCCCAGGACCTCTACATGTCCAGGCCGTGCAGCTGCATTGAATCTGGTCAGGGGTCTCGGGTTAGTGGTGGTTAGCGGCTGGTAGCGGGTCCCAGAGTCAGCTGACTGATTTCACCATTGGCTTTCTGAACAAGGACCTTTAGCCCCAATTGCTCCTGGCTGATCCTACTTTCTCAAAATGTATATCGCTTTGGAAAAAGTTTCTGCTAACTAAAATTAAATATAATGCAGATATAAGGATGCTAATCGTCACCATCAATGGCCAGCTTCAGTAAAGGTCATGGGCCATTATAAGGGACAGGTAGGTTAAAGGCACAGATGTCTTCCACACATGGAGACCATCCATGAGTCCACTGCCTCTAGCAGTTGGGTGAATGCCTGTGGAGATGCTCGGAAAGTGCTTGAACCGTTTCTTCACGGGCACATCCAGACGAGTGTGTGTGCTTATTCTACTCCCCACAGTAACACCCAGCTGTGTGGCCTCGGGGCAAAACCAGCTATAATGAAATGACAAGGCTCAGCCCATGAGCTTGCAAAGTAGTGTGAAGACATGTACACCCTCATGGTTTCGCACTGATCATTTTTTTGTTTCACGTTAATAAGTTGCCTGCAGTGTCTGAATATCACCTCCTACTTCTGACCGCAGAATAAACTCGAATTCAGCTCATCTGCAGTCCCATTAGATTCAAGTCATCTCAAGTAATCCAACTGAAACTTGGCCCAGCCTGGGCTCAGTGACTGGCAAGCCAATCAGAGAACTCCATGTTTTGAAGGATGTCCAGGACATGGTGTGATTTTTGTGTGCAATTTTTTTAGCATATCAACAAGATGAATGATTTTCTGAATCCTTTTAGTTTCCTTGATGCTGGGAAATCTCTCACGATTCTAAGGATTATGTCGTTCTTCTGAAGTTTAATGATAAATTGACTCTTGTTTTTAGTCCCTGTTGTTTTAGGTTCTCCTTCACTTGTTTGAAACAGTTATGAAGCCAGAACTGTCTCCAGCAAAAGAAGGAGAGAAATACCTGACAATGAAATGCACTGTGCGGTTATAAATCAGATAGGACACCTCAGGACGTTATAATCCTTATGGATTTATACAGGGACATTGCTGTTTAAATGATTCACATGGGGGGCAGTTGATATCACAGATTGAATCCTGGGCACAGGGTCAGCCCAACCCTTTTCGGGGCCCTATGGTAAATTTGATTAACCTAGTTATCATTTGTCATCTCACTACCCATTCTAACTAGCTGATCAGATGCCCCACCTCCCCTGCCCGGTGGCCACTTGGCCCTAAGAAGTCACTTAGTTCACTTACGCCTTGGACCGGCCCTGCCTGGGCAATAATAATCTTTGGGTTCATCAAAATATCTCTCAGTATTGTTGTCAAGTTTACGTCTACATTTCTAAGTTGTTAGGATGCTGGTACAGCTTAATACTGATAGGCTTTCAAGAGTCTGCATGGATGAGGACTTCATGGATGAGATTTGTGTGGATGAGGTCTGTGGCTGTGGTCTGGGTGGATGAAGTCTGCATGATTGAAGTCTGTGTGGATGATGTCTGCAAGGATGAGGTTTGTGGATGTGGTCTGTGTGGATGAAGTCTGCATGGATGAAGCCTGTGAGGATGAGGTTTGAGTGGATGAGGTATGCATGGATGAGGTCTGCATGGATGAGGTCTGCGTAGATTAAGTCTGCATGGATGAGATTTGTGTGGATGGAACCTGTGTGGATGTGGTCTGCGTGGATGAGGTCTGTGTGGATGTGGTCTGCGTTCATGAAGTCTTCGTGGATGTGGTCTGTGTGGATGAAGTCTGAGTGGATGAGATCTGTGTGAATGCGTTCTGCGTGGATGAGGTCTGCATGCTCTCACCTTACTGTCTATGTTGATGTGCAGCGATGGCCAGGGGCCTGGTGACCTGCCTGACTCCAGCTCCGTCTGCTTAAGCTGCTCGTCATCCAGGTCATCTGGCTTGCACTGCGTCACTGGTCTTAACACTGTAATATACAGAGTCACTGCATCACCGGTCTTAACACTATAATTTACTGGATCACTGAGTCATAGGACTTAACACTGAAATATACAGGGTCACTGAGTCACAGGTATTTTAACACTGTAATACACAGAGTTACATTTTCATGCACCCCGGTCGCCCAGAGGAGGATGGGGTCCCATTCCGAGTCTAGGTTCCTCTCAAGGTTTCTTCCTGCTAGAGGGAGTTTTTCCTTGCCACTGTCGCCTCAGGCTTGCTTGGTGGGGGTTCGGGCCGGTTATATGTAAAGTGCTTTGTGACAATGACCGTTGTTAAAAGCACTATATAAATAAAACTGAATTGAATTGGTCTTAACACTGTAATACGCAAGTTCACTGAGTCATGGGACTTAACACTATAATATACAGGGTCACTAAGTCACAGGTCTTAATACTATAATATACAGAGTAATTGAGTTATGTGACTGAACACTGTAATACACAGAGACACAAATCTTAACACTGTAACACAGAGTTCCTGAGTCATCAATCTTAACATTGTAACAAAAAGAATCTCTCTTTCACTGTTCCTAATAGCACTGGCTTATCTTGGCTGGTTCCCTGCAGTAATTCATCTAATCATTTTTGCCCTAAATATATTTCAAAAAACAGAACTGGATTATCACCAAAAAGTCTTATTCATTATTACATTTAGACTCAAATGGTACATAATTTAATCACAGATTTCAAAGCGTATTAATATCAACGCCTTGCACCAGTCATCTTGTGCAAAAAATTGCCTGCATCTGAAAAAATTCTATGAGATAACATTTGTAAAAGGAACAGCTACACTGAGTTTCTGTATTCATGCCTGCATGGGGAGCCGTAACGAGATCACAACACAACTAATTATGGAAGTACATGGCAGCGCTGCGGGATGTTTCTTCAGATCACTTAAATATGGGGCTCATAATTTTTAATTGCTTTTCTCTTTTACGAAAGGAGAAGATGAATCCTGAGGCTGGTGGTGTGTGTTGCTTCCTCAGTAGTAATACAGGAAGTCGCTTGGATCAGTGACTGTTGTAGCTTCCTGTAATGAAGCTTTAGAGCTCATTAGGGCTGTGGAGCGAAGATCAATGGACACTTAAGATCTAAATACGGATATGGGAATTGGATTAAGGCTGTGATTCAGGGAGCGCCTTCCCAAGGACACCAAACTCACTGTGCGATTTCGGTATGCCGCACAGGCTCTCGGCACTGTCGAACCCGGGCTGGTGGTGGGGGCAGCGCCTGATGCCCTTGGAGGAGTATGGGGAGCCCTCGTTCTCTTCCATGCTGTACTGCTGTAGCTCTGGTTTGTTAGGCGAGACTCCCACCACGGGGTAACTGAGGAAAGACAGGACGGGAAACTACAGCAGCAGAGTCGAGGACTCCAAAGAGACGAAAAACGACAAGCTAAGGTGAAGAAGAAAAAAAAAACGGGATAAAACGAAGGAAAGATGCACAAAAGAGGAGAACGTGTCACGAATTCTCAGTAGACCAATGGGATGCTACTTTGGGGGAGGAGGGTCACGAAGCTGGCTGGGTGTATGTAAAAAGTAGAATTCCCATGATTCTTTGTGGTCAGATTAGCCCCTGACAAGGTTTTACTTTAAAATTTTAATGAGCAAGGGTGAGTTTAGGATTTTTTATGGTGGGGGGCATAAGCGGGGCCATCATTATCGTTAGGCAATACGTTTCAAATGATATGGGTGACAGGGGAGGGGACACTCTGGGGGCCAATCTGCTTTCAGCTAGGGCCAGTGTTACTCAGACTGTGACAGATTATTATTATGGCGTCCATGGAAAATTAACCTCGCAGCATTTGTCTCCTGTAATGAAGGCCGATTATCTCCATGCCAACAGACTCCAGGAAGCAACAGCCCACAGGCACCCCTCTCCTGATGGGTATCTCCTGCGTGTCCAGGCCTGTTTCTGCAACTCCACAAGAACGGCCCCTTGCCCGCCCCACTCGTTCCTTTAATTAAGTCAATGACATCTCAACAGGATGAAGTCCATTGGGACTATTTTTAATTATGGTGCCATTGCGCAGTCCTAACAGCTTGTTTTATTGCAGTGCTTACTTGCATGGAAAGGAGTGAGACGCTGCACTGTGTGGTTAGCTCGAGCCACGCCACTGCCGAGCATATGGAACAGCAGGGTTGGAAAATACAACCTGCCCCTGGTGCTCAACTGATGGGCTGTGAAAACGGCTAAATGGTTGGGGATTGAGTGACTGTCTAAAAGGTGACAGGTAAGATGGTAGAGAGGGCAGTGAGGACACCTTAGAGCCACCAAGAGCCATAGTCGGCAGAATTCGCCACACCTCAAGGGCTTTCATGTCTTTCACTGTCGGTAGAGGAGAAC
This sequence comes from Mormyrops attenuatus, assembly GCA_026777985.1. NCBI lineage: Eukaryota > Metazoa > Chordata > Actinopteri > Osteoglossiformes > Mormyridae > Mormyrops > Mormyrops attenuatus. The sequence continues at coordinate 13,418,668 of JAODKC010000137.1, forward strand.
TTCACAAGCTGGTCCCACAGACACAAGACAATAAAAGCTGGCAGCAGCTCCTGGCAGGAGCCGAGATGGCGGACTTCTGAAGATTCTCCATGCGGTCCAGGGCCAGCAGATCAGGCAGCCCCGGTGCAGCCCTGAAAGGCTCCAGGATTTTATAGCGCCATAGCGAATCGTTGTCTGCGTGTCATGATACACCATCTCTGTGCTAAGCAGGGCTGTCTTTCAGGACAGCACAGTGTCACTCAACACTGCAGGAGATGAAACCTCAATCTCCTTTAATTATTTTCTCACTACCTTTCTTATTGTATTTCTGCACGTTTATACATGTATATCTAAAATAAAATGGCAATTATACAGGCAATAATTTATTATTCTTAGTCTTCCCTTCATACCGTGCCCATGGCAGAAGTACATGCCAGTCCTGAAATACCAGAGGAGTGTTGTAGCCCCTCCTCATCTCCCACCGGCTCCTCCCCCCTCTGATTTCACACATCCAACTCTGCTGCCACACCCACCCACTATGGCCTATGATGACGGAAGTCATACCTTAATTACTCATTTAGTGGGGGGGGGGGTCTTGGTTTTGTGTTTCTTGATTTGCTTGATCATCCACACTAACAGCAGTAAACATACTCAACATGTGACCTGGTGCTATAAAGGGGAAGTGGCTGGTATTATGGACCTCGTCAGTAGCCATACTTAGCTCTGATCTGGGTCATGTGATGCGGGGATGTAACTGAATGAATAAATGAATGTTTATATTGCATTTTCCAAGGCACCCAAAGTGCTTTACAGAAGCAAAGGAGAGCCACTTCAACCACCACCACCGTGTAACACCCACCTGGATGATGTGACGGCGGCCATTCTGCACCAGTACGTTCACCACACAGTAGCTAATGTGATGAGGAAGCAGGAGAAAATTCACCAGTTAGGTACAGGGGGTGATTAGGAGGCCAGATTCGGTAGGGCCACAGTGGGCAACTTTAACCAGGACTCTTTTGAAAGACAGTCAGGGATCTTTTATGACCTCAGAGAGTGAGGGTCTCAGTTTTATGTTTCACCTGATGAAGGACAGCGCCATTTTTACAGCATGTGCCCCATCACTGCACTGGGGCACTGGGATCCACACAGACCACTGTTTGGGCTATCCTGTTGGCCACACCACCATCTTTTTCAACAACAACTCAGCCTTCCTAGTTGGTCTCCCACCCAAGTACTGGCCAGGCCCAAACCTGCTTAGCATCAGATGGATTATCTAGTCTGAACAGCAGGTGGTTTGGCTGCTAACATGCTGACAAGACAATTGGTAATATGGACCTCGGCAGTAGCCATAGTGAGTGCTGATCTCGATCTTATACAAGCAACAGAGTAATAAAAACAGAATAAAACAACAAACTCCAGAAGGTACAGACAAGAGGCACAATGACAGTGTCACATGTGGGTCATGTCAAAAACAAGTGGTTTAAACACAGCAGATGGCTTTAACACTTTCATTATGTGTGTGAGCGGTGACATGGTGACAGTGAGGGCCAGACAAGCCCCATAACCTCACAGGCTCTTTTTTTTTTCCCCAGCTCCAAGTACACGAGGCTCCCGGCTCTTAACATGTGAGACCAGATCCATGGAGTAAAAATGGAAAATACAGTAGAGGATGAAGTTTTTCTGCTTTTATAAAACAAACTTTTACAGTTCAGAGTGTGAATTGTAACTACTCCTTTTAAAGTTCTCTGTAAAACATTCAAATATTAAGGCGCAACGTTTGTAGTACAAATACTGATCAGTATGAAGAGAGACACAGACTGTTATTGGGCTGTCCAGAGGTGTGAGCGAGTCGGCTCTCAACCGGGTGTCGAACCGCCGGTTTAGATGTTGCGCCTAGTGGGCGGGGCTCTCGGAGCGCTCACAGAGCCGTCATGACCTTGTCATTGTAAACAATGCTGACCGCTCCCTCCTCTTTCTGGCTGCTGCGTTCGGGGACGGAGCGGCTGGTGGGGTCCCTGCTGAAGACGCGGGGAGGTTTGCTGACTGGGTCCGCGGTATGAGGTGGCCTGGACCACAGGAATGGATTAGTCACAGTGGGTCTCCAGAGAGTCTGGCATTTAACTATGAGCGCCAGAAGGGCCCGGGGGGGTTACATCAAGAGTGGAAAAGACAGTGGAGTGAAGGGACGCTATGCAAAGGAAAGTCTCCCCAGGAGAACTTAACATGGAGCCATGCGAGAGGAGAAGGAGGAGGAGGAAGATAAGGAGGCCCGGATTCCTGCGTGACACTGGTGTGGCGTGTGAGTGTGACATGGGGACACACTCATCACTTTAGGTCCAACATCAAAACATAATGATGGTCTGCTCACCTTGGGCTGATGAGGGCAGTACAGGCTGATATCCCTGTAAACACCACACTAATGGAGGACTGTGGATCTAGACAGAAAGCCTCACTAATGAGCTATTAGTTCTGAAGGATATGTGATGTTATTATTAACGGGTTAAATGCTTTACAAAAAGTACATCTATTTGTACAGGATGTTGCTTGCTTAATGTCAGGCGAATAAGGACTCAATTCTGGATAGCTAGAGGACTATAAAGAGGCGGGGCCACAGGGACACTGGCACGAGTTGAAAGCTGATTGGCCCCCAGAGTGCCCCCTCTCCTGTCACTCTCCAGGTCAAAACATATCATTGGTTAATGATAAGGGTGGGCCTTCCATATGAGTTATGACCCCTATTATGCCCCCACCTTAAAGAATCCCAGAATCACCCCTGCTGGTAGGTGATCGGTACAGGGCAGCACTCTCCACCCAATCATGTGACAGCACGAAGCTCGCAGGTGCCTGTCGATCTCAGCTCCGTAAAGCCGACACAGACATGCTCAGGAGGCATCCCACGGGGTGTCCATCGCTAGAGCTGCCCTCCGCAAAAGACGCAGCTCATGTTAGATTCCAGCAATGAAGCACAACGACGACAAACCGACTTCAGAAAACATGCATCTCAACGGCTGGAGATGAATAATGCTGAAGAAAGCTGCGGGTCTGTGGTTTCTGCCCCCTTTAAGTCTGTATGAAAACCAGACTGTTTGATTCAAAGCGAAAGTGTCCTAGAAAAAAAACTGGAATTATTAAAGAACTAAAGCACAATCCCACAGGGGAATAATGCGCAGAAGGGTGTGCTCTTCAGCAAATAAGCAGCTCGGGTGAAATGTGCTGTATTATAGCTTCAGTGATTGATGTTCTGTAATTGAATATGATGTCATGTTGCACACACACACACACACACACACACACACACACACACACACACACATATACACAGACCCACACACAGATACACGTATACCAACAGACACAGACACACGTACACATACAAACACAGACACACGCATACACACACAGACACAAACACAGACACATATACACAGACACACACGCACGCACACATGTTGGAGTACCTATCTAAATGGGGACTTTCCATTCATCTCTACGGGAAAATCCCAATCCCGATACTCTAATACCCTTAACGCCTACCCTAACCCTAACCCTTACCCTTAACACCTACCCTAACCCTAACCCTTACCCTTAACACCTACCCTAACCCTAACCATAAGGACGTGTCTTTTGGCACTTTTACCTTTTTGATTGCATTCACAATTTTTTATAAAATTGAGGTTATCCAAATGGGGACCCGAAAAATGTCCCCAAAAATAAGGAATCAGGACACACACACAGACACGCACACACACACACATACACTTAGACTGCAGTGTGTACTTACAGCCTTGGCTGCAAAGTATAGAAGACCCCCCAAGTGTTACTAAAGCTGTATTTGGGGCAAAAATCTGCTCACGCACTGCTTCTCCTCCCAGACCTCCATCCCTGAAGTTAATACTGCCTTCTCCAGCGCTCTCTGGACCCAGCACTCCACAGCACCCCCCAACACACGCCAGGCGGCTCTCTGCATTTACACCTCGCAAGCTCGGATTCCGGGTCACCGCGGAAACACGGAGATGCAACGTGAGTGTGGCAGAAGGACCCTGACCCTTACAGAGGCAGAACTGGGTGTAGACCAGCAAAGCAAAGAAACGCAGTGAGAGACTCCCAAGAAGAGCCCAAAGTAGGAGCAGCTACAGACAGAGAATGAGAGCCAAGCCAAGGAGCTCCCGCCTTCATCATGATCACATGACCCTAGGTGTGCCTTACCTGGGCGGGGGCGTGTGGGCAGGGTGCTGGGCGTATTTGGCATGCGTCAGGTGCCAGGGCTCCTGAGCCACCGGGATGTTGTGCTGGTACTGCGGGGTACAAAGCAGAACAAGGGCATTGTGGGAAGGTGACGGAATAGCCTCCAGGAGGCAGTGCTGTGCAGCACACGGGCCACCTGGCTGACATTTCCAATTAACTACAGACTGAAAATAAGCCCCACAGTCGCACTGGGGATTTTACAGGAAGGACACATTGGCCAAACTGAATGCCCCTTAAGGCAAGCGGAAGAATCAAATAAATAAATATTGACTTCTGCTTAAATATGCTTATTCTTCACACGCCATTCCCAGGCCACAAAGACTAGGTGTTTACCTGGTAGAGCGTGGGGTCAGGACTCGTCTGGGAGCTATTGGACATGGGGAGAAGACAGTCAGACTCAGGGCAACATAAGACACTGTGCATTGTGGGTAACAGTTAAGATAAGGCTATTACCTATTAAGTTATACCCCACACACCAAACATTATGAATATTTTACACTGCATTAAGCTTTGTTTATCAAGATATAAATATTACAGCCACAATTCAGATATTGTTATTAACTCTCTAGCTCTGTGTCCTCTGTTACAATCACAAATGTTGTTAGTACTGTGGTGTAGAATTGTGGTTAATCTGCATGCGTCAGTGTAAACTGTAGCTGTGAGACAACGGTGACAGTAAACACAGTCCCCCCACATCTCAGGGGAGGACCGGCGTGAACCTCAGCCTTTACCTTAGGTGAATTGCTTTGGCTGGATTCATGGCTGTGGACAGAGGAGACAGCGGTGAATGTGAGGCAAAGGGAACCAACGAGCAGAATCCAGGACACATGACGTGAGCCCACTGCAGGCTCGACAGAGAGGACAGAGTGTTAATAGGCGGTGCCCATTAACAAGGGGTCAAACGTGAACGGCTCTAGTAAATAAAAACCGTGAATCAGACCAAATTACACACAGTATGTAGTATTTGCTTCATATATACGGAATATTTTTGGTGCAGTTTGTGATGCTATAGCTCCTGATCCCCAGCTCCCCGCTATGAGAATCCTATATTAAATATGTATAGCATGTGCAAACATGGGCGGTTCTAGGGCTTTTGTAAGGTGGGGGGCATAAGAAGGGCCATATTTCAGTCATGGCCTATGATATATTTTGAATTGTCGGGAGAGGGGGCCAATCAGCGTTCAGCTGGGGCTATTGCCCTTGTGTCACCGCCCCTGTAAACATCCCCTGTGTGTAAAACACCGGGAAAGCCACTTGACACAGCTTGCTGAACATTCTTGATATGGACATGCACTTCCACGTGGGGGCTCCCCTTTGCCCCATATGTTGCTTAGGGCACTCTGAGTGGTGACAGGAAGAGGCGGCCTATGCGGGGGGGGCTCACCTTTTACCATGGACTGCCTTCGAGATGGATACCGCTTGCTGGGCCGCCTCTCGAAGGTGCTGGCTCTCCTCCCCCGGCTAATGTGGGTCGCCTGGTATTCTGTCCTCCCACTGCAAGAAAACCAGGCAATCCAAGTTAAGTAATGCTTTATTGTCATCGCAGGCATGTGCAGTACACAGTAAAATGGAATGACATTCTTCCTGGACCTACGGTGCAACGTTTATGACAAGACAGACGTTACAGTGTGAAAGACAGAATTATGGAATTATTTACGCAGTGTGAACAATTATCAATTATTTAATAGGAATGAAGACAGAGGGAAGACTACTATCAACCTACACAACAGAACAAAACACACGACATACATAACATAATACAACACAGCACAACAAAACACAAAGATTCCACATTAAACAAACAATGAACAGGCACACTACATAATACTGGGAAATGAGAGCTATCAATGCTTAAAGTGGCAGTGTATACTTAGTGTGAAAGCCCCCCCAGAGAGAACTACAGTGTAGATGTATACAGTTGTAAACAGTGTACAGATGTACCCATTTGCTGCACAACACGTGGGGACACACTGCGGCATGCTGCACATGCAGGGCTGGGCTGTTAGCTCACTGATAAGGGCATAGATGTGTAATCTAGAGTTTAACCAGCAGGGGCGCCACTGTAGAATTTAACCTGAATCACTCCGGGAAAACACCCAGATGCCCGCAGAATTAATGGCTAAAAGCTAATTAAATGAAATTCCTTGTACTCCAGTGGCTCTGAACGTTTTTCCTGCGTGCGTGTGTGTGTGTGTGTGTGTGTGTGTGTGTGTG
>JAODKC010000137.1:13437194-13450100 GCA_026777985.1 Mormyrops attenuatus
CCCGGGCACAGACACTACACCTCGCAGGTCCCCAGAGTACTACACCATTTCATCTTGGATTTAAAGGCTGTTCGCTTCCCACTAGCCACATAAAGACAGACGAATAAAACACAATGATAATAAAACCGTACAGCGTGTCAGGGGACAGAAACCGTACAGCGTGTGTCAGGGGACAGAAACCGTACAGCCTCACTTACAGAAGGTTGTTTGTTTTCTCTGGTTTTAATCACGTTTGCCTTTCGCACCAGTGCAACCATAATCAAGAAATTTAACTGATTACATGAATAAATCATATCTGGGCTAATGGCCGGACCAAGGTGTCTTAGACGGGAAGAGTCTCTCTGAAGTCTGAAGTTTGTTGTCAGTTGTTTGCCTGAACAGATAAACAGGACAAGTCCTACCTGGTTAGCAGGACTGTTTAAAAAACACCATGATGCATCGTGCTCAAGCCAGTCGGGCAGAACCAGTCGGCAGGTTAACCCACCATTTCTCAGCGCCCCGAGACCCCAAGCTAATATCTACAAGTTTGACCAGGTTGAGGACCCTCTCCCGGCTATAGGAAGGAACAAACTGAGTATCTGTAAACAGGACGCTCTCGTCCTCCAGCGCCTCCTACAGGGCAACACAATCTGCTGGCAGGGGACTGGCCTGCAAGGGTCACGCAGCCCACCTCTTAATCAGCAGGCTGCTGATAAGAATGTAGAACGGCAAGGTCGGATGTCCCCCCCCGGGATTAAACTCATGGCTCTCCACCCAAAGATATAGGCTGAAATAAAAATAACCAGCATGAGAGAAACCGCTGCTATGCTGTATGTAGGGCAAAGTGCCCCAGTGATCAGGGAGGAGGGGGCACTCTGCGATCTGTCACCGGCGTGACAGCCGGGGCACTACCGGCTAACTCCCCGTAAGGAGGGTCTGTCAGTACGGAGTGTTACCGGTGACCCTGTGGATGCCACATCCGTGCGGTACAGAGAGTCACTATGGGCACTTTACGGAGGGTCAGTCTGAACAGAGTGTCACTGTGGACACTGTATGGAGGGTCTTTCAGTATATAGAGTCACAGGGGACCCTGTTTGGAGGGTCAGTCGATATAGAGAGTCACTGTGGATACTGCATGGAGGGTCTGTCGGCACAGAGAGTCACTGTGGACGCTGTATGGAGGGTCTGTCGGCACAGAGAGTCACTGTGGACGCTGTATGGAGGGTCTGTCAGCACAGAGAGTCACTGTGGACGCTGTATGGAGGGTCTGTCGGCACAGAGAGTCACTGGTGATGCTGTACAGAGGGTCTGTTGGTGCATCTAGATTTTTCTGTCGGCAAAAGGACAGGCAGAGGGAATCATAGATGAGGCTGTTAAAATTTTCAAAGGGCACTCAGATCCCTCGTGTGTTTTTTTCTGATGGAGTGAGGTTTAGTTTGAGGGCTAGTTTGCTGGGTATCCCTCGTCCAACCAACACAACAGCCGAGTCTCTGTGACAACCTTAAGTTGGCCCAGCAGCTAATTAAATATTGAAAAAAACCAGCTTGTACTCGTTTAAAACTGTGTCTCCTCGCAGCTGGCCCATGTACAGATCAGCTTTCGCATTTTAAATCACAGAGTTCAGAGGGGGCCTCGACAATCAGCTACCAGCCACGGGGATCCAGCAGCACCAAACGAGCTGCATCTTACAGGAAGTGTCTCTAAGTGTCAGAAATTTTATCTATATATCTAAATTCTTAACTTAGACATAGGGCTGGGTGGTATCTAATTTTTCATATCATCATACAGTCCAAGCATTATACCGCGATGGTAATACTATTGCGGTATTTTGAAATCTTGCCGATAAAATGGTGGGGCAACCCCATGACTTATTTTGCTTTTTATTACATGGTGTACCCAAAATACCATGGTATGCTGTGCTATTGCACACAATGAAATGATCATATATCACTGACCCCTCTGGGGAAATTCTCTGCTTACGCCCCTTAGCTTTGGCAAAGAAGGGCAGCCACTTGGAGCAGCACCCAAAGGACTAGGGGGTAAGGGCCTTGCTCAGGGCACAAAGGACTAGGGGTTAAGGGCCTTGCTCAGGGCACCACAGACATGGCAAGGCGGGGCTTGAACCGGCAACCGTCTGATCAGAGACACAGTGGCTTAGCCTACTGAGCCACGCGCTGCCCCCAAGAGGCACAGAATCAGCAATAAGATACATATAAAACTGCTTGACCTGAAGTACAACCAGCCACTGAAAATGGCTCAAGAGTGAAACATCTGTATCAGTTCTACTTTGCGGAAGAAGGAGAGCAGGAGAGGTTCCTGTCAGAGCGGGAACCGGCGCGTGACGTCAGGGTGTGCAGGTGCAGCCCCACACTCTGACCCCCCCCATCCCGACACCCTGACACTCCCCTGCCGGGCCCCGTGTTCAAACACATACAAATAATTACCACTAACTTTCATTCTGGGCCAGATCCTCATTCTTCTGACAGTGACTGTATCACTGCGAAGACCTGAAACCTGATGCCACCTTTTACCCGTTAAATCTGACACCCTCGACAGGAGAGGACACCAAGATCTGCCTGGGAATCCCCCCAGGGTCACAGTGACAGTTTGAGAAGACAGGGGACATGCTGCACGGGACACCAGTCCTCTCAACACTGCCTATGTGGCTCTTAGATGCAGCCCACAGGCCGGCGGTGAAGATTTAAGCTCTCAAACAAGATGGTCATTACTTAAAATGATACAAATCTTCACTGACACAGTCAATGTGAGGGGGCGGTTCAAGCTCAGGTTTAAATTAAACCATCACCCGTATCACTTAACATTGAAACACAATCACTGTCGTTGTCACTGGAACGGTGTTTGTTATTTTTAAGGTGTTCATTAGAAATGACAAGAAGCTTGGTGTTAAGATCACACTGCTCCCGTTCTTTAAGTTCCATCGAGATGTTGCTGTTCATAGGAGCCAGCAGCGAATCTACCAGCGTCTGGGCACGCAGGACTCGAAGCCTTCTGCGGCTGCTGGGACAGAGCGAAGAAAATAACCGACAGGCGGCCAGGAGCGAGTCTGGCTGCGAGGCGCACGCCTCACTCAGGGACAGTCAACTTATCACCAGGAAACCACGTCGCGTCTGCTCAGCCACCCCAGAATCACCCAACCCCAAGTCCAGAAGGCACCCTGCCTGAGAAAATCCACCCTCCCTCTAAGGTGCTCAACTCCCACGAGTGGCAGGACATTAGAGCGCGCCGCGGGTAGACATATCCAAGGTTAAACAGCCTCTGCTGCCCCAGTTTTCTATTTTACACCTTGTAGGACAGCTGACCCTCATGCATCAGATTTACCGTGCGACCAAGCCTGCCACTGTGCAGCTCTGTGGGAGGAGACGCGATCCTACGAGGGAGGGGATGCGATCCTACGAGGGAGGGGATGCGATCCTGTGTGGGAGGGGACGCGATCCTATGGGGCCAGGCATGCTCACGAGGTATGAGAAACTGAGTCATCTGCATTGTCTCTGGGCTTGTGTCCCTGAACCGAAACTTTGTTTGAGGTCCTGGATACATGGCTACACGGAGGTGAGTTTTTATGGCGAGGTTAAGCAATCCCATGATTCCCCTCGAAGGTGCAGAGTCCACCGGCCCCGCTTACACAAACACGAGAGGTAAAACATGCAGACAGGTCTTATCAGCCACTGTTCACATACACAGGCAGCCACTGACAGGGAGGGACCAGAAGACAACCACAGCCAAACTAGCACAGGAAAATCCCTTCTTGGTGCTTTCAACCCAGGCAAAGATGAAATTTACCAAACATGAGCGTATGTACCCGGCTGACTCACAGCGCCACCTGAGGCAACCCGTGGTACTAACCCCACATCCAGAATACAGGGACATCCCAGAAATAAAGGAGCTTGGAAGCCCAACATGGGGGAACATGGGGAAGCCCATAAATAAAGGAAAAGAATCACATAAAATCTATAAACTGTAAGTAATTCATTCACATTTGATTATTAGAGTGATTGAGTCTTATTCAATCAATGAGGATGGTAAGTGATTTACTAAATTGTATTTTAATGGTACATTTTATATAAAGTAGGCCCTTCAGGAACAGCCATGAAAAAGGGATGGAGGTGGAAAAGAAAAAAAGAGAATGAAATAAGATCAATTATCAAAAAAGCAGTAAAGAGAGATGACAAATGCTACCCAGTATGGCATTAATGCCTCTAAATCAGTGAGTAATTCACAATTCTGCCTCATTTGAAAGTAGAAATCTGAACTAAAATGCATTATTAGTGACTAATATATCAAGGTAAGACAAGCTGGTCACACTCATGGCAGGATTACTCACGAGTCAGAGTTTACCTACAAAAACAGGCTGCACGCTCTTTTCGTTTTTCTTCATCGTAACTTCAAAGTCCACGGCTATAAACTCTCCAGCACATCTCCGATGCTCAAAGACGTGGTTTCACAGCCGCCTCTCTTTTTAACCAGCAGGTTCTGAGGGTCTGGCGGGTGCCAGCCGAATGCAAAACACGACTTCGGAAAGTCCGGGATGCCGAGGTGACACATGCGGGACAGTCTTCTCCAAACACCGCGCTCCAGTGACGGATCCCCCCCCGGACCAATCCCAAGGCTGGAGGCGACCGCCAGGATCAGGCTGCCGCACGGCAACCGTTTCCAAGTCAACCTTCTGGTCGGCCGTCCAGCTGGCGTACTGAGGGGACGTGTCTCCGGCCCCAACCCAGTGCCACCCACCCCCACCGTAATGCTGCGCTCGGTGCCAGAAACACACGGATTTATTCTAAAATAGGCCTCAGTAAACATGCAAAAGGATCGCAGTAGGGGGAGAACTGCAACAAGAGCCGGCAAAATACAGAAAGGGAAACACTGGGCGGACACAGCCCGGCCCGGGATTCGTACCGGGAGCATGGGGGAGCCACTCCCAGTGCCTTTCCCAGGCGGCCAGCTTCCCGCAAAGGCCCAGCCACAGGAGAATGTGGGTTAAACCTTTCGACTCTTTTCTGCCATGTGAAAGGCAGCGGGGAACTCGATATGTTCATTTTGTTTCCAAGGCTAACAAAGGAGCCCGGCATTTCAGGGGCTAAGAGGATCCCGCTGGACCCTCCTGTTTGTTCAGCTTCCTTTTCTCGTTTTATCACCGTGCTCCCTGCGGTCGGCGCAGCCAGAGACAGGAAGTGGATTTTCACAGCGGACAGGTTGATATATAAATGAGAATATTGTGGAAAACAGCAAAGAAGAAAGATTACAAGATTTGAAAAAGGTGAATATATCTGTCTCTGACAGATCCCCTGCCCAGATTTTTTAACTAACACTGTTTAACTGCCATTAAATTCATTTTAAATATTAATTTAAGGAATGCAAGCGAGGCCATTCCAATAAAATCAACTATCCATATAAAAACAGATGGTAAGTGGTCAGTGACACATTAAAGCTTAAATGAAGTGAAGGAAGAGGAGAAAAGTCACAACATGGTGCTCTCACGTGACGGAGACCCGCTGACACATAACGGTCTGCACCAGACACAAACAGAGACCTACTAATGCAGAGGTCTGCACACCATGAAAACAGAGACCTGCTAATGCAGAGTGGTCTGCACCACACACACAGACCTACCGTTTTAGAGAGGTCTGCACATGATGGAAACAGAGACCTGCTAATGTGGAGCAGTCTGCACCAGACAGAAACAGAGACCCATTAACGCACAGAGGTCTGCACATGATGGAAACAGAGACCCGCTAATGTGGAGCAGTCTGCACCAGACAGAAACAGAGACCCATTAATGCGAAGCGGACTGCACCAGACACAAACAGAGACCCACTAACACACAGAGGTCTGCACATGATGGAAACAGAGACCCGCTAATGCGGAGTGCTCTGCACCAGACGGAAACAGAGACCCTCTAACGCAAGCAATCTGCACATGAGAGAGTTCTCTCAGTTGACTTGCTCTTCTCAAACTCAACCCTGAGCCACTCAATGTCCTTACAAAAAAAACCCAGTAACAGAGCCTTTGTCTTGAATTCTCCAGCCTAACCTGCCATCATTTTTAACTGCGTAGACAGAAACTTCCAGAACCCTAACTATGCATTGTCATATGGAACATCCTCTGCAGCAGCCAGAAGTATTGGCTGAACAATGCAGAATATAAATAAATTGCTACACTGAAAAGGGTAAAAACGTGTGATTCTGTGATGTGTTTCGCATTGCCAGGGCACTGAAGGGGACAGCTGGCCACATCCTGGGAAACGATGAGATTCCCACACGGAGGAGCCCGCCCCAACACCACGGCGGAGCATCCCGGAGGCATGGAGGGTGGGACGCCACAGGAACAGACGGTGTATGTGTGGGGCAGGTCCCCCTCCCTCCCGGGGCTGACGCAGAGAGAGGGAGGAGTCCAGATGGCTCAAATCAGGGGATGCCTCTCAGGTGGAAGGGCAGGAATAAGCAGGCAGGCAGAGGGTCTCAAACGGCTAGGCTGGCTTGGCGGATAACAGCGGAGAGCCGCGTAAATACACATCAGAGCTATTTTAAACGCACCCTTATTTAGTGTTATTTAGCTGATCAGATGCGCGGGGCTAGCGAGCGAGTTAGCGACACCACCAAAGCCGTTGGGATTGGCGTGCTATAGGGTCGCGACGCGAAGGTGTCGGTGGCGTTCGAGGGACAGCACTGAAATGTGGTGCTGCTGTCCAGCCAAAAACGAGGTTTCACACAGAGGCAGGGAGTGTGGATAGACCGAGCGGGGATTGGAGGAATCCGGAATAAACCTCAGGTATATTACACCCTGCATCCCGGCTGTAAACACACCCACATCACACTACGTCACACAGAGCCATTGACTGCGAGCGCCAGAGAAATTCACGACGTACAGGCTGTAGGTAAAGACAGGAGTGTGTCAGTCAGGGACATGATCAAGCAGGGAACCGGTGACGGGCAGAGAGGACCAGGGAGACGGGAACCTTACCGGTTTTACCTGTCTGGCCGCCAAGGGAAAGGGTATGGCCTGTTTACCTGCTTGGCAAAGGCTTCCCCAGAAAGAACAAAGTGTGGTATGACGCGAGCTGTCAGCAAGAGTAACAAACACCTGATTCTGGACGATTCTGCATGTTATCGGGGAATGTGCCGGAAGCAGGTCGGCCAAAGAGCCGTGGCAGAATGGGCAGGCCACCCGCAGCGAGGTCTCCAGGTGCGCAGGTATGCTGACAAGCTCGCCGTTGCCATGGCAAACGGCAACAAGCGTCCCACTTGCAAAACCTCTGTATTTTCCCAAACGAATCTCAGCTGTCAGCTACGCAACAGCGCTGAGTTATTTCCCTCAGACCCAGTTTTTCTTGATTTACACAAATAGGGGAAAAGGAACTTGTTTACAAATGTACTTTCCCCAGGAAGCAGTAGAGAAAACAAGCTAAATGCTGACAGAATTCTCCAGGAGACGAGTTGTGGGTGCTGTGAATTTATTTCTTCCTGTATAGCCTCCCACTGGCCGGCATCTCTCCACCCTGCCAAACCACGCATGTCCTCTTCTCTTCCTGCTCGCGAAATCCCTTTCACGTCAACACTGTCGTCTGAACCGGCAATCAAATGGTACAGCACCTAACAGCTCTGTACCACTGTGTCTGCTAACTAAGGATTAAGCAAAGCCTTGTTTTCACCACCCAATGTATAGAGCACACAGATAGAGGAGAGTAACAGAAACACTGATGTCTGATCTTCTTGACAGTCTCCCTGTGACTGATGGCCCCTCTGCGTCTCCAACGTCGCAGCAGCTCCTTGCCTCTCCTCCTGCCAGGAGACCCTGTGCAGACCCAGGAATGCTCCCCGTGTGTGTGTGGAGAGGTCCTGCTCGCTGAATGCTAATCTCGACCTCTGGGTGATGTTTCACCGCAAAAGGCAGAATATCAGAAAAACAGGCCCGGCTTGGCATCGAACTGATCGGAGTTGCACACCTACCCTGCCACAAAATGGAGGCCGTTTATACACAGAAGATCCACCCCTTTCATACCTCCTAGGTAATGATAACACGCATTTAAGGGCCCCGTGGCTGCTGTTGTAGCATATCACATGCACCCAACACCCTGGCACTCATTAGCAGCCACCTTCGGCTCCCCTGCACTGTTTCTATAGTTATTGTGCAATTAAATCATCAACGGTACTCATTGATATATCAGGTGGGGGTAATTAATGCAGGGGGGTGATGAGGGACACGTGCAAGTGCATGTACACACACACACACACACACACACACACACAGACATGCGCACATGCACAGACACGCACAGACACTTTCTCCTCTCACAGTCGTATCAGATTTATCCCAAAACCGCTGTGCAGAACCTCCAGGAAGGGGGTGCCAGGGTGGAGACGCGGCTGTACAGCACACCCCTGAACGCCACTGCAAGGAGATTCCATTGAGGAGCGCGGGGGTGGCCCCACCCCCCATTACTGCTGTGCTACCCCTTTCAGGAGGCTGTCAAGCATGGGGGGCCGGGGAAAGGGCCACCCTCGCACTACAATTATGCTCCTGCCCTGGGTGCAGCTGACGTCACACGCTGCCTGGAAACTCTGCTCTGATGTTATACCATGGATTCCCCACCAATGGGGCGACACCGCCACCACACGTTCCCTGTGACGACCGTGTAAACACAGCACAGGGCTCAGCCGCCTGACATGGGACCGCGTCGTCAGTACTGTCTGAATGAAATGGTCCACCATGGACATCTTTAGCTCTGACTCTCCTGGGAATTCCCAACCAGTATAAAGAACATCCACAGGGCAGATGAAACTTCTTCGCCGGGCCACCAGACAGAACAAACTTTCAGTTTCACAGCTGGGCTTAACATAAAAATCAAACTTGTCCAAAAAAACATAGGAGGAGATAACACCTGGTTATTCTTTAGTAGTCTTCAAAGCCACAAGATCCATTCCCTCAAGGCAGTCCAAAATTCACAATCAGCGCCTTAGGACACTTGATCCTAGGGGTGAAGAACGTGTAGGACCCTTCCCAAGCGCCTGGGATAATCCCAAACCCTGCGGTGACAGGAAAGCTAGCCCAGCTAAGGGACCTGTTTAACCAGTCCTGACAGCAAACAGCCACCCAGGCTCACACACACCATGAAAACATTTAATGGGGAAGCTGCAACATAACACGAATAATGAGCTTATGTTCTATTCACCTGCTGCAGACCCAGCTAATAACGCCTGCAACTCCCCTACGGCGGCTGACAAGTTTTCCCAGCACGGAATCCGGCCACGACGTGCATGCAAAGCAGCATTTCACTGACATGCTCTCAAAACACGCATCAGCGTTAAGAGCCGTCATTGGACTGACCGGTAGATCCACGTTGACGTCCGACCCGTCCAGAAGCAGGACCCTGCAGGTCATGACGGACTTGTTGTTCCCCGCAGCAGGAATGTGCACCACGGCCCCCCCGGTGACCACGGCTGGAGCGTGGACGACCTGCTGCTGGTGCGCCTGCAGCGCCGGGATCGGACCCCCGCCTCCGCGCCGCACCGCGCTGTCCGCCTCGTCCGGCGTCTGGAAGCGCCTCATGGAGCGCCTGGAGAAGGTCCGCCGCAGAAATCCCATCATCTTCTCCCTTCTGGCAGCTGGATGGATGACGGAAGTAACGCACAGCTGTTACCGTAACAGTACGGCTCGATGTGCTCGATCGGAAAACCTCTCAGATCGAAACTGCACCGCTCATACTACGGCCAGCCACCGGGGCTGAAGTTCCAAAACGTTCAACAGCGATCCATCAAAAGTGCGTGTGTCCAAGAAGAAATCCCGTGTAAGTTCAGGGAGATCCGCCCTCACCTGGAGCTGACTGATACCACCCTGCCTGAGAGTATCCGTGCGGCGCTCCGAGCGACCCGCTCCCCGGTGCGCTCCTGACAGCCTGCGGATCAGCAGCCTGTCTGATTCGGTCCCCGTCTCACACACAGAGCCGCGCACTCGCTCGTATTGTCTCCTCTCTCCCTTTCCCTCCCTCTATCGCTCCCTCCCTCCCTTCCTTCACCGAAACCGGTTACTCCTCAGGTAAGTGAACCAGAGTAACTGGACGGACGGCGTGCTTTGCGCCTGCGTTAAATCACCTACGGGGCAACTTTTTAGTGTTTGAGAACTGGCGCTATCTGCTGGTAAAACCAGCCTATTTATTATTATTATTATTATTATTATCATCATTATTATTATTATACGTACATATATTATTATTATACGTACATATATTATTCGTCCGTCCAATTAACCGCGTATCCTGTCAGGGTCATGGGGATTATTATCGGAATAACACCAATAACGCCAAATAAATAAACAAATATACACATAATGCAACCCTATTTAAAACTGCGGCAGTGTTAGGAACGTTAAGCGTATCGACAGACGCTTTGAAAAAGACGCTTCGGCCGGTACAAAGGACAAATCGATGCATCAGCCTGGGAGCCCTCCGCCTGTTCACTAATCACTGAAATTGCTTCGCTAATAAGTGATACTATCAGCCCTCGCCGCACACAAACTTTCGCCTCGCTAATTCAGTGATCCGTCATCTGTTCCGTGGCGAAACGGGAAAACACAGATGGACGTATATCACAGACTCAGCAAGGGCGAGAGGCCTGGGGGGGCAGCGCAGCGCCACGTTTGTCCCTTTGGGAGTGATAATGTCGTGTTGAGTGAAATGTTATTTAATGTTGCGTGCTCGTAGGGGAATACCGTTATTTACTAGATTGAAAAGTGATGTGACATTTCAGTACCGAATTAGGGAGACAGACAAAACATAGAAGCGGGGGACAACGTACACTATGGCGAATCCTGACGG
Organism: Mormyrops attenuatus; assembly: GCA_026777985.1. Lineage (NCBI taxonomy): Eukaryota > Metazoa > Chordata > Actinopteri > Osteoglossiformes > Mormyridae > Mormyrops > Mormyrops attenuatus. The sequence goes on from JAODKC010000137.1 coordinate 13,448,002, forward strand.
TCGTTATGATAAAAAAAATATATATATTTTTTCTTTTACAAACGTGTTATGTAATTAGAGACGTATAACTGACACAGGTATTATTTATACGACTCTTGCCACTGACACGTTTGTCCGTCTACGGACAACTTGGCGATCCCTGCATAAAAGTTCAAAACGTTTACTTTTCTAACCCAGGGGATGCCCAATAAGTGTCAGGAGGTGTTCTGAGTTTTTACCTGATAAATGGCAGTTAAACCGCTCCAGTAAAACCTCCACCGTAACCCTAGCCTCTGCATACGTGAGTAAAGCTGCAACTGCATGAATCACACTGGATAAACACAACTGTTAAGTAACAGCAATAGTGGACAGTTATTTTAATTTAACATGATCGATAAGACGCCTTTTGCGCTCGCATCGCATACAGAGTGTCCCCCGCTCTGCAGATATTTGCCAAAATAACGTACACAGTGGTGTAACCGCAGGATACGCGGTAAGGCGAGTCTGTATCTTGTTTATGGGCGTAAATTGCTGTGGGGAGGGGGGTTGTGACCGTCAAATACAACCCTCCCCAATAATCATGTCTCCCCTTAAATGGATAGAGACCACAACCCCCCCATGTTCAAACCGGAGTTTTGCCCTTGATCTTGTCTATCATATTTATTTTCTCTGCCTTATGCCCTAATTGTATATCGCATCTTCAACAGTAGCACGGTGTGCCAACAAAAATTTCACCGACCTTAGTCATGGGACAGTAAAGATTCTGACTTTGGTTCCGTAAGGTCACATATAAAATCCCGGACATGCCTGTCCTTCTGGATGATGCAGTCTGAAGAGGACATCCCTGTGACTTTGAGAGAGGAGTGGATCTCCTGCCCAGTTTGCTAATGCTTCATGCTTAACGGTGGCTGTAGCAATGCTGATGTGGAAGGGATGACGTCGTCAGCTATGGGCAGCCGTGGATGAAAGCACATACTCCTCCACCATCAGGTTCATACGCTTAGGTTTCAGTGCGCTGACACCATTTTCACTCCGGCAAGTGTGGTGATGTAAAGGAGAACACACATTTGCCTCCTGCGCGGTGGAAGAAGTCACATGGTCGGATGAGTCACCCTTCACCCTGCTCACAACAAGCGGACGAGTCAGTGCGTGGCGCTTGCCAGAAGAAGCTTACAGACTCCAGTGGTCCTGTCCCACGGTGCCGGGTTCTGGTGGGACCGCTATCGTGTGGGCCATGTTCTCCTGGCACGATTTGGGTCTCCTCAGAGGACAAGGTGATGCCAGTAAAGCCATCATTAATAAGGATGTGCAGAACATTCTGGGGCTTTCCACCACCGTGACTAAACAGCGAACACCAAATGCAGTGGAACTTGTCAAGGATCTAGCGGAGACTCCTAGATGCTGAGGTTGACTGCAGCTGGTCAGCTGTATTGCAGGGCCCGAAGCGCCATGACTGTCCTGCAGGAGACTATCTCTACATTCCACCCATTCAAGCATCATGTAAAATATTCAACATACACCCCAGAACTGACAAGCATGTCAAAATGCTGGCATGTTCTAGCATTTCCCTTTCCTGGGAGTCAACCTTGCCATGTCACGCCAAGCCGTAGCGTGCCAGTTTGCTCACCTCAACAATGAACGCCGGCTAAGCAACTGCTACGTCTCCCTTTCAGCTATTATTTGTGACAAGCTGAAACAGGACATTTTCGCAACCCATTTAAAGGTTTTTAGCAACGCGATTATACGCCCATCTGGCTTGAAGATGGTCACATGCCATCGATTCCTTTTATTGAGATGGAGCCATTGGAATGTTAGGAGGGGTTTCGGGACACAGGGAGGGAATGTCTTCAGTCAGGATTTACAGAAACTGCAGAGCAAAGTTCCCAGCCCAGCAGTGCTGTTATTATATGAGCAAATGTAACCTAATTGGTTATATGACTCAGTGTATAACTCGGCCTTCTGGTTGGTTTGGTCTTCGAAAAGCCAGCCGTATTCCCAGACCGCTCAAGCTGTCCGATGCAAGGGCACATGTCCAGGGAGATGGGTGAATTTTCTCTCAGACATTGTAGCATTTATTACACCCGACTGTCACTCTATTATTGGAGCATATTCTGAGTAAA
>JAODKC010000137.1:13451965-13474850 GCA_026777985.1 Mormyrops attenuatus
CCTGGATTTATCTACCCTATTCCTTTCTGTCCCTGTTCTTCACAGACTGCCCTCCCCTCTTCCTGGATTTATCTAGCCTATTCCTTTCTGTCCCTGTTCTTCACAGACTGCCCTCCCCTCTTCCTGGATTTATCTACCCTATTCCTTTCTGTCCCTGTTCTTCACAGACTGCCCTCCCCTCTTCCTGGATTTATCTAGCTTATTCTTTTCTGTTCCTGTTCTTCACAGACTGCCCTCCCCTCTTTCTGGGTTTATCTAGCTTATTCTTTTCTGTCCCTTTTCTTCATAGACCACACCCCCCTCTTCCTGGGTTTATCTTATTCCTTCCTGACCTTGTTCTACAGGCTCGATCTCTGTTCTGCTTCAGCTAACTTTGTTAGGTCATTACTGTGATCATTAACCTATCAGCGCCTTCATTTCCCCCTCACATTAATTAACTTTTGCTCTTTTACTTCCTTCTTCCTTACCCTCCTACTACTGCAGTCAGCCCATTGCTACCTCTGCTTTCACTCCACCCACCCACAGACAGACAGACAGACAGACACACACACACACCTGGTCTTCCTCCTTTCTGTGCTGTATTCTACACCCTGCTCTTCACATTTCCCAGACACATCATCGTAATGTTCGTATCCTGCTTAATTCTCCTCTACCGTTCATCTCCCTTGAATTGATTATCTCCCCTTTTGCTAAAAGCACAGGGTCACCTACAGAAGTCCCTTACTGTGGCTTTTTAAATATACTGGATCCAAAAGTAGGAGTTGGATCTTAAAAGTGCTTTACTGCCAAATTGAGGGAATTAAATGTTATGAGAAATACTACACATGTGCAATGTTCAGAGACCCCTGAATTACACTCTAATTAGGTGTCATATGTGTATGGACAGTATTCCTGAAATTTACCTCAGATCAGTACTCTGCTCCAAAGTAAGATGTGGTTTAGCTCGTCTCCTGTCCATATATTCTATATAGGGGGCCTGGAACCTATCCTGGATAGCACTGGGCTTACAGGCAGGTGGTCCCTCTGGATGGGAAGCCAGGAGCTTGCATCACAATAAAAAGGATACTTTGTTATTGACTCACTTTACGCTTGTGGAACCATTACATTTTAGTGTCAAAGAACATTTAAGAACTGAAAAAAAATCCATCCCTCCCTCCCTCGGTGTTATGGGAAATGGAGTCCCATTCTTTTTTTTTTTTTTTTGTTCTTGTTCATAAACACTTCGCTGTGTCTGTGTTTGTGTCCCTCGTCTTCTGCCCCGGGCTACATGAGTTCCATGCCCTCCATGTGAGCATTATGTTTTAAATAGTTATGCATCATCCACTGCATTTGTCTGATTGCAGCTCCGCATGAATAAAAACCTTTTCAGAAGTCCTTTGTGTAGCAGAAGCCTTTAGCCAAGGTCACTTATGATGAATCCTCATTCGCCCATGACCTCCATGTGTCCTTAAACTCCATTCAGGCACCTGCCTGCGCTTCACCAAATTAAATGATGGGAGAGCCAAAGACAGCGAAGCCACAGTAGGGGACACAGGTGAGAGGAGCAGCCGATGGCACTGCTGAAATATTCCCTTAGCTGCCCCCGTTAATCCAACTGCTTCTCACTCTGGGGAGCAGCTGGAAGGGGGCAACACAATGACTGCCTGCAGGCTCTTGCACTGTATTCCTGGGTGAGGTTCGGGGGTGGGGCTACATAGGACACTGCTCCCAGCTGAAAGCTGATTGGTCCCTGGAATGTAGCCCTCCTGCCAATCACCAAATTCTAAACATTTCATTGGCTAATAAGGTTGGCCTCTCTGTATGAATAATGTGATGAATAATGTCCTCTCTTATGCCCCACCATCCTAGAATCACCCCTGGTGAGGTTTTCTTTGTGATGGGTGATAAAAAAAAAAAAAGCACATTTAATAGCTGAACATTACCATCCACCCACCCATCCTGTGTGTTATCCTAGTCTACGCCATGGGTAGCATCGCCCAAACCATTCATGTATATATAATGAGGTTTAACACTGCATCTCCATTGCATTAGTGTTATCACTGCAGATTAAAAGGTGGAATTTAACATCACATGCTTGTGAAATTTCCCTCTAATGCATACGAGTGTTAGCTTAGCTAGCTAAATGCACAAACAATAAGGCACACGGAAAATGACACAGATTTATCGGCCTTATCTATAAGCCTGAGCTAAAGCCTTTTTTTTGTGAGTAACAATCTGCCTAAAGGAGTACTTGCAATTCAAATCAGTCACTACATTTTATTTGCAATAACATCCTTTATGATACACTTGAGATGAGTTTTTATGATTGACGTACCACTTATCGCAGTATAGTGATAGGATGACCGCACAGGCGCTCACACACACACGCGCTCACACACACTCACTGAAATCGGACCAGTGCTACGATCCAAACCGCCGTGGTTTCACGAAGTGCCTAATTCCCCATGTCCTGTAAGGGTCTCTGTGTGGCATCCTCTCTCCGCTGCCACCATGATTCCACGGTGCCGGCTTTGCTCGGACGGAACGGGCCGTCCTATGCCATCTCTCTGTGTCCCCGGAGTTGGCTGTGCAGGCCTTAACCTGGCGTATTGTCCAGACTTTCACTGTACACCCGTAATATGGCCTCGCAGATGAACCGGTATTGACTCTGGGGACACAAATCACACCCAAAGCTGTGGTTAGTCACGTCACAGTCACCCAGCGTGCGGCTAGCAGGGTATGAAGGGGAGATTCATTTGTTATGTTTAGTACAGTTTTCTATACCACTGTTTCTCAGCTTGTGGGTTCACTTTCATTGGGTTATGGAGTGTGTGATACACACACACAATAAAAAAACTACTATATATATATATATATAGGCCTACATATACACACACACACACGCTCCTCTACTTACGAACTTTCAGACATACGAACGGACTGTAAGTCCGAATTGTGTTCACTGGGCTCCTATTTCCTGTCTGCAACATCAATTTTTTTTTCTGCACACCAATTCCGCCTAGTACGACTTCTGGCCGCTACTCCCGCCGCGCAGCAGCGTAGCGCGTGTACTCCCAGCATCCTAGTTCTTTGTACTTGCGTATGCCCTTAAAATGATGTTGAATGATGACTTACAAACATTTCAAGTTGCGAACGGCCGTTCAGAACGTATCTCGTTCGTAAGTAGAGGAGCGTCTGTATGTATTTTAAAAATTTTTCTTGTGTTTTAACAGTGCTTGAAGGCACTGACTGTGCTACTGATCTAATACGTTGTTCTATTTACTATTACTGGCAATAGTAATTGGTATCTCACTCAGTGTGCTATACACCAGTGTTTCTCAAACCAGTCCTTGGGAACACCCAGACGGTCCATGTTTTTGCTCCCTCCCAATTCTCTGGGAGTTCGGAGCAACCAAAACCGTGGACCATCTGGGGAATCCCGAGGACTGGTTTGAGAAACGCTGCTATATATAGGAGACCATCACACCCAGTGTTGTTAACCTCAGCCAGTGACAAGTGAGCAGGAGATGTGTTCTGCAGGTGTCCTGGTCTGTGCACCACATACAGGTGATCATTACACTTGGAATTATTAGCCTCAGTCAGTGACAGAGAAGCGACCTGCAGACAGCTCGTTGTGACCTGTGCTGTGTCTGCAGTGTTGGAGATATTTCGGCGTATATTTTACCCCCGTCTGCACCATCATGGCCCTCTGGTCACGCATTTTCCTCACAAGGTCCAAGGGGTAGACGGGTTGCTTCTTCTCAATGAGCTGCATGGCCGTCTCCATGGTGATAAACACCCCAGTGCGCCCAATCCCAGCACTATGGGGAGGGGAAAGGGGAGGGGCTTGTCATGAATCTGCCATGAAGGGTGGAGCACTGTCCTTTCCCATGATGGAAGCACTCTTGTAATGACCTCCAGAGGCACGCGTCAAACTATGTTTTACTCATGAAGCATTTTATCCGTGGTATAAATACCACCATGCGCAGGACCTTCCTAACCTCCCTGGCGAAGCGCAAAAGTAGGCCAACCGCACTAGCTACATTAAAAAATGGTGTCCGTTTTCAATCCAGTCAGATATATACAAGGGTGCAAGGCAGAGCCCGCCCTAGAAAGGAAGCTAGTTTGTCAAAAGGCGTATACACACTTGCAGAGTCTTACTACATGTTTCGACAGCTGTGGGACGATCAACTGACTCCACACACACACACACACACACACACACACACACACACACACACACACACACAAAGCAGATAAGAGGACATAACCAGCAATGTCCAAGGTCTCGGGGGGGGTTCCCTGGTGACTCCGAACGTATTTATAGTGAGAGCAACTTCTACAAAGAAAATTATCAGGGGGGCTACAGTAAAAGTTCTTGACTGGGGAGGGGAGCAGTCAGGGACCTCAGGTGGGTTCCTCAGGTCTTATGCCCCCCCCCCGATCCCCTGGAATTCAAACACTGGTAACCAGGTATATGCTCCTCCATCACCTGCAGTGGACCATCAGAGGCTCGGTGCTGTTCCGCTTCTTCCGGACGAACTTCACGAAGTCCAGGAAGTCAGAGGGGTCATCGGGCACGCCGTGGTCAGGCCAGGCCACATACTGCAAGTGGAAGACCGTCCGCTCCTCCCCGGTCTGAACAGGGAAAAGCATGTTGGTTACATAGCAGGCAAGGGCGTCTCAGCATTGATAAACGTGCACACAAACCACTCCTGGGCTTTTCGTGGAGGGAAAACAAAGGCAACATTATATACACAGTGGACAGAGATGGGCTGGCCGGCGGACGCCAGCCTGGGCTTCCTCTCTGCCCCCCTCTCTTGTATCTGCCGTCTGGCGAGCTGTTTTTCCACGCTCCGCGATGGGCTCTCGCCAGGAGAGGTCAGGCCACGGAACAGATGGAGTCACGTTCTCCAAAAATATCGTAAGGGGTTGGTGTGTGACAGCGCACTGGGCGTGTGCTGGGCGTGCGCACGCGTGACTCCGTGTCGGTAAGCGTGGGCTGCCGTGGGTGTGTGTGTGTGAGGGCGTGTGTGTGACTTAGAGGACAGCTGGTGTAATGATACATCGCCACACAACGGTGACACAATATACTAATATAATAGCAACAGGAGTGCAAGACGATTGTATATAACTGGGCTGCAGAACAGCATGCACCTCCAGGAGGCGCTGTTCCAAATGATCATTCCCCAAGATCAGTGCTCTGCTCCAGGAAACCCTGCACTAGGAACAGCTCTCCAACCCAAGAACAGCACCCTCCCTTAGTAATAGCACTCTGGCCCAGAGACCCTGCACTGGGAACAGGAACAAGCCCCAGGAACAGCATCCTATTCCAGGAAGCCCTGCACCAGGAACAGTGTTCTGTCCCAGGAACCGGTTCCTGCACCAGGAACAGTACCCTATCCCAGGAAGCCCTGCACCAGGAACAGTGATCTGTCCCAGGAACAGGTCCCGGCACCAGGAACAACTTTCCACCCCAGGAACAGTACCCTATCCCAGGAAGTCCTGCAGCAGGAACAGTGCCCTCCTCTAGGAACTGCGCTCTGCCCCAGGAGACCATGCACTAGTAACAGTGTTCTGTCCCAGGAACAGCTCTTCACCCCAGAAACGGTGCCCTCCTCTAGTAATAGCATTCTGGCCCAAGAGACCCTGCACCAGGAACAGTACTCTATTCCAGGAAGCACCGCACCAGGAACACGCATGAAATTCTCCAATAAAACCGTACAGCAAGCTAATATCGCTAAATTTGCTTGTTCTGACTAGTCAAAACCAGATTTAAAAAGGATTGTTATGCTTTCTTTGAGAGTATAATTGAACTGGAAGAAGGTCGTTTGCCACAGCTCTGACGGCGAGAGACCCTTTGCATTACAGAGTCCCGTGAGTCCGTCTTTTCCGTGGGTGATGGCAGCTGGTACTCAGGGCTTTGTTTAAAACTTCATGTGTGAGCCTTGCACGCCTGCTCTCACACTCGCCTTCTCTCACCAATTTGGCTTTGAGATTTTTCACCACAGCATTCAGAAACAGACCAGCCCGGTGCACACGCCTGTGTTTCCAAAGGACGCACCAGAAAACCTTTGACTCTTGTGAGCAAAAGATCATGTTTGAGGGGACCAGCCTGAGAAACGATCATTTCTTTAGGACCGGAGAATCCTGGTAGCATTTCTGGAAGTGCATTTCTGACCTGCTGGTTGGTGCGTACGTGCAGAATCCACAAAGTGCTCGCTGATTAGCATGTTGACATCTCTGGCAGAAGCAGTGGGCTGTTTTCATGTGTTTATACGAAACAAACATGTAGTTTCCACGACAGCGCTCTGATTTTTGAAGAACATAAAAATATTGCATATTTAAAAGCAGCTTGAGGTATACAAGCCCGTCAGTCAGTATGGCAGCCAGCTAAAACAAACCCCGCTGTGGTCCTGACCCAGAAGGCAGTGTATCATCACAACCCAGGCAAGCAAACACAGCTTCCTGCCTCTACCTGTGGATGCTGGGTTGTCATAGCTGGCTTGCAGTCCCAAGTCACAAGACCCTGTGCCTAGCAACCACCAGGTAATGGGTCCACTGTCATTTCTGTAAGATCCAGCATTAAGTCCTGTTGAGCCTTTGATATTGATAACTGGATTTGGTTCAAATACCAGGAAAAAGCGCACTGAAGTGAAAAGCACAAGACCTTTAGAAAGTTGAAGAGATGAAAGATTAGTTTTGAGAAAAAGGAGCGTGCAACACAATAACGTCAATATAAGAACTGAGAGAAAAAACCTCAGATATTTTCTTCTTTTAAAAAGCATGTACCCAAAAATTTTCTGGACAAGCCTTTCTTACATTTTATTTATTTAGCGGCCAATTTACTTTCATGTTATGTGTTTTTTGAGAAAGCAGGGTCAGCTAGTCCCTGGAGCAAGTGGGGCTAAGGACCTTGGTCAGGAGCCCGATGGTGACATCACTCTTCCTGGGATTTGAACCAACAACCTTCTGACAACAGGTACAGAGTCCCACACCTTCGAAGGTCCCTTCAAGGTAGTAATGGTGGTTTTTGTTGTAGCACAGATGTGCTCATTTCCACAGACCTCTGCCATGTAACATCATTACGCCACTTGACACACGACAGCTCAGAGCTGGAATGGAAGCCCACTGGGAACACTGACTCAGTGCCAATGAGAGACCCGCTACCTTGTGGAAGCAGCGATGAAAACAGTCTGTTTGGTCCCCTAACATGCTCCCCATGCAATGTGCGGAAAAGCTTTTGATGGCTGTTACTTTTGTCTGCTATTTCTAAAGAATGTCTCCATTGCATTTTAAAAGGGGCTCAGCGGGTTAGGACTCTGTGCCTGTGATTGGAGGGTCGTTGGTTCAGATCCCAGGTCAATTTCACTGCTGGGTTCCTGAGCGAGGCCCTTAATCATCGATTGCTCCAGGGACACTCTGTCCCTGCTTTCTCAAAAAAAGTGTACATCGTTTTAGATAAGTAGATAAGATGAAAATGGAAAGCCAAAAAGCCAGTTGTAATGTGTCTCCTCTCTGACAAACGCGCGTTTGTGTCTGAAATGATGCACTCACTGGCCAGACTAAATCATCACCTGCAAAGTGAAAAATGAGTTTTTGCACAGTGAAGGTACATGGGTTCTCTTGGAAAGGTCATATCTGCACATGAGCTCTCCTACCACTGTTACGCAGACGACACTCAACTCTTTGTTTCCTTTCCACCGGATGACCATCAGGTCTCAACCCGAATCTCAGACTGCCTGACTGATATCTCCTCTTGGATGACATCCCACCACCTCAAGCTAAACCCCAGTAAGACTGAACTGCTGTACATCAAAGGCAATTCATCACCGGCTCTTGACCTTACCATTTCCTTCGAAAACTCTCTTATCGTCCCCTCAAAAACAGTAAGAAGTCTCGGTGTCATTCTGGATGACAAATTATCATTCTCGTCACACATTAGCAACCTGTCCAGGTCCTGTAGGTACCTGCTTTACAATATCAGAAGGGTTCGTCCCTTTCTTACGACAGACGCTACTCAGCTACTTGTCCAATCCTTGGTCATCTCCAAGTTGGACTACTGCAACTCCCTTATGGCTGGTCATTCACTGAAGGCAACAAGGTCACTTCAGCTGATCCAGAATGCAGCTGTAAGACTCATCTTTAATGTTCCTAGATTCTCCCACACCACACCTCTTCTACGGAACCTGCACTGGCTCCCTGTGGCTGCCCGCATCAGGTTCAAATCCCTAACACTTGCCTTTAAAGCCAAGAATGGAACAGCTCCTCCTTACTTGGCAGCACTGATCAAGAATTGTGTCACTTCTTGTCCTCTCAGAGCTTCAAGCACTGCTCGTCTTGAACCGCCAACACTTAAAAGAAGACGATGTGCATCAAGACATTTTGTAATTTTGTTGCCTCAGTGGTGGAACAAACTTCCTCTTGCTGTGAGAACGGCCGAGTCCCTTCCTGTCTTCAAGCGTCGCCTGAAGACACACCTCTTCAAGGAGTACCTTGGAGACTAATACCACCCTTACTGTCCACTCTCTCCATTAAAAAAAAAACTTTTTTTTGGACAACTTTTATACAACGTTCTTAGCGGTAATTTGATCTTGACAGCTGTTGATTTTATGTCTAGCTTATAAACTGAAGAACAGTCATAGACTGCTAAATGCGGTAAATGTAAATGAGGGTCTCGTCCCACAAGCTGCGATCACTGCCACAACTACAGGTCACCCACGTGACTCTCAGCGCAAAGCCGGCCATTTGGACCCATACAGGGGCTCCTTAGAGAAGCCCTGATTTCACACTCATGCTCGGTTAAGCTGCTCAGGAAAGATGAAAAAAGAAGTCACCATGTCACTAATATCAACTGTGTTTACTTTTGTAAACTATCAGGGAGCCAGAAGTGAACTGTCCATTTTCACTCAGTCATCCCTCAGAAAACGAAAGCAGCATAAATGCAGACAGATTTAAGGAGGCGTGAGGAATGTTTGTCTTCGGCAGATGGGCAGCCGCTACTTCGATGCAGTCCACCTTAAAAACTAACGTCCTGAATCCAGCCTCATCTACGCACAAGGAAACACCTACGGATTTTTCGCTGAAAATCACGCAGCAGGCCACCTGCAGGGCAGGAAATATCACCTCCTTTATTTCAGCTTGTGCTGACCCTTCATACAAGGCACGTCTAAATAAGCCATTACTGCGTCTGATATTGAGCTAAACATTCATTATTCACAGTAACAACTTCTTCTCCACAGACATATCAGAGCACGGGATGTTAGTTCAAATTAGCTGCTTGCTACAGACTGATGAGGCGAGTGCTGAATTCAACATTATTCCGTGTTTTTCTAAAATATGCAGCAGATAAGCACAGAGGGACTGGACACTGTTACCGCAGTTTAATATCAAGGTTAAGTTTAGTTATGGGGCTTATTTTACAGGCCGTGCTGTCTGAGAAGGCGATAACTCAGAGCATGCCAGCGCCCTGCTTTTAATGGAATTCCTCGCTAACAGCTCTTCTGTGCCTTTGACGGTGAACTTGGGAGCGAAAGCTAACCGTGGCACACTCGAACGGCCTTAATCCGTCATGAACCACTGACAAAACGAATTACCGGTGGCGCGTTTAACGAGCGTCATTATTTATCAGTGTTCTGTATGGTTTCGTTTTTGCCGGGAATCGCAAAGTCAAATCAGTGAGGGAAGGCGAGTGTGCGTGTGAGCGTGCGAGCCGCACATGTGAAGTTTTAAATGAACACCCGAGTACCAGCCGCCGTCACCCGCGGAGAAGACGGCCTCGTGAGACTCTGTAATGCAAAGGGTCTCTCGCCGCCAGAGCTGCGGCAAACAACCTTCTTCCAGTTCAATTATACTCTCAAAGAAAGCATAAAACAGGCTTATGACTCAGCACACCGGGAAGGATCGCCATGGCAACGGCGGCATGCAGCTCAGAGGATGGGAAGAGGAAGGCAGACCAGGCTGAAGTGCCGAGGGGCCGATTCGGAGGGGCGCGCCACTCCCTCCATGGGCCCCTCTCGGCCTGCTGCGCCCCGTTCCTGCGCCCACAAGCCCCTGAACCACAGGTTTGGGACACAAAGCAGCTCCTGGTCTGAGTTTTGACTGCTGGCTAGAGGTGGCAGGATGGCGGTGTTCCACCCGTCAATGCCATGCTCTTATTTCGACATTTGTACAGCCTGCTCACATCTCTCATGCCCACAGCAAACCCCAGGCAAGCCTGTGAGGCAAAGATGACGCCGTACAGCTGCTCCAGACCAACCTGGAGATGCCTCAGTGACCGAGTTTGATGTTTGATGCCAGCTTAAAAGGCTCTGGAGACCACCTTCGACACACAGTCGCAGGTACGGGATGCAGGGCTGACAGATCCAGAGCTACATCCTGCCGCCGCTATCGCTGCCGCCGCAGGTACACACACCAGCACGCGCACTATGTCTGTTTACAGGCCAGCGCTGCGGGGAACAGCCAAACAAATGCCTTATCGTTGCTGCTGCTGGATTTTCCAATGAAACCCACAAAATATCCCATGACTAACGAATCCCAAAGCCGCACATGTCACACACATCCCCCAACTGTGCCTCTCCATGCCACCCCGGGGTCTTAATTACCCCATTTCCAAACAACCCCTTTATGCCACAATCACAGCACTGTCACCAATCGGGGTTCCGTCTGGAACGAAAATCGTTTTGCAGATTGCAAAATGGCGTTTCCTCCTGCGGGAGATTACCAGAGGTTCCACGCTAAAATACACCCGAGGTACGGGAGAGGAGCGGACCTAGAAACGGAAGCGAATGGCTCATTGGAATTAAAATAAAAGAAAGCAGAGGATCAGGAATGTGTGAGTGTTCTGCTGGAATCCACAGCTTACTGGTCAGGGCAGTGAGCGCGAGTGCTGGCTCGCGGAATAAGCTTGGCTGTTCAGCTAACTGAGATGCCCACTCCACATGCACTGGTCTGGTCAAACGGAACCTGAAGTGCTTTCATTTCATGTCCGGCAAAGGCCACAGACCAGCGGGGGGCTCGTGCCCAGTTTCTGCCAGCCCTCCTTACCCTGCGTACGCTCATAAGCCCTGGCGCTGAAGCACAATTAATGACGAAGCTGGGGATTCGGAGAGCAAGGCCCGTCGCAGCAGGTGGTTCGAGATCTTTCCAGCGACCTCCCCTCATTTCAAGGGTCCTTCTGGCTGTCGTCCCAGCTGCCTGCTGCACTGTGTGCACCGTGTGTACCGTGTGTAGATGTCTGATAGAGACCGGAGAAGACAGAGCATGGAGCGAGTGCGGCCCCTACCTCTCTGCTGATCAGCGTGAACTCCCTGAAGACGTAGGCCAAGTTGCACTCCTCCGAGTGGCAGCGGATCTGCAGGCCTTCATAGTCCCGCAGCTCGGGGGGGTCTGGCCAATACTGATGACACTTTGGCTGAAAGGCAGGAGCACAGAAAGCGTCAGGAGGCCGTGCAGATCAGCGCCAAGGTTGCCGTAAATAGACACCATGCACACATGGCCTGTGTGTGTGTTTGTGTGTGTTTTCCACTGTTTCTTCCTGTGTGGGTCCACTCAATGCATGAAAATGTGGTTGGTCTGTAGAGCTACGGGAGGTAGTACTTTTTTGAGATTAAATCATGAAACTCATATATATGTGGAGGCCATTTGAGTACAGTGAACTCATTTTTCTTGTTTATGAAACCAGTCTAAGATGAGCTTTGTGACATGGTGCATTATCCTGCTGGAAGTAGCCATTAGAAGCTGGGTACACTGTGGTCTTAAAGGGATGAACATGGTCAGTAACAATACTGAAGCAGGCTGTGCCATGTAAACAATGCTCAATTGGTACTGAGGAGCCCAAAGTGTGCCAAGAAAATACCCCCCACACCATTACACCACCAGCAGCAGCTTGAATTGTTGATATGTGCCCACTGTAGCCTCGGATTCCTGTTCTTAGCTGACAGGAGTGGCACCCAATGTGGTCTTCTGCTTCTGCTTCACGTTTCAACGTGTTGTGCGTTCAGAGATGCTCTTGGTTGTAACAAGTGGTTATTTGAGTCACTGCTGTCCTTCTATCAGCTTGAACCAGTCTGGCCATTTTTCCTCGACCTCTGCCATGAACAAGGTATTTTTGCCCAGGGAGCCCCCACTTGCTGGATATTTTTCTTTTTTTTACCCCCATTTTCTGTAAACCCTAGACATGGCCATGCATGTAAATCCCTGTAGATCAGCAGTTTCATCCTCATACCAGCCTGTCTGGCATCAACAACCATGTCACTTCAATCACCTTTCTTCCCTATTCTGGTGTTTAAGTTTAACTGAAGCTCCTGACCTGTATCCGTATAATTTTAAGCACAGTGCTGCTGACATGTGACGTTTGCTTCAACGAGCAGTTGTACAGGTGTACCTAATAAAGTGGCCAGTAAATAACTCTTTAAATCACAATAAAATGATATTAATAACACATGTTCTTTGTTTCGGAAAAATTCACTATGGTAATATAGTAAAATGTACTACGGTCTTACGTCAATTTTACGGTACGTATAAAAACAAGAAATTCCCCAGGACACAGCATACGACACCCCCACGCCTATTCACCGTTCAGGGCATTGCTCTATTTCCCAGTCCTGTTTGCTGATCTGATGACCGCCACTGACTTAGCTTGTTGTTCCTGGGCAGGCCCCTTGAACCTACAGTAACTAAAGCCCCACCGTATTAGCCTGGGTGTAAACATGTGGGTGTATCCCCGTCTTCCAGGGGGGGTGTCACAAATGGTCACCAGGGGGCTTTAGGATGTTAAAGATGAATCATCACAGAGCTCCCCCAGAGAGCATGTGGGCCTCAATGCAGTTAGTGACATCAGGTGTGTGCAATAAAGGGCTACCTTAGACATAACACAGGGGTGGAGGTCTTTCAGCAGCCTGGACATGAAATGAAAGCACTCCAGGCTCCGTTTGACCAGACCAGTGCTGTTACCTAGCAACAGCCAAGCTGCATCCCAGCATGCACAGTGAAGGAGCTGATCAAGTCAGGTTAACGAGAGACGGCAGCCTCGCCGCGCCGGGAGTGTGTGTTAGGTGACATGAGGAAAAGTGCGTGTGCATGCGTCCCACAGCAGGGGGCGTCAGAGTGCACCCACCCGGCCCCTCTCTGTCAGTGTTGTCAGCATGATGATCACGCGGCTGTGCTGCTCCCAGACGGTCCTCCAGAAGTGGCAGCAGGTGTGTGGCAATGGTCCCTGTGCAGCCACATAATAGTTCACTACCTCTGTACCAGGAACCTCCATCTGCAAAACAAGAAAGCCCAGGTGACCCCAGAGGCCTGAAGGACACCGCAGAGGTGCTGGCTCTGCCTCCCAACTACATCTGCACTGACATCTATCCTACTCATTACTCCCAGTGGTCCAGGCCGACAGACTACCTTAATATGGCTGGCATTGATGTAATTGTCCTCTTTGTCTTGTAAAACCACTCTGGTGATGTCATCTAAAAGGGACAAGAAAGACAGTGATAAGTGAAAATGCAAAAGGAGTCTGACGGCTGTGTATACTGAAAGGGAAATTTTAGAGGCTGGTTTAGTTGCAGCTCTTCGTGACAGCTGGATAGTCAGTGTCTTACTAAGAAGTTTTAAACAGTTAAATCAGCTCACAGGGCAACACATCCTTGTATCTGTTCTTCTCCATATTCTGAGCCAATCTGGCTTCCACCATCTCCAAGCCTTGCTTCTTCCGGTACAGTTGCTAAGAAAAGAAAAGGTCAGCCTCAGTGATTGGACATTAACCATGGGCCCAAACCTCTCTGAGTGGACATTAATGTTCAGTTGTGTCAACCACAATCCTTTCCACTGGGAGCATGCATCACCTGCCTGCCCCATCGCACCCCACCCCCAGCCCTCCTTTACTACCCCAGCTCCTGACCTCAAACTGGACCAGCAGATTTCCGGTTTGGAGGCCCTTCTTTATATGCACCATGGAGTCCTCCAGGCTTTCGCCGATCTGGTGGCCTTGTGGCAGGGTGCTGTCTCCTAGCAACTGGAAGCCAGCATTAAATGTGGACAGAGGCTTTGTACGCGAGCCGAGTCCTGCAGAGCCACACGGTATGCAAACAGATGGAGACAGCAGGGTCAAAGATCGCCGGGGATGCTAGGCAGCTTATTGGGAACAGTTACTGCACACAGACCCCAAACAAACCGCACAGCGCCATTCAGCGCACCAGACTCCAAACAAACCGCACAGCGCCATTCAGCGCACCAGACCCCAAACAAACCGCACAGCACCATTCAGCACACCAAACAAACCACACAGCGCCATTCAGCGCACCAGACCCCAAACAAACCGCACAGCACCATTCAGCGCACCAAACAAACCACACAGCGCCATTCAGTGCATCAGACCCCAGACAAACCACACAGCACCATTCAGCGCACCAGACTCCAAGACCTACATCTCATGCTGAAAGCCTCCCGTCTTGGGTTCAGCTCACCATACACCTTTCCTGTTTTTGGGAAGGGCAAAGCCATCTAACGTGCCCCTCCCTCAAGACACAGACACACATGCCCCCCAGAAACACGGAGCCGGTCACCTTTCCGACGAACCAGCAGCGTCAGCTCCTTGGTGTGAGACTCGCGGCTGGCCTTAATGAACATGACCACTTGGTCGTGGTTGTGCTCTGAGATGTCCCGTCCATTGATCAGCACGATGTAGTCTCCTTCCAGAAGCTCGGGGGTGCACCTTCCAGCCTAAAGAGGAACACACACAACTGCCTTAACCTGCCAAAGACTAACAGCATCTGATACACACACACACAGCCCTATGCATCATAAAAATCATCACAATACAGCTGCCAATGACCTGCAGATCCAAATGGCTGAAGTATTTTTATTAACAAAACCAAACAGATTCAGTGACAGGACTAGGTCCACTGGCTTGGAGAGAACAAACTGATGTAACGGTGTCTGTTTGAGCAGACATGTTCTATGAATGTTCATACAAACACCATACGAATGCTCAGCCAATGTAGGTCATAACTTTTGACCCTTACCGGTGAATCAGAAGCCACATGTGAGATCATTAGGGGCATCTTCTGGTCAGCACCACCCTGGAAAACACCAGGCATCACTAGAACAAGCTCAGGCGGGGCGAGAGAATGAGGACAAGTAAACGACGCCGGACAAGAAGATGACCCAGCGGATCTGCCAATGTCTCGCCAGTCCATCAAGGCCAAGGTGACAGGGAACAAGCTACAGCAGCATTATATGTATTTAATTCTCCTCAGCGCGAAGCTGAGCGTGTCCTAGAGGAAGGAACTCTCAAGGAAGCACGACTCTGCGTCAGCGCCCAGCGAAGTCGCGGGAGGACAGATCTGGGGCACGCTCACTTTGACGTTGAAGCCAAACTTGCCGTCTTTGTCTGGGGCCATTCTCACCAACAGCAAGTCACCCTCTATCTCTTCGCTCTTGAAGGGAAGATCAAGACAGGGCAGTTAGAATGACAGGACAGCCCCCCCCCCTCGGCTCAGGATTCATCATAACTCTGGGGACAATTAATCAGCCTGGTTATGGACAGTTAATTAACAGGTTAATATGAGTATTAGGTGAGTAGGGTTATTGTTCTATTGTGTATCTTTGTTTAGTTTTGGTGTGCAGGCTGAAACGATGCTCCTTCATGTAAAATGACCAATCATTATGTAAGGTTACAGATAAGGACCAGTGAAGTCACACTGTGTGGACTGGGAAGCGACCAGGGCGAGGCTGCCGACACTGCGAACATGAAGAAGCCGGCAGGGCACAGTGAGAGATGTGGCGTGATGTATGTGTGATGTGTGTGCGACGTGTTTGCGCGATGTGTGTGCATGATGTGTGTGTTGTGTGTGATGTGTGTGTGTGTGATGTTGGCATGGTGTGTAAGTAGTGTGTGATGTGGTGTGATGTGCATGCAATGTTCATGATGTGTACGTGGTGTCTGATGTGCATGCAATGTGCTTATGATGTGTGTATGACATGGTGTGTGATGTGTGCGCGATGTGTGCATGATATGTGCATGATGTGTGCGTAGTGTGTGATGTGCGTATGATATGGTGTGTGACGTGTGTGCGCTTTCCGCTCGGCTCGTGCCGTGCCAGACTGGGTTGCTAAGGAGGAACACACTGCTCCTATATTCAACAGGCAGGAGGCGACTTTGCTCTCCTTGGTGCTGAGATTAAAAACCTCAGAATACAGTCTGCCTTCTCCGTGAGGAAATAATTGTACACATGTTGTAAGAGCATTATACCCGTATAGCCCTATACAATGATTACTGATCTTACGGATTACTTTATCACTAGTACAGTGACTACTGACACCTAATACTGAAAAATATCATTTATACCATGAGTACTGACCTCTTTCAGTAATACAGTGAGTACTGACTTATCATTAATACGGTGAATATTGACATTGAAAACAAAACAATGTTTTATACCATAGAGGAATGACCTTTACCATTAATATAGTGAGTACTGATCTTTTTTCTGTAAATACTGAGGATTGACATTCAGTACGTAACGTTTTCTTTTACACCATGAGTACTGACCTTCATCGCTAACACAGTGTGTACTCTATCAGTATGGCATCTTCCCATATTGAGAGTTACAATCTAATTTTGATTCCTGGCCTGAGAAGTGGGGGGGATGCACAGCTTTAGCAGACGTGCTTTCCAGCACTGCACCTTTCACATCTCCGTGTTTGGGAAAGTTTCGGTTTCTGGGGGTGGTGTGTGGCTCAGTGGGATAGGATGCAATGTCAGATGGTTCAAAAGCGGGTCGCCAGAGTGAACCCACCAGTTGGCTGCTGAACAAGGCCAGGAACTGCCTGTTTTTTAAATAGGAAACACTGTGCCAAATAAATGCTTCATTCCCTCTCCCACTCTGGCCCACCTCTGAACAGGAAAACCCCCGTAATACTCTGTCTGTCATAAGGTCCCCTGTCATAATATCAAGCTTGTCAGGAAAGCCCAGACCTTCCCCACACTGACAACCACAATCCAAATACCAGCTCCTGACCTTATCGGAGTAACACTGCGAGTCTTGGCTGACTGTCCCTTCCCCAGCCAAGCCCTCGCTGTCAAGGCCGGGGGAGTCGGGCTGCCTGGGGGGGTTTGAAGCCTGCTGCGTGGGCACCACTGTCTCCTGGCCACTGGCCGGCTTCAGGCTGCAGCTGTGTAGGTCAGGTCCCACCTCTTCGTTCTTTCTGTCTTTGTGAATTTTCCTTTATGAAGGAAACAGTGAGGAATTGCAAAAAAAAAAAATATATATCCAAAAATCAGACAGATATCAGACAAAAATCAGATATATATCCAAAGTAATTTCACCCGCTCCCCCAGCAGTCTGCTTGAAGTCTCCCAGAAGCGATTTAAAAACATTTACGCGCGAGACACGAGAATCTATATCAGAAATCAGATGTACTTAGCAGTGGCACTCAGACCAAGTAATTTACTCCAAAAGCCCAAAAGGACCTGTCGTTAGAACACGCCAGAAGAAAAAGGTTATATTTAGTATTAAGCTCGGATAAAATTAGCAAAGGGTGCGGTACGGCGCACGGCAGTGGGGCACCGCACCCAGGGGTGGCGCTGCATTTCAGAGAGCCCCCTCATGGCGGCTGCTTGGCCAGGACGGCCTGCACGTGCTCCAGCACATGCCCAAGCTGTCAGCTCAGAACTCCCACTGTGACACCGAGGCTAACAGGAAGGACAGCAAGAAGAAGCCTTCCCTGCTTGTTTATTGCTCCTAACGAGGAGCCGGGGCCCTGGAGACACACGTCAGCAGGGTAAAGCGCACACACAGGCGATGATCGGCCCCTCTGGGGAAAGAGGCCTGTTTAGGTAACACAGCTTTGTGTTTCATGCAAGGCATAAAGGTATGGCCACAGAAGAGGGGTCGTCACGCTGCATAAATGAAGGATAACACTGGCTGCAGAAAACGGTCCATGGATGTGGGCATGACCCAGTAAGCCGTGGTTCGGGCTTTATAAGTATTTATGTGAGTATTATGCTGTCCGATTGCTAAAGGTGCAGTCATTCAGTTAAAACTGTTTCCCTGGTTTGCAAAAGACCACAAAGTAGCAATCTGGAGAAGAACACAAAGATGTCTGAAATGAATCCCCAACAGGAGCTGCACCTGATCACCGAAAGAACCTACAGGCAAAAAACAACACACAGCAATCCAGAGTCAAAACAATAATCCTTTGACCTTGCAAGAGGCCTGCACTTAAACTTAAATATTCACTTTAGGATAAGAGCCTTTGATGAGGAAACATTGCTACAGCACTGAAAGTTTCACTTTGTCAATCTGACTTCCAGCGCCAAACTGACCTGGTTACCAGGGAACTCATGAATAATTTCAGTGGCTTTAATACATTCATAAACAAAAATAGGCATAAGCCCTAGATCGTTTCATAAATTCCAATAAAAATGGAATACATTTTCCCCTGGGATAAGCTACAGGCTCACTGCAGCCCGATACCAGAAAAGTGAATATGGGAGATGGATGGATGGATGGATGGATGGATGGAATACATGTATGCATGTAAGGTCTGTGCTGCAGACCTCACTGAAAAGCTGTCCTGTTACATTTTTGACTTGTAGTTCAAAGCAAATGACCACCATCAAACAAAACACTGGTTCAATCACATAATTTACCCTGTACAAATTGCTACGAACAATAAAAATGCTTTTTCCTGATTAAAGAGATCACTTTGACGATAAGGCAGATTCTCAACGTTTCCTCATGCGTGTGTGAAAGGTTTCAACATTACATTGCTGAAACTATTTCAGATTCCAGAATGATTTCAATTTTCCGTAACTTAAGATGTGCATAAACGTGCAGTTCTGTAGCGTGTATAAAGGGCCTATGACTTGAACAAAAACGCCATACGGACTGCTGTCTGCACAATGCTGACAGTCTCTGATACATTCAAGATGCTTTTTTATTTTCTTTTTTCTGTCTCCATGGAAATGCCTTTCGAAGGTGAGAGACATTATTCTCCTGATTCGGCAGAAGCCTTTTGTACGTTGCAATAAATCATGTTAAATTTAATGCGATTTCTGCATGCCTCATTTTACTAATTATGACTGTTGTGTGGCTGTTATTGTCACTTATTAATAAAAAAAATGTTTTGGATATTACCTTGTTTTTCACTGTGGACAAACAATTATCATGCCAAATCATAGTCAGGGAACCATAAAGAAATCAACATAATTAAGAGAGACACCAGTAACAGTGCTTTGTTTTTCTATTAAAGATGACAGTAGGATAATTATTAATAACATCATGGGTCTTTCCACTTAAAATAAAATGTAATTACCAGACCTTTCCTCTATCCAGCATGTATTAATAATGGATCTATCTCTGCTTTCTAAGGACGTTAGGGCTGTAATACATTTCAGCAGATGTAAATAACTATTGAAGCATTAGTTCCTGCTTAATGTGATTTTCTCTCTGGCAGCTAGAAATCCAGTCTCAAAAAAAAGTCCCAGAATGCGATAGAGCGCTCTCCTTTGATAAGTGAATCTGGACTGCGTACTCTGCTCTTATAGGTGAACCTCAAAGTGTGTGCTGTCCTCTGATAGGTGACCCTGAATTTCTTACTTCTGGTCAGCTGATGTCTCCGGGCCAATCCCTTTGGCAGCCTCAGGGCTCTTGTACGTGTAGAAAACGTCCTCTGTCTCAGGAAAGTAGCTCATCTCACTGGCCAAGTTGTCCATGGACGAGTGGTGCGTCTCGCGTATGTTGTGTCTCAGACGGGGGCTCCGCCTGCGGTCAACCAACCGATTGATAAAATCTACATATTTTTAAACACATGCATTAGATGCACTGTGGCATTAAGGGAGAAGCACAGGGTTCACAGCCAGTTAAGTCCGATCATTTCAAAGATTCTCCTAAGTGTGAAAATCTATTTGAGATTAAACAATAAGCTCAAACTGAATGGAAAAGCCTAACTTTGTGTTTTGTAGAACGGCATACTGATACTTTATCAATCCCCATGGGGAAATTCTCTCTCTCCTCGGGATTCAAATTGACAACCTTCTGGTCCTAACCTGCTGAGCCACACACTGCCACTAGAAGAAGGTAAGGTTGTTGCTGGCAAACCCAGACACTGGCCTGGAGGAGCTGCCCTGAACTCGTATTGGCTGGGTGGAGAGCAGTGACTGGCCCACGTGAAGCTTACCAGCTGGGCGTGGTGGGCGGGGAGAAGGAGGGCAGGCTTCGGGTGTCCAGGTGCTCCATGGAGAGGGACTTCCTCAACGCCGGGTTCAGCACCACGCCGCGCATCATTCTGCACATAATCTGACTATTCAGGGACCTGAGGCCCAGGGTCAGGGTTGAGCTAAAAAACTTCAGGGGAGTTCTATAAAAGCACCAAGCTCAACTTACAGTGTCATCAGAACCGAGATACTGAGATATAATCATGTCTTGTCAATCACTGGCTGCTTGAATCCATTTCCCCGTGGGCTCGAGGAAGCAGTGATTGACATCTTGCCCACTTGGGGCCCTGAAGCCTTGCTTTTCTTAATAATTAATGAGCAAAACAGTCCCCTTCCCCAAGTCCAGCCCCAGCTGTACTCACTTGGTGGGGTTTTTATAGCTGAGAGTCCCGTGGCTAAACAGCAATTTCTTGTCCAGCGACAGAGAGGCGTCTGCCTGGAAGAAGGCGTGGTGCTCCACGCAGGACCGCCACAGGTTTTTGCAGGTGCGGTAGTTGAGCATGTTGAAGGTGATGGTGCTGTCGCGACTCTCCCTCTAACAGGGGACACACAAGGGGACAGTCAGAGTCTCCAGATAGATCGACACAGACACACGTCGGAGATTACGAGCGTGTCGCCGTGCCAGCCAATCTGGTCTGTTACGGCTGACGGTACTCTTGGGTATAGATGACCATACGCTTAATGTTAGCCACCAATGGAAACATGGTATGTCAGTTAGAAATACCCAGAAATAACTAAATAATACTGAATTAGAGACTTAAGATATTTGCAGTGCCCATAATGTCCATTAGCTGACACTCTGACGGTGAAAACTGGATAGGACACTACCATCAACTGAAGTTCTCAACATAAACAAATGTGTTAGTTTGCATGAATTTAAACCCAAACCGGTATGATTTTCACTGCTATTGAGGGCATGCATGTTAAATCCGCGGTGACCTACCTGGCTTTAAAGTACAGCTCTGCACTACACTGACACTCTGCTAAGTCAGCCACCTTTCTCTATTCATCTGCCATCCCAGTACAGACAGGCTGCAGACATGGATGTGACACACGCTTGGGTTGGAAGTGAAGCACGTAGCTGTGTTTACAGAATTCAACTTTTATTCCAGTGCTGGCATATTTATCATACGTTTGAATGCCACACGGATAAACCGAGCAAATTAAGTACATGTCAACACTATCTATAATTAAGAGTCACATCGGAGAGAGGACAAATCCCAGACTCCTTCCTCCTATTGTTCTTATTGAGGAGACATGCACTGCAAATGAGAGTATAGGGAAAAGTAGCTTTAGCTGTGTCAGGAAGTACAGATGGACTTTGTCGTTATTGACTACCAACAGCAATTACCTGGGAGCTATAATTCACTTGGCCAAAGACACGTAGAGACAGGTACATGGGCAATAATCAGAAAATCCATGGTCTACAGGCTGAAATTTTCATGACCAGCTTAAAAAACACGCTATGGTGCACCCTGCCTGTGGTGCAGGTCCACGCAGTGGAATGAGGGCCCACACTGCCACAATGGGAGCTGCAGAGCTATATGAGAGGTGGTGGAATAAACTAGAGGTTTTGGAAACAGAGGGGGTGTACCCCCCCCCCCCCCATATCGACAGACCCCAGTTTCAACTGAAACTACACTCTAAACCGTGTTAGTCTTATTTTAAAAGACGAAATTAGAAAAAAAGCTAATGTGACCGTTGCGTGCGTGCCCATTGCGATGCGACCGTTGCGCGCGTGTGCCCATCGCGATGCGACCGTTGCGCGTGTGTGCCCATTGCTGTGTGACCGTTGCGCGCATGTGCACATTATGAGAAGACTTTTGTGTGTGTGCCCATTGCGATGGAACAGGCAGCCCCAATGTCAAACTTCTTCCAACGCCACTGACTATAACTTACTGCATGTGATCGAACACCTGGACTGTTCCGCACATCCACAGATATTATAGGATGCCTTACATTGCTCACACCCAGTTGGACATACAGGACATGAAGCAGGGCTGCTTATCCATGCACAGAGACACATGGTACTCACGTGTTTCTGCCTGAGCTGAATGAGGAACCTTTTCCTTTTGAAGGAGATCTTCACAATGGAAACCCTGTAAAAGAAATGCAATGAACAGACACACACTGCACATGGTCCTACCACAACAAATCATAGTGTCTTCAGTCTGTGACAGAAGTTCAGAGCTAAAAGCAGCTTTGCTTTTTGCAGTTTACATCAAATCAAATCAAATCTGCTAACAGAATTTTAATCTTGTTATTCAAATCAACGTCTGCCTAAAGACTATGGCATAATTAGACAAGCAGGAAGTGAAGTGAAATTCAATCAAACGACAGTTAGACCCAGCAGGAATATTTTAAAATTTCCTCCATTTTCATCCAGTGCAGAAAAGCCACTCCCCCCTCACACACAGCGGCCTTGAAAGGGTGGGAGGGAGACTAGCACAACACTCTTGCGATTTGTGGAAGACGTGTCTGAATATATGTCCTTACTCCAGATGCACCACTAGGGGGCGCTGTGATCCATCCCAAATGGACACTGCACAGTGATGTTATTTCAGCTCCACCACTTTGGGGGGGGGGGGGGGGGCCACCCAAATTAAAAAATAAAGCAAATATGGTGTTTTGGTGAAGGATTATACACGGGGTTTCAGTAACAACAAATCAAAACCCGTCTCTTAAGTACAA
>JAODKC010000137.1:13477907-13506031 GCA_026777985.1 Mormyrops attenuatus
GTGACCTAATTAGGGAGTTGCAGCGAAAACCTGCATATACACCGGCCCTTTGCGGATAAGATTGGCCACCCCTGAATTAACTTAATTAGTGAAATCATTTAACAGGGTACAGAGAAGCTAAGTACGTTATGCTTGTGGTCCAGTCAAAAAATACACTACTGCCAAAAGTATTGGGACACCCCTCCAAATAATTGAATTCAGGTGTTCCAATCACTTCCATAGCCACAGGTGTATAAAATCTAGCACCTAGGCATGCAGACTGCTTCTTCAAACATTTGTGTATGAATGGGTCGCTCTCAGGAGCTCTATGAATTCAAGTGTGGTACCGTGATAGGATGCCACCTGTACAATAAATCCATTAGTAAAATTTCCTCACTACTAAATATTCCACGATCAACTGTTAGTGGTATTATAACAAAGCGGAAGCAATTGGGAACAACCACCACAAAATGGTAGGCCATGTAAGATCATGGAGTGGGGACAACACATGCCGAGGTGCACAGTGTGAGGAAGTCACCTACTGTGTGCAGACACAATAGCTACAGACCTCCAGATTAGTTCAAGAACAGTGCGTAGAGACCTTCATGGAATGGGTTTCCGTGGCCGAGCTGATTCGAAGCCTTACATCACCAAGTGCAATGCAAAGCGTCGGATGAATTAGTGTGGAGACTACAAGCCAGGCCTTCTCGTCCAACATCAGTGCCTGACCTCACAAATGGTCTTCTGGAAGAATTGTCAAAAATTCCCATAAACACCCTCCTAAACCTTGTGGACAGCCTTCCCAGAAGAGGTGAAGCTGATGTATAATATTGAGGTGACCTTAGGAGACTTTGAAATTGAGACACTTTGACAGATATAATATTATAGTTTCACACCAACATGAAGATCATTTAAAAATCAGTTTCTTTGACTAAGACAGCGCTTCCCAACCCTGCTTCTGGAGGAATCCTGCAGAGCTTAGCCCTCATTTGACACACCTGATACAGATCATCAGGCCCTTCAGTAATATCTAAGTATTAGAGCCAGCTTAGCTTCAACACAGCTGACTTGGAGATGCTAGTGAAGGGCCTGATTATCTGTATCAGGTGTGTTAAATGAGGCCTAAGCTCTGCAGGATGACAGATTTGTAGAAGCATTGTTGGGCAACCTGAGCCTATGACTTCTGCACAGTATTGTTGGTCTCACATGACCCTGAAACAGTAGATGCATTTTACCCCATTCTTGCAGACATTTCCCAAGCTGCAACGGGGTATATTTAGAGGTAAAGGAGTGTGCGGAGCGGCCCGGAACCCATGCTGGGTGTTACATCACTCTGGGCGTCTCCTGCCTCAGACAGCAGGGTGGTGTCCCCTCTCAGCTGCTGACTAATGCAGCATGTATTTGGATGATCTCATGAGGGTCACAGAAAGCCCTGCCTAGCTTACACACCATCCAGCTTGTGTTTGCCTGTCAGGACACACATGCTAGATCAAGCATTAAAATTAAGCATGTAAAAGATTATCTAACATTATCTCTATGATATCTGGGTTTCATCAAATCAGACAGCATGAAAAGTTAGAGACTTTCCATACACAAATATGATCTTGGGGATTTTGGATCAGGGCTCCTTTCATCTCAAGAACTGCTTCTAGGTTAGATGAGATGGGCATGCAGAGAAGCCTTTATGCACAGCACTGTTCCTTCTCCTTCCAGTAAGCTTCAATGAGTCTGGTCATTCTCCTCTGACCCCTCCCAGTAACAAGGGGTTTTCAGCTACAGAAACGCCTATGACCGGATGTTTCGGAAACACTTCACTTAAAGCAGTCGCCATGATGCATTATAGATACCTTAATAATGCATTATTAGGGTCATTATAAGTCATTATAATGCATTATGAAGGAATTTATAGTGTATTATAGATGGGAGTTTCAAAAGGTAGTCATAATGATAATAAACATGACTATAATGTGTTATGCCTTTACTGTATATAAAGGGCTATAGCCATGTTTATAATACTTCATGAATGCATTAGAAAGGTATCAATAATGCTTTATACACAACTGCTTTAAGTAAAGTGTTATGTCTTTTGTTTATTCTCTGTAAACTTTAGACACTGCAGTGCAAGAAAATCCCAAGAGGGCAGCTGTTTCCAAAATAGTAAAACCAACAGCGTCCAGCACCAATGATTAAAATCACTTAGCTCCCAAGCCTAATGCACGTCCTAATGCTTAGCCAAACAGTAAGTGACCCTCTTGACCCTGCCTGTGCGCTGCACTGTATGTATTCAGCTGCAGTCCCATGGTTGGCTGAGTGTGGTAGTGAGCAGGTGTACCTGATACAGTGACCACTGAGCACACGCATGTTCTCAAATAGCAATAAACTATAGCTGGAGAGAGATACAACTAACATTAAAAAGAATGAGAATTTACTGCCTCTACCTGTCCATTATCTTAGAGTAGAAGTTCTCAGCTAGGTTAGTATCCGTTTCCACATTATTCCTTGGTAGTAAGTCACAACCCAAATTCAAAAGGGGGGAAGGGGAGGCTCTCCTTTAAAGCCACGCCCTCTGTGATCCACTCGAAATGGTCCCACCAGTTGGGAGAGACTCTCTTAAAAGTTTTAGTCAGTTCTACGAACTCAATTTCACAAGCTCTGGTTGTTAAGGACTTGGATTCCTCCGTAAACATGACAGGTGAATGAGCTGGCATGTAATTACACACTCGGCTGCAGTCAGGGGTACCTGTGCTGCGGGTGCATTGCCTCCACTTTGGGCAGGAAGTCCTCCTCCTGCCCTAGGAAGAAGCGAAAGAAAGACAGGTAACCCGGCTGGTGCTCTGTCGAGGAGTGATCTCCAAGTTCAGCTGAAACACAGAGTCAAAGGCACCACCTGATCAGGAGAGCAGTGTCAGCGGCACTAGCGCCAATCTCAGCTTGCTCACCTAGAAACAGGAAAGGAGTGCGGCACTTACCCTGAACGGCGTAGGAGGCCAGGACCACAGCAGAGCTGAGCGGGCAGCTTAACCTGCGGGACGGACAGAGGCATGCTTGCAAGCCGGGCTGAGCTCACCCACGCAGGGCTTAGTGAGCTGAGCACGACCTTCCAGATAACTCTCCAGGGTAGCCCCTGTTCGAGCCTTGGCATTGAGGTCCCTATGGATGCTTAACAGGGTTGGGAACAGCGATTTAAATGTACCATAGGCCCCCAAAAGAGCAGCTGGTGCAGCAGGCAGCCAGAAACGGCAGGTGAAGGGCTGACATTGACCAAAAACTCCAGGAACCTCCCACTGGGTCTAAGGCTACGTTCACACTGCAGGCCTTAATGCTCAATTCTGATTTTCAGATCGGATTTTTTTTTGCCTATTCACATTACTCTTTTTAATGTGGGCAATATCAGATTTCAATGTGAACGGTTCACTATACTGAACTTGCCCACGTGCGCACAAAACAACAAAGGCGCAATAACGCGCATGCGCATAAACAAAGACATCACTTTATTGATGCAGGAAAACGGTCCGGTTACAATATGAGCCTTCTCTGTCTGCACACTACAATTTTGCCTGAACAGATTTATCTCCCCAAATACTTATTAAATCCTGCACCTCACTGTCCCTCCACTGGCCAACTTCTGTGCTCTCCTCCATGTTTGGCACTCTGACGGAGTGACGTTGATGTTGGATAGAATTTTTTTGTCCGACTTGCCCGTGTCATCATTTCAACATAGCGGCTTACACAGTGAACAGTAATTCTATTTTATACATATTTAAAAATGTTTATTTTGTTAAATGTACTAATAGTTATAAATGCAATTGCACGTGGTCGAATTCGAGAATACCAGATCATGACCGTAAACAGTATCCCAGCATGCAATATCAGATTTTTACCAGACTCGTTAGTGTCTTTTGTTTGTAGTTTGTTTGCCTCTCGAAAAAAGAATATCGCTATGAATGTACTAAAATATTTTATAAAGCTTTTAATGTGGTTTGACTAGTTTGTGTTTCTTGTTTGTCTCGCGGTAAAAATAATCTCACTCCAAATCTGCTAAAATACAAAGCAACAACACACATCAGCGTGTTCATGGAGGCAGCCATATGTTTGTTCCGAGATGCGTAGCTCGGACGGGAGATTGTCGGGCGTGACGTCACTCACCTCGGAATTTCCGAGCTCCGGGAGATAATCGAACGCAGGAAAAGTCCATGAATTCCGATTTCGCTGTTCAGACTGAGCTCGCATTGCAAAAAATCAGACCTGTATTCGATTTATGACCACATACTGAAGTGGCCCAAATCGGAATTGAAAAAAAATCGAATTCCATGTGACTTGTGCTGTTCACATTGTCATGAAAAAATGTGATGAGTCACAGATGAGCAAAAAATCGGATTTGGGCCACATTTGTCCTGGAGTGTGAACGTAGCCTAATACTGCACATCCTCCACATAGACAAGCAGTATGCTGTTCACACCCCAACAAGTCAAAACTATTTCAAGCTAAGTTTCTTACCACAACCCAAAACACTCTGCCCTCCTTACACACAAGGTGCATAATCCCTCATAAACCAGGCCCATGTTTTTTTTTTTTTTTTTTTTTTTAAAGTGAGATGGGTCAGATACTCTCTGGTGAAACTGAGGGTAAGGGCTTGACTCGACAGCCTAACAGAGAAATCACTCTGCTGATTTGAACTAGCAACCTCTGAGTCTTAACCCACTGAGTCACACATCACTTCGCCTCTGCCTTCGCCAAATCACAGCATAGCAAGCAATAAAGACACAAAAGCTCGCAAAAGCCACTACCAACAAGAATCATTAGGAAGGATGACTAAAACGTGCGTGTGCTGTTTAATGTAAGACGACAGGGCTACACGATATTGGAAAAAATTCACATCATAATTTATAAATTATGATATTTATAAAACTAAACAGGAGATGAAATTACCCAAAATAAACTGTAGCCAAACAGCACGTAATCTACCAGCAGAGTGTTTATAAAAAGTTGGTGGTGTTGCTGTGAGTTGTGTCAACAGACACAAAGCAATGCTGACAAATGCGATGTGATTATTGCGTAAGTGGACATTGCGATGACAATACTGAAATTATAAATGCTGCAGCCCTGTATCACAATATTTTAAATTGTTGCAATTAATACTGCAATATTTATGAAACATAAAAGGAGCTGAAAATGTACCTAAAATAAACTACAGCCAAACGGAATGTTTTTTTCTGCCTGCCAAGAGTCTGCCAAATAAATCAGTGGTGATGTCACAAGTTGTGCCAACAGACACAAAAACGTGCTGGCCAATCACTTGTTTTTGGTCAATATCGTCTCTACAGAACCCCAGGTATTTCCATACGTCAGACAGACATCTTTCTTCTTCGCTTTTCTCCTCCTCTCGCATTTTGTTAAATTTCACCGATGGTCTCAAACCAGCTGACTATCACAGTCCTTGCAATGTGACCACAGCATGCACGTAACACATCACCATCTCACGTCCCGCAGGCCTATTAGATATTGTATTCACATGGTCGTTTGCAAATATGTTAAAACACATACAGTATACAATCCTGCTGGCCTTCCTTCAAATAAGCAGGCATGCTGCGTTAGCCACCCGCATCTTCCCCGCATTATGATGGATATTCTTCCTATTGGAAGAATATCCATCATAATCCCCTAGAATTGCTATACCAACATGAGCGCTCAAATATTTACTTGCTAACGTGAATAAAAATACACAGAAAGGCCGTGACCCTTCAGTGAGGGACTGCCGCCCTGAAAAATCGATGCGTTCCATGTGGATCACAACAATTTCAGGTCTCAGACAACAGAGAGTTAATGAAATCAGGGCAACTCCTGAACCGGTGTTTACTTAACGCGATGTGTTTATGAATGTTTACTCGACTTCAGGATGGACTGTGTCCACACACTGGCAGGAATGTCTCTCTCATCCTGACTGACGACTCTTTCGACTGCAACGCGAGCTACGTTTACAGCACCCCTGGGATACACAGCGCGCTTCTGGCCGTGAAGGCCGATGCAGTCGAAGAACATTCTGTATGTCACAAAGACACTCGGCACAGAAAACCTTAGCATACAAAAACAAGCTGGCACAAACAAGAAAATCGTGGCATCCTTAGAGGGAAGGAAAGATAAATAAATAAAACAACACAACCCACATGGAAGAGCCAGAGACAGAGACGACATTGTGCAAAAGGCGTGTCAGTGATTAAACACAAGCTAAGGCTTTATGTAATTAAGGCCGGGCGCGATTAGAGCTGTACAGCAGACGGGACATGTGCTGCTTCACAAATGAGGCCTCTAAGAAACCCTGACAAGGAAATCCACACTTAATTCTTCCTCCTTCTTCATCCAGAAGATCACAGAGAATTAGGGATGACTGATACCACTGATTTTGTTTTCGATCTGATGCCGTCTAAGCTTGGTATCCCAATACCAATACAGATCCTGATATTTGGTGTAGACAATAAAATTTGCGGACAGCAGGGTTATGGCGGTGCCAGATGAATGGCGTCCCCCAGTGACTTGGCCCCTGAAAATCCCCTTAATTCCCCGTATGGAATCTCTACCCACTTTTTGTTTATGTCCTTCTCCCTGTAATAATTTTAAACATCTAAATTACCAGGTTAAAAAAAAAAATCTATATTTTACTGTTGTTAGAATCGATTCTCATAATGAAACATTCAGATCGAAAGAAACAATATTTCGGCATCGATCCACACATCCTTACGTGTCAGTTACCACTTGCCCAGGGGAATTAATCGGTTCAGGGAGGTCAAACAGAGAATCGTCAGACAAGGTCAAACATATTATTTCAAGTAAGTACCTCACGAGAGCCAGACACGAAGGAATAGACAGGAATAGAGGCAGAAAAATCGTTGCTTAATAAGAAAAATCCTGCAGATAAAAGATACAGCACGCCTGATCAGCTTTATAATGAAAGAATCGATATTTCTGTATGGACTGACACATCTTTACAGAGAAGCACATCTATGACAGATGGTAGACCTTTAGGTCAAAAACACATACCTCTTCCCACACCCTATTCATGGACGGCTTGGATCGCTCATTTGTGTATTACATCCAATATATCTGTTCACCCCTATTCCAGGACAGAAGGCAGAGATACCTGTCACTGTACAGCACAGATTACCACCAAATTTTACCGTTTTTAAAGTTTGACTCATCACAAGGAAAACGAAGAAGAATGTCTTGTAAAAATTGTTGTTTATATACAGTGATCTGTGGGCGGATAAACGGTGAAAACTTCACCAGCTTCAATACTGAAGAGAAATTTGTGATTTGTGAGTTATATAACGAAGTTACAATCTTAGCAGCAGACCATACCCATAAAAATTGACATTTCAATAATGTGACCTTCCCAGGGAAACACACAAAACAATAAAACCTTGCGATCTGCTCGTGCAAATCAAACTATAATAGGTGCTACTGACAGGAAATGGCTAAAGATCCCTGGGGGCAGGAGACCCCCCAGGCAGTGAAGGAGCGAAACTCTCACACCTCACACTTACACAGAGAAGGGGAAGCGAGCATGTAAGATTAACCTGGCACACAATGCCATCTAACGCAGAGCGGAAAGTCTGAAAGCGCCACAGGAAACAGAACCACAAAGCAAATAAATCCATGTAATTATAACCGATTACAGCTTTACTAAGCGACATATCAGCCTTTCTCTGGAAATTCACCCTAAATGGGAAATTCCCCTATATAAGGTGCCAGTTTCTCTATCTATCTCTCCCAACCTGAAGAACTTTACAAATACAATTTTTAAAATTAATTTAGCAGACACTTGTATCCAAAGTAATGTCTTTTTTTTTGAGAAAATAAGGTCAGATGGTCCCTGGAGCAATTGGGGGGTAAAGGACTTGTTCAATGGCTCAACGGTGAAATAAGTCCGCCGACCCTGGGATTTGCACCGACAACCTCCCGGTCACAGGTACTGTGTCCTAAACTTCTGAGCCACACATTTCGCCTTATAACAACTTGCAGCTGCCCTTTTTATCCAGTTGCAAATATGTAGGAAACCAGGTCAACAAATCCAGAACGGGTGACTAACAGGACAAGGTCAAAGTGTGGAAACGCTGCTGCGGAGCTGGACTGCAACACAAACCCCTTCCAAGCGGGCTGCTGTTTAAATGGAACAAGCTCTAACATGTCAGCTACAACTTGCCCAGGGGAATCGATCGGTTTAGGGAGGTCAACCAGAGAATCGTCAGACCAAGTCAAACACAGTTTTTCAAGTAAGTACCTCATGACAGCCAGACACGAAGGAATGGACAGGAGTAGAGGCAATAAATCTTTGCTTAATAAGAAAAATCTCATGGAATACAAATACTGATCACCATTAAAACCATCTTAATAATTAATGCAGTATATACACCAACAAACAGCTGCTGTGGAAAATGCAAGAATGAAAAATAATTAAAATACAGACATACATAATCTAAAGTTGCAGAGCTAAAGTTAAGCAGGACACGCATCATTAACAGGTTTGTCATCATCAATTTAAATGTGCCAGTTAAGACCTGAATTCTGATTCTATGTAATGACTCAGGCTGTGGCAGAACTGATGGAATGCACCAGCCCTAAACTGTGACAAAGAGCAGGCTTTGTAAGACCCAGAGAGACAGGAGGTCGACCCCCCCCCTCCTCCCAGACAGGGGAGGATGTAAGGGGTGGCCAGAGTGACCCATGACCCATCCTAATAAATACATGGCCACCCCAGCTGCCACCCATCACCAAAAAATATAAATGAAACATGAAGCATTTAATTCCTGAGCTGCCCAACCTGTCGATCAGGTGTGTCTCCAAATTGATCATGAGATGATTAATGGATAATGGGGAAATATACCGAGAGGGACCCCACCCCCGACAGGCGAAATATCACCCCATTGCCACCCCACTAAAATCATTAGTTGTAGTCTGGCTCCACCCCTGTGCTGCTGAATAAGACTCCCCAGGCCCATGGGAGGCGTCCCAGTGTCCACACAGCCACGTGGCTGCCTGTTCTCATCTCTTTGCTATGCTCTCACAACTAAGCAAGTCCACCGCTTCTTATTTTATTCTCATCAAAATTCTAAGCAGCAGTTTCCCAGCTCTTGGTCTTTCCCTTCCTTGTTCCCGCGTCGCCTTAAACAAAGAATCAAGCTCCTGTGTCAGCCTCATTAAGGCCTGAAACTCCCGTTCTCCATCCGCCAGAGGATCCCACAGGAAACACCCACCATCACTGGCAAAATGCTTCATGTGAGCATTTTCCCCACTACATAAAAATGTCTGCAAGTGTTTATACTTAAAAAAAAAAGGAAC
This sequence comes from Mormyrops attenuatus, assembly GCA_026777985.1. Lineage (NCBI taxonomy): Eukaryota > Metazoa > Chordata > Actinopteri > Osteoglossiformes > Mormyridae > Mormyrops > Mormyrops attenuatus. The sequence continues at coordinate 13,487,220 of JAODKC010000137.1, forward strand.
TTAATATGAATACAATACACTGGCCCAGGGCCAGCTCTACCTTTTCAGGGGCACTAGGCGAACCTTTACTTGGCACGCCCCCCCCACCAAGAAAAGTGATGATCATTTCACTTTCTCCCTGACGCAGGTAATTCTGGGCCTCAGGCAGCTGGCCGTTCTGCCTACAGCAAGAGCCGACCGTGTACAGTGTCATACATTGGGCAATCCCATTGTTTATTAAAAGAAGACAATGGAGAGCCAACACGATTAGAAAACTTTGCCTTTAGTACACTATGAACCACTATGAACATGTCATTTGTCACAGAAGAATACAATAAATTAAAATATATTAAACACAAGGTAATCCAGATCTGATTTGAAAACGCTTACCTTCCATTACGGATATCAGTCTTGATCTGTAGAAAATATAGGTGCCTAGACAAAAATGAACACTGTTAATCATACGGACAGTACATCCACAGTATCACTCAAAGTGAATCTTTAATCCTTGGGACTCAAGGTTAAAATGCTCCTGATATTATTACATCTATATAAACCATCTGGCAGACGATTCGGAAGTCTGCAGACCCGGACCACAGGAACGGTTTCTTCCCTCAAGCCATCACCCTTACATACATCTGACCTGCAACACTAACTTACACCCGTTTCCCTGACTGCTACACCCTGCTCCACCCAAAACACACCACTGAACTGAATCTAAGACATACCATACACTTTGCATCCCATGCACTTTGCACCTTGTATGTTGTTTGCATTTTATGTACATTATTCTATCTTTAAATAAGATGTCCTTTATATGGTATTTAATCTGTACTGGTTTGATCTACTGCATTTTAATGTACCGGAGAGACATGAACTGCCGGAAACAAATTCTTTGTGTGTGCCACACACACACACACACACTTGGCCAATAAACCTGATTCTGATAAAAAAAAAAAGGGCAGAGGGCCACACATGAAATGACATCGTAGGTGGAGAAATGTGTGTTAGGTGGGCGATTTTTCCATGCGGGGAAAAGCAATCCCTCTGGCCATCGTACTGTGATTTTCCTCTTCTATCAGTGAGCTAGGGCCACTTGTCATGAAACATTACATATACATATTTAGTAGACACTTTGATCCAAAGCAACATACATGTTTGAGAAAGCAGAGTCAGACAGTCCATGGACCGACTAGGGGTTATGGGCCTTGCTCAGGGGTGCAGTGAAGATTTTCTGCTGACCCCAAGATATGAACTTGTGACCTTCCGATCAGAGGCTGAGTGTCCTAACCCAGCACGCAACACCCCATAATGGTTTGGGAACACTGAAAAGTATTTCTCCTTTCAATAATAGCTTAATAAAGTTATCGATGAATCCGTACACAATGATTTTTTTCTGCACTAAATCATGCAGAAGTTCATACAAGACACTGACTTTGCCTAGGTAGTTGGAGACATGTTTACTCTGCTGAAAGACCCACGTAAAATATGATCGGAAACACTGGCCGAAAAAATTTCAATCTCTAGCATGATCTTATTATACACGCTCAGACTGTGTGTCTTTCCCACGCTCAGCGAAGGTATTCGGACATGAGTGGATGGAGACCTAGTCACATGACACACATTAACCTGCGATCTTCCCAGGAAGAGCCCCACTGGGACAGGGGTATTTATTATTACTAATCAAATCAGTCGTTATCAATTTTGATTTTAATCCCCCAAAAGCAGGTTCACCTGGTCTGTTGCTGCTGCAGTGAGTTGGGATCAGTGATGAAGAATCTCACCCGGAAGTATAGCACCAAGTGGATGCTCCCTGGAAGAGTACAACACAGGCAGATGTACAGGGATCAAGGGTTAATTGCACCCTCATTCAAACTGGAGCACCACTACATGCTTTTCATATGACAGGAAACTGAAAGGGTGATCAAGGCATTTAGCCAAAGTCCCTAACTGTGTGGCCCATAAACAGGCAGTGAATATAGGCAACTCCAGCACCCAGATAAATTCCTCCAGAGTTGTTCTGTGGAGTGTGGTGCGGCCGAGGCTAAGAAGCTGGCGAAACACTGAGTAAAACTGGCTCCAGGTGTTCTACCATCAGCCAGTGACTTGCCAGCTGACCCAGACAGCAATAGCAGCATCACTGCCATGTCCTTTAATCGCTGTCAATGGTCTCCAGTCTCAAAACTTCTGACTGGAGGTCCGTCTTACCCTTAAACTGCTTCTTGATGGGTTTGTTGGGGTCAAGCCACCTCTGAAGGAGAGAAAAGGTTATTGAAGTTATTTACCAGCCATGTTAGCCTGTTACTCCTGACACAAATAAATATAATCTTTTATGGAGATGTGATCAGTGTTATGTTGATAGAACAGTGTTCATAGCGTAGGGAGCACAGACACAGCAAAACAGGGAGAGGAAACCTAAAATTGCTATTAATCGCGCACACGGTCACAATAGGAGCGATGCATAGAAAATATAATCAGTTCAAGGTAAACAGAAAGAAAAAAAAACACTTTTAATAGATGAAATAAAGCCTAAGGCGTATATAAAGTAAATGTTAATGCGGCACATGCAGCAGATGTTGCGGAACTTTATTGTTTATCGCTACGCAGTAGATCATGTCAGGGGAAGTGCAAGATCATATTGCTGCAACTTGTAAAACATCTTGAGGCGATAATGCTGCTGATTTCCCGCGGGGGCTTGCAGTACAATCCAACCTTCAAATACGATCCCCTCCCACACTCCCGCAAAACACTGCTGACACGGAGTGTTTTCACCCTTTACAGAAATATCGAGAGCGTTCCAGACTTTCCGCTAACAGACTGTCCTGGGTTTTCCTGTAACTGTTTTGACTTCCCCGTAACATTCACAAGTTTAAACAAATGTCTGAAAAATTACAATTTTCATGGCAGGCTGCTTCTCAGACAATGTGGCCAAAAGGAATTCTGGGATAACCTGACTATGTGAACAAGGCCGCTCAGTGTAAGACGGGTGCATGGAATATCTATTAAGGATGTTAGTATGATATGTTTGCAGGTGCATGTGAAAAAGGGCAGCTTTCGAATTCTCTTTTCCACTTAGCACTTCAGTCAAGCAGGAAAGAAGCTTACGGGAGACTCAGAGTCCTCACTGAACTGAAGGCCAAAGTAATTCTTCTCCGCCAGGCCCAGATGGTTAAACACCATGTCCAGCAGGACATGACCATCAGCTTGTTTCTGTCAAAAAGAAGAAAACGGGAAAATCACATACCTGCAGAGATCTTTAGCGACCCACAACCCAACCAGAGTATGAATGGTGGTGGCAAGGAAGCACTGGGGTAATATCTTCGTTAGCGATGCTGTAGCTAGCATATGGCGCTAGGCATATAGCAGAGCCCATCATATCTCTCCCCGGTCCCACAAGCGATCTTATTCAAATGATCTAATTTCATCACAAAACACCTATAACAGCCCATTATACAGATACACTCAGAACCAGCCCATGAACTCAGGGATACCATAATGACAGATTCTGTGGAAGACCTCCCTTGTTGGCGTCTGACAGTCACCCCTAAAAAGCAAAATGACCTCTAAATATCACCCAGGTGGTCAAAACACTCAGCTTAGTCCAGACTAAAACTCCATCTCTTACAGAAGACCAGAAGCTACATCAACAAACATGCTATTACACACCATCAGCATCAGAGCCGACTTCCTACATCTGTGCAGATCTTCATGCATGTTCCACGGAAGCATCAGTGTTGCTTATTAGACTGATGCCACCTTGACATTAGAAGCCACAGCGTGCTGGTATCCCTGAGCCACTGCACTTCTGTCACCTCAGTGGTGGAAAGTTCAGGTCCAGAAGTAAAAAAAAATACAAATCGAGACCAACATTTTGTTTCTACCAACCAGTTCAGTACTCTGTGACTGACTCTTTATATTCAACTGGTGGATTGAAACAAGACCTTGGTCTGGATTTGTTCTCTCTGGACCTAAACTTTCCACTTCTGTGCCACCTCACAATGGCAGTTGAAATGAACCCGGCAGCCTAAAGACCACAACACTGACAGCAAAACTGCACTGTCTCTACAATGGTGTGCCGATGTAGAAATTTTGGCAAATTCCCATAACTGATACATTTTTGCCTAATATCGCCGATTCTGACCAGCTGACCTCTGAGCCACTTGCTGAGGGCAGGCGGGGGTGGGGTGCGCACTGCAGATTATACATGACATGACATGTTGAAAAACAAATAAATCTGTGGACAAGATTTAATAATGAATTCTTAATATGTAGTGGGCCATATAAACCTGACTTGCATGCCGGTGCTTTGACACCTCTAAGTGGTGAATGAGCCAACCACATTCCCTGTACTCCAGCATGGAAAATGGCAGAACGTCCAATGCAATCATCTCCACTATTTTAGCAGTTGTGTCTTTAGCTCTGGTGCTGCTACCTTTGAATAGTGATTAAGTTTAAATATTAGCCGGCAATATTGACAAGACTGACACATTGGACCAAAGCTGATATCTTGATTTTTAACAAACATTGGGCAATACCGATTTGTTAACTGGTACATTGTGGATCTCTGTGTTTTATCCAATAGTTTAATGCAATTGCTTTTGTTTTCATAAGGCCTGGTACAGAAGCACTATTGGAAGATGAATGGACCGACAGATATTTTGCCAGTAAACAAACAGATTTTAAGTATTCACATAATAGTGATAGATTAAACAATGTGTCAGACAGATAAAGGTGATTTACAGCATGGGAGACGTTGGGTCCGAGTATTTTAAGCCTGGCCCCAAGAATATCAGCCCCAATGCCAATCTTCCTACAAAAACAAAACTGTCAAGCCGCGGGCAAACCTCACTTAGCTCCTGATCTTTTCCTTTTCAATAGCTAGAAACTCCCCTGATTTACAGAAAATAATAAAGTGACATAAATAAAATTTGCTTCCATCAGTCCTGTTGCTGTTACATTTAAACAACTGAACATGAGAAAGACACAGACTGAGTATCTCTATAATAATCCAAAGAAACCCTGACTGACTTAGTATAATTGCACAACTGCAGTGATTTCAGGTACAGCCCAGAAGTTGAAATGTTGATATGTGTATCCATGCCGCCAGGTTTTAGCTACAGCACAGCCCCTCCCACTTACATGGGTCACTCCTGAGTAGAAACCTATAAGATTCAGGTTTTTCTGGATGAACGTTTTACGTGAAGCCGCTGAGATGAACAGGTCACCCAAAGGCAAATGAAACTGAGGTGTAATATCGCTTCTTTCAAATTCATTTATAATTAATTTGTCATCTTAGCTCAAACTCCGTTTGTTCCTTGCCTTGTCTGACTGCCCACCCAACCCCAAACCCTTCGGCAATGGTAATGTGTGCAGCACTTATTTTTGTCCGAAGCAAAGTCACATGCAATCAGAGAGGAATGCTAGTGCTGGGTGAAGGAGTGGCAGATGTGAAAATTGCTAATTGGAAGTTAGAGACATCGGCAGAAAGCCTATTGGAAGAGAGAACATCAACAGAATCTTTGTGCTGACTGGCTGAGTGGTGACATGTTGTTGGCACTGATTGGAGGAAAGACACCATGGCTGAAAGTTGATTGGCAAAGCAGAACAAAGGCTGAAAAGACATTACGGTACACTAATAACACCTATCCAATGAGAAACATGGGCCACTGCCCAAATCAGATTCACCACTAAGTTATAATCAGTATCATCATCAATGTACAGGCCCAGACTGTCTTCTTTAATTTTTTGTGAATTTCTTAGGAATGGTACCTGCCTGGACTTCCAATGAACGGAAGTTTGCAGAATTATGTTTCTGTAACCAAAACCTGCAATTTTTGATACCATGGTGTGTGGAACAGAGCTTTGGTTTCCAAAAGTCCAAAGGTGAGTACTTACACAGATCTTAAAGCTGTGAGTAGAATGATCGAGGAACTGAACATCACAGGTCACGTCAGCCTTGGTCCTGTCTTTGGACAGGTCAGTCACGCCCAAAGTACCGATCCGTCCACCAAACCCGTGAAACCTGGAGTTCATCACGACGGAGGATTAACCTGTGGAAGGGAATTGAGATCAAGAAGGTTCCAAGTGGTCAGGTCTGTTGTCAGGCTTTTTCTGTGTTTGTACCTCAAGGTTTACACTCCATAGATCTGAAGGCTCAGTAATCAATGAGACCCATTTAAGCAAATGTTCATGAAGAGTGCAGCCCCTTTTTATCAGCAAATCCCATAAATCCACCTCTCAAAAGGCAAAATGACGTAACACATGAGGGCAAACATCTCGGTATCTAGGCCAGAAGTAAACACACCTCTACAAAATAATTATACCCCCAGTTTTACCCACTACACAAGAGAGCTTAGCAACCTGAAATGGAAATCGGGATACACTAAAGGCCAATTCACACTTCCCATTTCCGCATGAGCTTTCAGTTGCGGGCGAGGGGACGTGACGTGAATTTATCATCAGGGATTGGCTGCGGATAGCTGCGGTCGGTGTATGCAGCCCAGATTTTTATGTCTAGTGGAAACTCTGCATGGTCATGCATGTGCAAAATAATTGATTAGGTATTTCCAGTTGGTGGCTGTGCCGATTTTTACAGATCAGTGGTCAACGACGAAACAGAAGAGGAAAAATTGTTGTTGTTATAGTAGTTATGGTAAGCAGCGGCATGAGGAGGGTTGGAGTTACTAGAATGTCTAATTTTTCATGCTCTCCAGACATTATACCGAGATATACAGTATTTTGAAAAGCAGCACTAATCCGGCATTTTGAAACCTTTGTGATAACATTCACCGAGCTGAGGGAGGAAGAATGGGTCCCAGCTAATTTTGTCGTAACGATTTCAAAATACTGTGGTATGCCTTATTATTGTAATACCGCTCAAGCCTGGACTAATAACTTTTAAAACTGTTGATAAAAGTTTACCCGTTTCGCTACGCTGCTTATATTTCTGTTTGTTGCAATACATCTACCCTCTCCTGGTCTGATGGAATATCACTGCTGTATGCAGCACCGACCGCGACCATCCGCAAGCCAAATGTAGTACGAATAAGCTGCCGCATGCATGACTGTCTGCAGCCCGAAAATGCACGTGGGAAAGTAAGGTATGAATTAACCTTAAGGCAGAAAATCACAAAAAAATAAATATACAACAATAATAAACCTTGATCAGTGATAACAGGCCTGTCGACTGCCATACCATTCCCATGCAGACTCTTACAAATCACTGTGAAAACCGGCTGTATAAATGACCTGGACAGCCCTGAATACCCAAGAAAGATATTTCATGATTAGTATCTGGTAACACCTATATTTCTCCAAGTCTGCCTGGGCAACTGCTGACAGCAGATAATAAACACGTAAGGAGACACCTAGTCAGGCACAGACGAAGTGTTCAAAAATGAATGTGTTACTTCAAGTGTAATTTACCTGTGTTTACCGAGCGGTGCATACCTTTACCATGGACTCATTTCTGTTCAGTGAGCCGTGTGTTTCTTTGAATGAAACCAGAAACACAGCTTTACCATTGTACACTTGTTTTTTTCAGGAGAACATCAGTATCAATTTTAGAAATAAAGACACGGTGATACAGCATCCAGGCTCCTGATTGGCCCAGTTTCACCACAGGCATTGAAATCACCCTGAAGTGGCTCCTGTTCTCCTCCAGTAAGAGGCCACATGACCAGGAAGTCAACACACAGCCTTTTGTTTAATCCTCACACACATAGAGCGAACACGTTATCCTGCTGCTGGGAGACCAAGTGAAGACATCCAATAATGTGTTTCTGCACTGATTGTGACCAGATGAAAATTTTATTCCCTCTAAATTTTGTCAGGTTAAAATATCTCTCCGTTCAGCTGCCTTGTCTCCTTAATTTCGCCAACCACATCCAAACAAGTCTCCAAATTCAATGACTTATCGGCAGCGTGATCAATAATGCATCCATGTGAAATTCGATGAATAACAATGGAGGTTTTCCATTTGGGCGGCCCCGATGCCAGGTCCGCCATGTGGCAAGTCCCCCGGGAGACGGCCCTGAGGGTTTACTCGAGTGAAAACGTGCAGTGTCGCACCAATAGCTGCCTCAGCCACGTAAACACCTCACTCTTACTTCTCTCCCACCAGGTATGCACACTCTATTCACAAGCAAAATCTTACATGTGCAAATTTCTAGGAACGTTCATGTTTAAGAGCTCCTCCAAACATCTAGACATACACTCCCAAAATGGTGTTCTGCCATTTACTCTTACTTACTTAAAAGATCTGTTAAATTAAATCTGTATTTTTAACCTAAACATTACAGCAGCATCAGAAAAATAAAGCAGTCCATGTTCAGTAGTACATACAGTATATACATAGTTTGCACATACATACAGAGTCCTAGGGCTTGTTTACCATCATGTGACAGCCTTCCCTACGTACCGGCTCTCTGTACCTGATATACGTGAGCATATCTTGTTACACAACCTTTAGTATACAGTTTAAAAAGAAGTCCCTTCTCCCCTGGCTTGATTACATCACCTTTCTACCCTTACAAACAAACAAACAAACAAACTCCCTCAACATATCCATAATGAAACTTGCTGTCCCTTGGGGCACTTACTAATAAAGTGCCCATACACCGGCCAGACAGTGCCCAGAAGAGTTAAAAAGGACACCAATAGTGCAGCAGAATCACAAGTAGCATATTGTTCATCCCACAGGGATCTCAGCTTAGCCTTTCTGCTTGCTCTCTCTCTCTCCAGTGCCATAAAGGCAAATTTATGCTGCTTTAAGGGATCTGTTGCTTCTCTTCAGCCACTTCCCATCCTCATGTCCCAGCCTTTCTGGGATAATCTCCAGGCTTCCAGGGATAGGCTCTGGGTTTCCTGGAATAGGCTCCGGGCTTCCAGGGATAGGCTCTGAGATTTCTGGACAGGGGCAGTTTAACGCATAGGGTTAGGCCACACCCAAGGGTTCCGATATGTTCAGGGGCCTCACCCGGTGAAATCAGGGGCCCCTCCCTGCCTTGGAAAAAAATTATTTTGTTAAACTTCATAGTCAGTGCAAAATGTCACCCCCCACCCCGCAGTCAGCAACCACCTGATTGGCAGACTATCAATGATGCATCGTTTTTGAGTCTGTCTCATCTCATTTCTCTATCAGCTCCACCAAATGGCTTAAGTGGTCTTAGCCCTAACTAGAGAAGTTATTCACCCGCTGTATCTGTGATAGGGTCCAGGCTACCAGGGGTAGGGTCTGGGCTACTAGGGGTAGCGTCCGGGCTACCAGGGGTAGGGTCCAGACTTCCTGGGACAGGCTCCAAGCTTCCTGGGATACTTTTCTGCCTACCTGGAATTGGCTCTGAGCTTCCTGGAATACTCTTCGGACTTCCTGGAATTGGCTCTGAGCTTCCTGGGATACTCTTCCTACTTCCTGGGATACTCTTCCTACTTCCTGGAATTGGCTCTGAGCTTCCTGGGATACTCTTCTGACTTCTTGGGATACTCTTCCGACTTCCTGGGATTGGCTCTGAGCTTCCTGGGATACTTTTCCGACTTCCTGTGATACTCTTCCGACTTCCTGGGACAGGTTCCGAGCTTCCTGGGATACTCTTCAAACTTCCTGGGAATGACTTCTTGGGATATCCTCCAGGCTTCCTGCGTGCTATTGCTGTGGGCTCAACTCCTGCCCTGGCATTTTCATAATCTCCTTGTGTTCCTCTAGTTACTGTGGTTTTCTATTAATGCCTGCCATTAAATACATAAATCCATATTCTAAGAACCAGAACTGCTGATGTCCCAAACGACTGTATACAGTAGCCACTCTGTACTGTGTCATGTGCTCTCATCCTCTTCCAAATGCCACCTTCTTCCATTGTGTTAGCACAGGACACACTACGACTTCCCATACTGCACAGTTCCAGCTGTTCAGGTACATCTACATGCTAGCTATAGAAAACTTTACCTGTGGATGATGCCTCAGCCTCCACCAGCTATAATTCTCCCCACCCCCACCTCCCCATGACAGGGCTGGACACGAGCAGGATGCTGGTCAGCGAAGGTAGAACAGACAAGCTGCCAAACTGAAAAACACCAATAAAGTTCAAAAGCTGCGACGTGATTACGGGAATGGTTTCACAGGAACAAAGATCTGCACCTTTGTGTGCAACCAAGGCACAATTATAAACAGTAACAAGCAAATTAAAACAATCTGTGTCACAGCAGTCCTCTTGAAACTTGTGACAGTCTTGAGACATAACTGTGATAAAAGCTAATCCTTCACCCCCTGGCTGAAAAAAAATAAAAACAAGCAAAGTTAGGGATTCCCCTAAGATCAGGAATTCTGCGTCATGTTTCTACCACCCGTTTTTAATTTAAATAAGCCCTTTTTATAAATTCATTTCCAAACTCGATTCCCAGGGTCCCAAATGGCCTTAAGAAGCTTTATTTCCACTGTTAGCATGTTTGGTGGCTACATTATAGCAGGTAATCAGCACTCAGCGCGAAGCATGCATCTGTTGATTACAGCCTAGACTTAAAACATGACACACCAGCCTCATGTTGGTCCCCTGTGTTCCAAATGTGCATATAAAATAATCCAGAAGACAAGTTATGCGGCGCTTCCACCGATATGCATTACAGTGATATTGTTGTGACATTATTACTACCAGTTGTTATGCTCAGGCCCAGCTGCACAAAAATATGGTTTTAAACACTCATTTTTTGGCAGAACCAATAAAGTCTATTTGTCAGACATAAGAGATAAGCCACCAGACTGTAATCAGGTGAATAGAGCCACTACACACACGGCAGCGGTATCGGCAGACGCCTTGGCTGCATTCACCAGAAGTGTCACTCCTATAACTAACAGTGTCTTAATTACTAATTCTGGATGATATTTTTTAAAGATATTCCTCAGCATCTGTGGAGAACACCGTCATAATCATTTCAAAGCCTGACATATTCAGTTTGCTGCCTTTGGACCCTCAAAAGCCAGGAACTATAAGGCGACTACAGATCTAAGATCTCCAGTCGCCTTTAAGGACCTCTAAGATCCATGTCCAGAAAAGAGAGACGCCTGCACTTGTGACTGTAAGGCAGAGGGAGAGATTCTGAGGTTTGACTGAGGTACTTCAGCAATACTCTGCTGCTCAGTAATATTCACCCCTGACAGTTAATCGACGTCTATAATAAAAAAACAAGAATATACTATTATCACGTTATTATTAAGCACAACAGAAGTAATGAAACAATAAACCACAAGAATCCACAGCATTAAGTTATTTCACTTGTTTCCATTGTTCTGTGAAGGTCTCCTTTTATCCAAACGCTCGGGCTGCAAATGACACTGTTATTCTCAGAAATGGCAGGAGAGAACAAGGACCCACACATACGAAGCAGCATGTCACCTGAGACCCCTCACCCCCATGCTCTCCATCCAGCAACTCTAAAGCTGCTCCATCTACATCCATTCATTAACAATCGTGAACAGTAATGGAGTGAACAGATGGGACGGTCCATGAAAGAACCAGGAGCATGAAACAGCTGGTTAGAACTGATCAGAGAAGTAGTTCTATTGCAGACTATTAGCAGATATGGAAATATGACAGCAGAACAGGACGTATACACAAATATAATCCCGACTATATATACAAACATGCACATGTAATGCCATATTTAGCCAGCCGTTGTCAACTCTGCCCACATCGTCACATGACTTCTTAGGCTCCTCCCACTGCAAAGGCTCTACTGGAGATCCTCAACAGGTTAATCTAAAACACCTTCATCCAGCAGCTATTTGGATCTGTGATGTGTAAAGAAAAATGTTCTCCACACTTCAGGAACCAAGCATGAACCTGCCTTAAAAAAACAACAACAAAACAAATGTCAGGAGAGGCTCACCGAGGAAACAAAACCTCCTTCAGACACATCATGCGCGGCTCCTCCCACCCACTCTACGGGACGGTTTTAGCACAGGGGAGTGCCTGCAGTGGAAGTCTTCCGGCTCCAAGGTGTACGAGGGGAAGCCTCCACAGCTTCTTCATTCCTGCAGCTGTCAGGGCTTACAATGCGGCCCTAGGCTGAGCCTGCCGGACATAATGTTTTATCTGTGAGCAGTATTTGTTCCTGTCAAACTCGACAACTTGTGCAACTGTACAGCAGTGGCACCTCCAGGGGAGTTTTCGGGACAGTGGCCCGGGGGGGAGGGGGGTAGATGGAGGGCAACAGTGAAATGGGGGAGGGGCAACTGAAGTGGAAAAAAAAGCCTGCTGCCAACCTCTTCCTACAAAGTACTGAAGAAAAAAGTTTGTTATTAAATTACACAATAATTATGACTATGATTCATGTATATTCAGGCACTTCTTCGAATGACTAAAACTTAAAGTTGCGTCATATACATGCGTCTGGGAAGCCTGTGTTCTAACTTCCATGGTTGGGGGGCCGATCACCGTATTTATTCAACTCTGTAAATTTTACTCATTCATATTCACATCTGTGAAATTTATTTTTAATATGCATATTAATGCCAGTACTGTATATTATATTTTATTTAATTCCTGTATTTCTGTCTGTCTCAGTTCTTGCTGTCTGAATCTGAGCTGCTTTAACATCCTATATTCATGCAATTCTAGGAACCACTAAAGGTATAGCTGCGCCACCTATGCATGTCTCACAAAACCACGCTCTACATTCCATAATCAAAATCACTCAGAGCCAGTGGGGGGGGGGGACCTATCAAGTTCCGGTGGGCGGGGCAGTGCTACTCTTTTATGCACGTTTACACATTTATCATCTGCACGTTTTACTAATTCACATTCGCATCTATAAATTTTATTTTACATATACGCATTTATGTCAGCAGAATTCAGTGATTTGATTTCTCTCTGTCTCGGTTTTTTCTGACAGTTTGACACCTTGATTTCCCTCTGGGGACCAACAAATTACCCGTTACTGAAGGGACCTCTTACCTCCCTGGTGAGGAAGCTGTTCTACAAGCAGGTCTGAGTCTGGGCATGCCTTAGATTTGCCTCCCACCCCACCCCACCCCCACGCCTCTGTTTCTGCTGTCACACTCATACAGACTCTCAGGCTAATGGTATCTGATCACCAACAGCCATATGCAGCACAATCAGGCTGTTTAATTAATATTCAATTAGCCCAATTAATTCCATTGCTAAAGTTCACCCAGAGGGATTTTCACAGCAGTAATACCACCCTTTCACAGGTTAAATGCCTTTTTGAAGCTTTCCAGTCTGTGGTGGGACTTAAACCCAAAACATACCAGCTACATACAGAATGTGTCAAGCTGCACCTTAGATGGTGAGCTGAGCCTCATCCACCCTCTATGCTGCGGGTCCTGGTCTTAGGGGCTCCATCTAATTTGAGCTGTTTTTCATATTTCCCTAGTGAGCTATTGATGATACGTTAAGTAGTTTAAAATTGTAATAATCATAGCATCATGTAGCTTTTAAAATCCAGATATAAGCTTAACTAAGGGAGAGTGAAGAAAATAAAGATCCTATAATGATTTACAGAGAATTTTGAGATGCCCTCAAAACATAAATCCATCCTAGCAACAGGCACTGCTCATGGGCATATAGAGAGGTGGGTCCACTGGGGCACTGGTTGTCAGCTGATTGGCCCCTGCAGTGCCCGTCACTCACCAATTCAAAACATATCATTGGCTAATGATAAAGTTGGAAACTCTGTATGCATTATGGCCTCTTTTATGCCCCACTTAAAAAAATCCCCTGCTACTGGTGTTACCAAGCACTCTGATGGTGATCCTAACATTTGAAAGCTGTCTTGTTTGGAAGAGTCTACAGCGAAACTCCATTATGGATATCCTTCTGACCTGGGGGGCTATTCAGCGGATTGTACCAACTGTCGCATCGATATGTTATAAAGGTAGCTGTGTCATGGTGGTCAAGGTGGTCTGAAGGAATCCTTTTAGTAAATGTTAAATGGTAACAGCAGTGCTAGAGATAATACAAAGTCTTCTCATTCTTGCCTTGGTTCTGAAAACCACTACTTACCACAAATTTAATTCAGATTCCACACACGGGAAAAATAGACAGGAAAAAAATAAAAACTGATAACCGATATTAACAACTGTATGTCACAAGCTTCCTCAGGCTTACCACCTCAGATTAAAGTGTATGCCTGTCGGAGGTTTTAATGACGCGAGAAAGACCGACCGAAATTAAAGTGTGATTCTGATGACCCGACAGAGGTGGTAGAAGTGAGTTTGAAACCTTTGTGAAGGAAAGTTCCCCAACACTAGCCCTGAAGTTGATAACAGCCCAGACATCACTTGAGCATTTCAAAGCATTATGTGCAACACAAAGGGCTTTTTTCCTGCAAAGACAATATTATCACCCACACTATGGACCTAGGAAGTTAGTAACAATGAATTTAGAAACAGCAAAATGTTTCAAATGTAGTTGTCCTCGTGACAGATAAAGTACAAAGCATAAAAAATATGAGAACCTAAGCTGTACTGGTTGTGGTGACAAGGACTCCACAGATATTTGAAAGCTTTATAGTTTGTGAAAAGTATATTCAACACCACAACACAGTTGTTTCAAGTAAATCACCAACTGTCCCTGGAAATGAGGCAGGTGGCCCCTTGGATGAGATGCCAGTCCATCACAGGACACACACAATATGGCAAAAGGCTAGTGTGCCTACATATTTTTTTACTTTAGAAGAAATCCAGAGGGGACCCACATAACCAGGGGGCAAAGAAAGCATTCTCCACACACAGCCGGGAATGACAGTCGAACCCACAAATCTGGAGGTACAAGGCAACAGTTCTATTTACAAAACATTCAGGTGCTTATTTTAGTTATCATATCATAATTACTACCAACGCAGTGGATAAAATGGTTGGTGGATGTGTTAAGATAATACACAGAAACCAGACTCATGTCATGAAAGTGTATTTCAGTCAATCCTTATCTTTCATTCTGGAACTGAAACACCTCAAGTCGGTTATTTGGATCTTCTAAGTGGGTTTGCGGCCTTCAATGAGGAAACCTGCTTTTGAAAATAAAACGACAGGCTGAGTGATGGATTTAGGAGTGGCGCTTTACTACCTGCAGGCTGAGAGTTGACAAAAATCATCAGCATGTCCACAACCCGGTAGCGAATTAGAGTAAACAGCCAAGGTTTTGTTTCTCTAAAAGCAAAAAGTTTGGCCAGTTGAGTGTTTGGGTCACATATCATCATAGCATGACCCTCAGACTAGAAATTACACTGCTGAATTATTCACCAAATAAGCCATCGGTAGCTGAGTCTGATTTGTTTGTTGATAGCAGATTATATGTGGACTGTATCGGGACTGCTTCAGATTACAGGGGTGTTAGGGACACACTGAGCATATTGATCATGCATGGACACCCGCAAAATACCCAGAACTGCTTCCATTATGGGGGTGTTTGGTCACACTGAGCATATGGCAGAATTTATTTAATTACAGGCAGAAAAGCATTTATTATGATACCTCACACTAGATAAATGTTACTGTGGTTAGCCTTCTGTAATGTAACCAAATCTGCCTTATGAATTAGGATTCAAATAACGCGATATTTTAGCGTAAAACAGACACTCCCCTACCCGGCCCTGTACAGAGGGCATGAGCTCACGGATCAGAACCACACCGTGTTCAGAACACTGATCCAAAAGAACCGCAGAACACACACGAGCTGGTTGCCTGTGAGCTGAAACTACAACTTTACTCATCCACGTTTAATACGTTTTCCACTGCCGCTTTTCTATCACTTACTTCCTACAAAATTACCATAACGTTAAATTGTAATTTATGATTCACTCTATCAGATCGTCATAATTGCTTCTCCACTATAAGCCGAGTAAATATTCGTCTAAACACCATCAGCTAAATAATTGATAATACGATGATAGCACGATTTTAATCGTAATTAAACAGGTTTATTTTCTGAGCAAAATATAATAACTATTACAAAGAATGCCAAATATGCATGTGTATGAAAGGTGAATGGTGCGGATATTTCGGTGCATATTTGACATTTCAGTCATTTTTAAACATTAAACTGCCCGAACAGGCCGCACTAAAATGACACTTTGGCAGAAAGTCTGCGGACACCTTTTCAGCTGCTCGACTTCGGGAGACCGTCAGAAAACATAGAACAATAATCAGAGGAGAAAGAAAACGCAGGTCTGTCATGGAAAGCAATCAGAGGAGAAAGTGTCCCGCAAAGATTTGCCCCTGGTTGTCGGGGGGTGGCGGCGTACTTGCTGTACTGGTCTCCCCTTGACAGGTACGGCAGGGCGCCGTGTTCCGGTACCACCTGGGCGAAAGTGCAACAGCAGCCTGCCAAACTCAGGAAGGGACACGCACGTTGCGCAGCCGCTGGTGTCTCGTACTCATATTCACCACGCAACCGTTGCCCAGTTAAATGACCCCAATAACAAAGTTTGCCGTCCTGCCGAAGCGCGTTCCTACCTGTGGCGTTCAGCGCTTCCCCGATCACGGCCGATTCCCTGGACGAGCCGAGTGCGAAGCGTGTATCCATACGAAGAAAGAAGGTACAGGTGCTGGCGGACATTCAGGAAGCGGAGCGTGCCTCTTCCCTCCTCCTCCTCCTCCTCCGAACACTCCCAGGCACTCCTCTGCGTCCCCCGGCGGGGCGAAGCGCCGGTCGGCAGTCTTCGGTCGCGGTCGGAAACCCTGCCAAGCGTGAAGGAGGCGTCGCTTCCCAGCTTCCCAGCCTTCAGGAAGTTTTTCTTTCGATCGCCGGTTTTCCCACGCTGGCAACGCAACTAAAATGAATCTCGAGTACTAGAGGGAACATGCATCGTCATTTTCTTAAAAGTAATTCACAGTGTGTCGGTATAAGGTGCTAAGGCGCAGTATCTCTTGTGTAAAGTGCCGCTATGTATCCTTATCTTAAATGTGCAGAGCAGTATGTGCTGGGCTTAGTGGATCCAAGCGCCTTTCACCCCAGTAAAATGGACACCGAAATCGTGCCGGGCCCATCTTCTTATCATTCACAAATGTCTGACTGATATATAGTGTCACGTTTCCTCGTGTGTTTTCTCTGTTTAACTGACTCGGTTCAGAGTCAGAGGACCGCACGGGAAGCTAGTATTCGTTCGGCTTCCCTTTGGTCACTCGCATTCAGTTACAATTTAACAGATCGCCCTTGAAAACCGGTGCATATTTTAAAAATTGCAACGGGATTTCACTCCTGTTTCCAGTTATACACATAAACTAAAACAAATAGGACAGTTTGGGGGGGTCGTATCTAGGATTACCAACTTTGGTCAGTTGGCTGGAGTGAGATGTTCAATTGCAGACAAGTCTGCACACGCGTTTACATGTATGTAACAGTCGTATTACCTTGTAAATAGTCTGTAGCTAATTTTCAGTTAATAATGCAATAATATAGGTTTGTCTGAGATTTCTTGAGTGAGCCCGAGAGACTGAAAGCGTGAATGTCACGCCAGGTGCGTGAGAGCTGGCCGCCCGGGTCATGTCCGTTTTTGTCATGAGTGAGGTTACATACAGCCAGGCCGCTGACGTTTTAAACAGGATATAGGGCTGCAGTTTTTGCAGTTTTATGGTTATGACCCCTGTGAAGTAGCTCATTTTCACTGTCTGGCCATTCAACCCCTTCGGATAGTGAAGATCATCTTCCCAGAATTTTCCCCAGAGAAGATACACCTCCATCCAGAGGTGATTCTAGGGACACTGGGGGCCCTGAGCAAATAAAACGCCATGGGGCCCTCCAACACTTCCTGCCTGACATTGAAAAAATTATCACCATTATTTTGCCATGAAGTCTAAATGAATAATATCAACAAAGAGAATGTAACGAACACAATTCCTTTATTTTGACTTTACCGTGCAAAACAGAAATGAAGCAGATTTGTCGTTGCGATGGACTATGTTATCGCCTCAGCTGAGTGACCCCAGGCAATTACCTGCCTTGCCTGTCCTGTCCCTACGCCTCTTTCTCCATCCATGTGTGGAAAGTTGACCTAATCAGGCATGAACAGGAGGACAGACAGGTGTCTGATGCATTGTGAGAATAAGCTTAAAACTGGTTTGGCTAACATTAGTTATGTTTCACTGCCTAACATCCTGAAAATGCCACGCCAGGTGTACCAGGGTGGATTAATGAATAGGTTATCTTAGGCTACAGCCTCAGGCCCCGGCAAACATCAAGGCCCCGCCCTGCCTTGGGAAAAGCGCAATGGTTATTCAAATAGGCAACACCTATGTTTTTGTGCTGGTGTCAGTCTAGGGCCCCCTAGTAAGCTAATCGACCCCTGTCCATGTATGCCACATTATGAATTTATAATCAAACTTCCCCATGCATCTCACTATATATTATTGAAAACTGTGAAATAGGGCATGGACTGTATTTACTTAGTTCCCCTTATCTATTTTACATTGACATTTTGACTGCTTGTAGTGCAAGTGAAACCAGTTACAGCAACGTCAGACAAGAAATTTAGCTGCCATGGCACAGAACTACCACATGGGGGCAGAAATGGACAGCCCCTGAAGCCTGGCGTCAGGTCAGAAAGACAACTCGACGTACTTTCTCGCGAACTCTCGCATCTCACATGCTGTGCTGGTGCAGGACGCTGTGTGATTCCTTACATGCTGTACAGAGACACAAGCTGAATAACTTGATATTCTGACCTTCAGTGAAAGGCATGAATTATAGCAGACAAGAACTTGGACTTGGTTTCCTTAATGCTGAATTCCCTCATTTCTGTGACACCTCCCCGGTGGTTTCAGCTCCCCACCTTTGTCTGCCTGTGTGTTATGGGGGGGTGGGTGGGGGGGGGGGGCTCAGAGA
>JAODKC010000137.1:13508696-13518736 GCA_026777985.1 Mormyrops attenuatus
CCCCCCCCCCCCCCCCCCCCCCCCCCCCCCCCCCCCCCCCCCCCCCCCCCCCCCCCCCCCCCGCGGGAAGATCAGGCACCTTGTCCATTCGGTCTCCACCTGATGTCGCCAGAATGCTGGCCTGCCACCTGTTACTTTGCACATAAACATAGGGCCTGACTTATGCCACCTAACTCACTCATGTCAGCAGAATATCTGGTACCTTTTCACTTTTCTCAATGAATGATATCAGCACTGGCAGAAGCTCTGTGTAAAAGCAGGCCTGGTGATAATTACTGCACTCTCCTGACACACATACGCGCATTAGCTTTCTGTATTTTTATCTCTACATACTGGGACAGTCGCTGTTGCATGCGGTTCCCCTGGTCCCTGTCCCGGTAAGCGGATGTGGTCTGGATTAGCGTTCTGGGTGCACTTTAACTATCAGGAACTTGCTCTGGTGGGTTAGCCAGTAGAGTTTTGTGGCTTTGTGGATTAGGATGCTGTGGTCATGATCAGGAGGTTGCTGTATCAAATCCCAGAGTCGTTAATATGATTTTTCCATTGGGCCAATGAGAGCAGCCCTTAACCTAATTGCTCCAAGGGATATCTGAGCCTGCATTCCCAAAAACATATGTTGCTTTCGATAAAAGCTTCTGCTAATGTACTTTGTATAATGTATGAGTCACTCTAACAATTTTTTTCAGCACTGACTTCCCACGTGGCAGCAACGGTTCTAGGTGCTCCCGTTTTAGGTAAATGAAACGTCGATGCTTCCCTGTGGTCACCCAGCCTGTTTTCTGTAGCCCTGATACAGCTCAGTCACTGCCAGAAACCTTTCAGGGGAGATCCCAAGTACTCCACAGTGACATCATCTTTTCATTGCAGACCACAGACATCAGACGGTCCCCTCGCCGAGGCGTCATGTGGCCCGGAGCGCCGTGGCGTCAGCGTCCCCTTAAACAACAGAAGCTTTGTGCGATTTGATGTCACCAGATCAGTGGTGACAGTGGTGAGCGAGGCGGCCATCCCTGCTGAGCACAGACACGGACCCCAAAAGTGGCAAGGGAGTCCGGCGCTTGGTTTTCACTGTAAGCTGAACCTACAAACATGAGGCCTCTGACAAATGCTGCTGATTGGACAGGGGAATGAGAGACATGAGGCACTGGGCTCATTCTCAGAGAACTCATATTTATAGGTTTGTATGATCAGTAGACAGAGCAGGGATCAAGCATGTAGACCTGTGGGGGAACGTTGTTGGGTTGAGTCCCAGGATGTGGTCAGGTGCTATAGCGAGATAATGTCTCCAGTGGGGTATAATGCTGGATGGATGTAATGCTTTGGATAGAGGGGAACGGCCTTTGAAGTTAACAGGCTGCCAGAGCTGGCAGCTAAACTGGGGCTTGTGGTTGGTCTGTGTAGTCTGTGTAGCTTGGGTCTCCATCCAGCCCTGGGAATGAGATTTCCTGTTTTTGGGACACATGGGGTCCCTGCAGCCTGTGTGACCACCAACAGGAAGCCGCTTTTGGGGCCTCTTTGGTAACCCCACACTCTGCTGATCCGTTTTCCTAGCAGAAAACCACATCTAGCACACATCCCTTTTATATCATCCACTTATATTGATAATCTTTCCCAAAGCAGCTTTGATCAAACACCAGTTGCGAGAATGGTGGGCGTATTGAAATTCATATCCCCCCACCCCCCACCCCCCCACAGCTGTCCCATTGAAGGGGACATCATTGTTCTTTTATTAAATGGAATCTCGCTCCAAATGGTAATGACTTCCTCGCATGACAGTCGTCCACACAGCCAAAGTATATTATGTTCTCCAGAGTGTCTGCAGAAAATCTTTTTTTTCATCTTCTTCTGAAGTCCACAGTTGTAGCCCTGTGCAGATTCTGATCACAGTGTCAGCAACAGCCTCTGGTCCCAATGTTCTAATGATGTGTTGGTGATGTCATTGCACAAATACCATGACTAATTTATATAGTTTTTCAGTATTCTGTTTTTCAGGATTTTCTATTTGTGTACTGTACTTTTTAGTTTCTCTTCACAGTGTTCGCTTGTTTGCACCATGTGCAATGTCTTTGCACTTTGCTTTGCACCATATGTATGTTCATCTGTGCTCTACAAACTCACCACTGTATGCACAAGATTTTCCCCCTGGAAGTTTATCTTAATCTTAATCGATGTGGCTGGAAACATTTGAATTGATGATTAATTTCTCTTTTGGAGCAACACCCTGTAGTATTTAATGATTAGACAGCCCCTCTGAACCTTGTCTAACTTAGAGACTGATTCTCCATTCCTCATTTACTTCCCTGCTGTTAAGCAGTTAAGACTCGCCCAGATCATGGTGCATCCCTCCCTGGAAAATGTATGAAGCTGCCAAGTCCTGACTGTGAAGGAGAAACACAGTTTCCTAATTTTATCACCTCCGAAAACACGGCAGGCTTTGCTGGCGTAAATTCCTGTTACAGCGAACGTGACAAATGGAATCTCCTCTTATCTGCAGCGTGACCTGTGGCACTACAAAGCTGAGGTGCTGCAGAAGGCAGTGCTGGTTTGACAGCTGGTGTGTGACTCTGTGGGTTTAGACTCTGTGCCTGTGATCAGTAGGTCTTCAGTTTGAATCCCGTAGTCTGCAGGGTGATTTCACTGTTGGGCTATTGAGTGAGGCTCCTGAGCAGCAAAGGAAGAGCAAATTTCCAACACTCACTAAGCCCACGGGGTACATTTTCATGAAAATTTGTTAGTTGGATTACATGAGGAATGAGAGATTTTTGGTTCCCAGTGTTGTAACATATGACGAGGAAGCCTGACTTTAGGTCATTGCGGTGTTATGTTAATGAGAAAAAAATAAGCAGTGAGTGTTGGAACTTTACTCTTCATTTGCTCTGGTCGCTTTGGAGCACCTGCTAGGTACATAAATGTAAATGTGTATTTCTGGCAGCTGATCCCCTGTGCCTCCCATGTGCATCTCTGCTTGTTATCCACACCTGTGCATGCGACCCTGTTTATGTTTGTGGCTCAGGCCCGCTGGGACCCCTGACAAAACTGAACATCTTCTCCCTGAGCTCTCAAATCCAGCAAAACGCCCTCTGGATCCTGCCCCGTGTCACGCTTGGCTGGATTCTCCTCCCGTCAGCCGCGTCCGCCTTGTTGTGACATCCCACCGCTTCAGGGTACAATGTCATGGTCACACCCCACCACCGCCGTCACACCTTCAGCACCCATGATGCACCAGCAGAGGCCAGGCCCTGCCTGTATTCACTGGTGCTTCAGAGAAGGAAAATGTAGGTGGTTGTTAAAAAAAAATGACTGGTAGAGCAAACAGTTTCTTCCTAATAAAAAAGTCATTCCAGGGATTCTCAGGTATATTCGTGCTCCTGCAGTATTTCGGTCCTAATAGTAGGATGGACTCTTTGTAATGGATGGTAATCTTATTTGAATAGTTATCTAGAAGCTGATCATAAAGACAGAATGGAAATTATGACCTTTGTCTGTCTGTGTGTGTGTGTGTGTGTGTGTGGGTGCGTGTCTGTGTGTGTGTCTGGGGGGTGTGTGTTAATGTGGTAAAACCTGTTACTTCTTAGCTTGTCTGGACATTTTTCAGGTCCCCGCAATGTAAACCTCAATTTTATGAAAACCCGTGAATGCAATCAAAAAAACTAAAGATGGCAAAAGTTTTGCATTTTGTTTGGTTCCTTATGGTGAAGGTTTGGGCTGGGTAGGAGTTAAGGTCATCATGTTGGGATTAGAATTATGGCCATAGAAAAGGATGGAGGGTCCCCATAAAGATATGAATACATGGACTTTGTGTGTGTATGTGTGTGTCTGTCTGTATGACTGTGTGACTGTGTGTGTGTGTATGTGTGACTGTGTGACTGTGTGTGTAGGTTTTTACCATTTCAGAAAATAATACCAGACATGGCTGAGGTGTTAATGCAATGGGGCTGCAATAATGAATACATTTTTGCTAAATATCACAATTTATCTAATGCTTAATTAAAAACATTCCACGTTCTGTTATAGGAAATCTTTTTCTTGTCTTCTGAGTTACCAGCCAACCGCTTTACACTCTTTTCTCTAAGAAATATTTACTTGCAACTCATAATATTTTGTGCCCAATAAAACATACTCTGAGAGGAATGAGCGAGGTGGAGACTGCCTCTTAGAAGAGACTGCAACCATGTTTCATATCAGAGCAGCTGCTGTCTGCCCCCAGCCAGGGCAAAGTGGGAGCTTGCAGACGAGCCCGCAGACGAGCACGCAGACGAGCCCTGCAGACGAGCCCGCAGACGGCACAGTAAAATTTCAACAGCAGGAACCATTGTGCAGCTGTCGTCTATTCCAGCTGTTTGCCCATATAAGGTACACAAATAATGCTACCCTCCAAACCCATTTGCTCGGTTGCTTGCTGCAAACCCTGGGAAATGTTCATGTTTTTCCAGGAGGGTGTCTTATCGTGCTGTTATTGGGTAACACGGGCTTGGAGAGGTGAGATAGTTAGAATAGGTTCTGGCACTGCTATTACTGGGGGGCATTTTATCTGGGCGAGTTCTCAGGCTCTCTCTGGAAGAGGCCATATCTGCCTCTTCACCTGCTCAGAGGTCTTCCTCCAGGGTCCATAGTCTTGGTTACGAAGCTCTGTTACCACAGGCAAGCCCTTGCCTTCCTGCCTGTCTGAACTGGGGACCATGCAGAGTGTCTGCTTGGGCCCTCTGTCGGTCTCCATGGCACCAGCAGAATTCTCCCCTGGATCACATGGGACGTGAGCGGGTCGTCCAGGCCCTGGAGAGACAGAGCGAAGTGCCTCTTAATCTCATAATAGGCTTAAGTGAGGCACCAAAGCCATCTGAACTGATCTGAGTTTGACTCTATTCTTCCTGTGCTCACATAAATATTCCTTATGTTTCTTTAAGTATGTAGTACTATTAAATGTTATGTATGAATATGTATGTGTGCATGTATCTATGCATGTATGCATGCACGTATATATGTTTATGTGCATGTATTTATGCATGTATGTGTGTGTATGTGGTTCTGCATGCATGCATATGTGTACTTATGGATGTATATACTGTATGTTATGTGATTATAGAGGCTGCTAATATATTTAGTCGTACCTGCGTAAACCACTTGCCTGATGATAAATAAAAACCCTTTGATGCTTTTTCCCACTAAAGAATGTGACAGAGAATGTGAGAGAGCATACTCCCACTTTCCACCCAGGTGTCGCCCCCACCCCCCCACCTCCATCCTCACACGCTCCTCCCCCATCAGCCTCCTCCCACACAGCTCCCAGCAGCCTCTGTGCTGAGTCACAGCGTAGCCGTTAGCCGGCGGCATTGTGGTGCTTTCTGTCGTCTGAACTATTGTGCATTCGAGTAAAAGTAATTACAATAAAAGTCTGAGATAAATCTGGAGTGAGCGGTAAATGACATCTGGCGTGCTGTGCCCAGCCTGGAGGGGGTGGTAAACATTTCATTAAGTTGGATGCGATGATGTCATCGCCCAGCTTCGGTCATGTTCTACCAATCTACCCATATTCACAAATGATATTTCCTGTTCCTTAACTAGGGGGACAGGTCCAAACCGATACTGAGCTCATTCAGTGGGTCCTTATGCTGACGCCACATAAACCAGGCCTCTGTTCTCGTTATTGCTTAGAACACAGGGACCTAGAATCCCATTGGACTGCATTGAACCCCACATGTTAATTGTTACTGTTTAACGTGTTAGAGAGGTGTGTGCCTGTAGAGGGCACTGTTTGTAGGGCCACCAGGTAATGTCTCACAGGTCAATCGATGCCAGGTCAACCTAGGACCCATATGCTGGGAGCAGAACCAGCACTAGGGCGGTGAGGAGGGACCACTCAGAAAGGTTATGTCCCTGGTGGCGCCGGCAATACCGGGACAAGCCATGCGCAGATGCTCTCCGGGGACCCGGTGGCTTCACAGGGGTGTGGAGCCGGCTGTCGTTACTGCTGCTATGGCAGTCTGCGTCAATGAATATCAGTGGAGCAATCCCAGAATGCACCAGCCAGGTTTCAGAAAAGTAGTGGCCTATCAGCAGCTTTGCAGCTGTTCCTGAAAATATGAGTGCTTCAGGCTCTTTTTATCACCTGGCTGGAGTAAAGTTTATGCTGTGTGGGGGGAATCGCTGCCTGGCCAGCATGGGGGGCAGCACAGAAGGGAAAAGGGTTTTCGTTCAAAAAAGCAGTGACGATACGTGTCGCTTTTATTCACATCTCTCAGACTTTCCTCACCTTTCAGGGTTTCATTGAAAACTCTGCTGGATCTAAACAAACAGAATCCTGCAGCGTTTTGGTGAACTTAGGCTCTGCATTAACTCCAAGGGTCACAGAATTGCATTACCTCAGAAGACCTCCCAAAGTGTCCATCTCTGATAATTCCCCAGTATCTCAGGTTACATGGCTTTCAATCTGTTTTTTCTGCAAATAACATTATATAATAATTTAGACAAAGATACTCCATACTTAAAAACTACCTGTCCGGGGTGCCTTGAATTTTTCCGTGTTTTTTTTTTTTCCAGTGGGAAAAGTTGATCCTGTTGTGCCCAGCGGTTGTCGTGTGTAAATTGCGCTGAGAAAAATCATCTTGACGCCCGTCAACATGAAATATAATTGGTGAAATACAACACTTTGGTATTTTCTCTTTTCGCCGGACTCACAGTGTGTGCGCGCACTTGTGTGGGACAGTGTTCCTCAGCACTGGTTTTTATGGGACAAATGACTCAGTCTTACTTTGATGCGTGTCACTCTGTCACTCGCGCTGGGAAGTGGGAGGAGGTGGGATGTGACTCCTTGCGTGTGTCCAGATCGCTAGTTTGAATCCCATGACTGACATTAGGATGGCTAATTATATAACTGACAGTAGTGTTGCTCTGCCATGTCTGTATGTCAGCCATATCTGTCATTTATATTTATTTTATACAGTTATAATTTATTCAGTGGTTTTATCTATTTATTTTATATCTATTCCATAAGTACGTACCTGTTCTATAGCTAATCATATGTTCCCTTTGATTATCTGTGACTGTCTTGGTTTCTTTTGTCCTGTCTAATCCTGTTAGATGTTTTATGTTTCTGACTGGATAGTCCGAGAAAGAATTCCTACATACTGATGTCAGGGGTGTTGCTATAGATTTTGGGCCCCATGACAGCATATCATATTGGGCCCCTAAGCCAAACCCAAATTTCTTTCAGACCCTAGTCGCTCAAGGGTCCTTGGCATCTTAACTCTTCCCCCCTTTATGGAGCCCCTGATCGATGGACAAAAAGCGATTAAAAAATCTTGAATCCTGAATGTTTCCTTGCTAACTGTCCTTGTTAGCGGCATTGGGGGGGGCTTCATGTCTGTGACCACAAGTGTCGTGGAGCGAACCAAACGGGAGGAGAGAATGGGCTCCAGCAGAGAATTGCCTGCTTTATACATTATTCGACGGCAGGCCATCAGCAGGCAGCAGCTGTCAGTGTGTATTCCAAGCAATATCTTTATGGGGGGGGAGGGGATTAGGAAGTTTCCGGCAGCCGAGCTTTGTTTAGATCAGGTTAATGAGTAACAGGTCATGGCTTTGTACTTAACTTTATGTGTTTAAGAGAATTTTATTTGTTACCTTTATAGCAAAATATGATAATACAGTTCAGGAATTCAGTAATCAATTAAGACACAGGGCTGTGTTTTTGGGTAAGGGCAGGGCTGGACTGGAATTTAATATTGGCCCTGATGTATGAGGTCCTGGTGCCTTTTACCAAGTGATAAGTTTTGCCTACTGGGGTTTTGGGGGGGGGGCATGGTTTTAGGTCCCCCACATGCCCCCTCCATCGACCCACCGGGAAAATGCCCGGTATACCATATGGCCAGTCCAGACCTGGTTACGGGTGACATTCAGAAGCATGAGTTTAATAAAGGACTCAGCCGGTCGCAGCCAGCAGCTTGCATGTAGAGCAGGTGAACGCGCCCTCCTGTGTGACATGATGAAGTCACACATCCACACACTGATCCTGGGACCAGCATTGGAATCGAACCGACAGTAATGTGTGTAGCTCAGGACCTGGCGTCAGCGTGTTTGAGTTACAGGATGTGACATGTGCTGAGGGGCATAACGAGTGACCAGTGCAGGTATCTGGGAACCCTTCCAGGGGGCCGTGGCAGCATCAATGTCAGCACTCGATGGGGGGGTGGGGGAGGCAGACCTTGTTCTCCAAGTTAGCATGGCTTTGTTACGGTAGCACCGGGGGCGGGGGGTGCCTGAGCACCTAAGCAAAAGAAACAAAAATGAGAAAAGTTCACTGGAATGCTTTTCACACATTCCACACATCTTGCTCTTCTTTGAGACAGACACAGTGCCCATGGGCATCTTATGGGGGGGGGGGGGATGCGCTTGATCAAGGACCCAACCGACATGTGAGTGGTCTGCCAAGGATGGGACTCAAACAAGTGATCTTCCGATCCAAGGTCTGACTGGCTGGGCCCTCACTACCCCCGAAGTGAAAGCAAGATTTTTTCTTTGACTCTTGACACTTCCTGAGGTACTGTTCTCTGCAAACATTGCAATCACTGTTTCCAGTCTGTGTGTGTGAAGGGAAGCTACAAAACTGCAGGTGCTGATAAACCTGCGATGTAAAACGCTGGTATTTTGCAACAATTTCCCACGCTGCACCGTGAGTCCCGTGTGGTGGAAGCTGGCTAGCTCAGTATGCGGGATCAGGGCACACAAACGTCAGGTTCATGTGACACATCAGAGTGCCACGTGCTACAGGTATGTGCCAGCTGCCGTGTGTCTGGGCGTGCTCTCGGTGAGCTAGCAGTTTCTGCCATGTGAACTATACAGCTCTGCCGACGACCCACACATTCAGAAAGGTCGCTGTGTATGGGAGGGTCGAATCGAGGGCCTCAGATCCCTATACAACCCTCAGGACATCACAGCCACCTCCTCATGAAAGTAAAGGACTGCCATTCTAGTGACTACGCCTATGTGGCACTTATTGTCTCAGTTATATGGAAACATTGTGTCTTAGTGTGGATAAGTGTCTATGTAACTGTTTCACTGCATCAAGCAAGCCTTTTCACTGTATGCAGCTGAAAAGCTAATGTACAGTATCCATCCATCCATTTTCTGATACCACTGAATCCCAACTGGAGTTGCAGGGGGGACTGGAGCCTATCCCGGGAACAATGGGTGCAGGCAGGAACCAACCTTGGGCAGTCGCCAACACACCGCAGGGCACATACACTCACAACTGCAGGGCCAATTTAAACACACCAATCAACCTATCCTGCACACTTTTGGACCATGAGAGGAAACCGGAGCCCTTGACGAAAACCCACATGAACACGGGGAGAACATGCAAACTCCACACATAAAGGAGCCAGGACAAATCCCAGGACTTTCTTGCTGTGAGGCAGCAGTGCTAATCACTGCATCACCACACCACCCTTCCACAGTATCCATTTGGAGAAATTTTATGTGAGCTTAGTGAGTTTTGGAAATTTAGTGAAAGTTCTTATTTGGATTACATAAGGACCGAGTACGTTTTGGTTCCTGATACTGTAACATACGATGAGGAAGCCTGACTTCAGGTCTCATCTCTAACAAATTAGTAGACTGAGCAAGTTTTGGAAATTTGCTCTACTGTCGTCACAGGTACTGCTCTCTTTCCTGCCTGCTAATTTTCCTGCACGACTGCATCATCTGGCCTGCGGAGTGATGAAGCAAACACGTGAATCGACGCCAGCTCCAGCAGGGGGGTCCATTCCGTCGACTCCCACTCCCTCCCTTCCCAGAAACCTGGCTAGCGCTGCCCCAGATGGCACGGGGGTGAGTTCAGAGATCAGTTCTCCACCAGGCCCTGTGAGGTAAGAGCATTAGTCATACTGACCAGGTGGCCCGTACCTGTGTGGTCCGGTTTACTACAGACACCCCACACGGTAGAACCAGACAACCGTCTGTTGAGAGGGCGTTTTGCCACCGGGCTTCAAAGATCAGCCCCGATTTTGCGGGGGGGGGGGGCAGATGGATGGAGCCGATCCGTC
>JAODKC010000137.1:13518791-13535020 GCA_026777985.1 Mormyrops attenuatus
GGCACATGTGATGTGTGTGGGGGGGATATGGGTGGTACGAGCAACAAAAAACATAAGAGATGGATGGAGCCGATCCGTCTGGGGACAGCAGGGGGGTGGGTGCTCTTGGTGTTTTGGATGGCACCGATTGCGCTACTGGAACCGGTGACATTTCAACATTTGTTTAACGACAGCCCTGGAGGCGCCTCAGTGTCCCAGCACTCGCCTCTTCATGCTCTGCTGTTATCACGGCAGAATGACGCAGTGAGGGTACATATATTTTATGCTGCTGCTGCACCGTGCTCGCAGAGTACTTTTCCGCTGAGCTAATGCCTCTGCTAAGCCTGCTATCTCAGTCCTGCCCTGGTTTCCGTCTTCCCACTACAGCCACTTTTAAAGGGATTGTGCTAAATTTGTGACCACAGCATCGGCTCTGGATTAGCTGGTTGTGAAACAGCCATTGTTCAATCTAGATTCCCCAAGCGTGGGGGTGCTCTGCACCCTGTGTGCGGAAATGGGCGCCTCTTTGTTCATCTTACTGAGATTATTGACAGAGGTCAATAATAATCCTCAAATAAAACAGCCCGTGGGCCATTTTCTTTGGCCCATGTCAAGGAAAATGGCTTCTACACCACTGCATTGACAGCCACTGCCACTGCATTGTCAGCTGCTAATCTTTATTCCTTAGCTCTCAGTTTGCGGCTCTGGAGGTGCAGACAATTCATGTATTAGTTCATATAATAGTTATTTATCATGTTAACCCCTACTGAAATGATTTAATTGATGGATATTTGACATACCCCCGCATAAAGGTCAGTCAGATGTGGCGGCGGTTTTCCCCTGTCACTGGGAAATGTAGTAACTGTAGACAGCTTCTAAAACCCTGCACAAGAAGATAAAGATTGTTCCTCATCATGGAAAATGGAACTATTCTGCCGGCCTAATTCTGACTGTACCCAATATACCAAGCAAAAATAGACAGGGCTGCCTGGGGTCCATTCAAGGACACTCTTATTTCATTTTTTATCATCTTGTAGACGCATCCAGCTTAAAATTATATCTGTCGTGGTAGGCCCTAAAGTGATGGACCTCATGAAAATGAAAGCCTCCTTGGCACTTAAGATTGGGTTTGGGTAGGGGTGTGTGCAGGGGCGGGGCCACAACTGAAAGTTGATTGGCTCACAGAGTGTCCCTCCTCTGTCACTCAGCGAGTCATAACATATCTGTGACAGTGACACTTTATATCCAACTGGATGGTTGAAACAAAATCTTGGCCTGGAATCAATAAACCAATCAATAACCTTCTGCTTTGTGGAAATGATGATTTAACATCTGACTGGTGTGTTTGTTTGTCAAAATCTTCCCGTCAGCACCTGAGTAACATTAAAGCTGAATATTGTCCCAGGAATGTTCTCTCAAGCTGGTAGTAGCTTTTAATATCTGAGAAAAGAAATCTAATGTCACTTAGCCAGACAGCCCGTATAGTGCAGTTTCATATAACCGGTTCCTGAATGAAACCAGATAGGTTGTACCACATCATCTCCTGTGACCTCATTAACAGATCAGGGCTATCCACGCAAACTTAACCATCCCTTGCGTCCCTGTAAGGCTAATCGTCACTAAGAGTGCCAGCACAAACGACCAAAGGAAATAAAGATGCTCAAATTGGATCGGCACGAATACAAGCACGTTTTTCCATTTCGTAGTGGAGCATGATACAGTCAAATGGAAAAAAACGAGTTGGATTCATTTCACTAAGGGCCCTAGACTCATATAGGCGGACGGCTTTCCAGTGGTGCGGCATCAACAATCTGCCAGTAAATCTTCCAATAATTTGGATGGTGGTAAAATTTACCAAATGGGCAGGCCGGGCAGGATGGATGCTGCCAGCGGGCTAGGATTGCCTGGGCATTAATCTGCCCGATTGCACCTGGATTTATGGGCCGGAAATGAGGCTGGGATGGACAACATCAAGCTACGCAGTCAATCTATTCAGCATGACACTCCTATTCACCTGATACTTTTTTTCCAGGATGAGCATTTGCTCTGCGGTTTTGGCTTAAGGGGGTCATCCGAGTGGATCCCCACAATGACCTCCCCCCCACAAGAAAGTCAAACCGTGAGAGCAGGTGGGATGGGCACAGCCGGAAGGGGATGTAGTTCGCGTGTCTAAAAAAGTTGCTGATATTCTATTCAGGATCAGAGTGCAGTCTGCCTCCTCCTGCTCATCCGAATCGGTTTGCATTTATGAGCCTATGACATTTCCATAGCCTTATATGGAGCATGAGGATGTGTACTCTTGTCATGTGATATGGACAAGGGGGTGGGGTTTTGCAGGTCATGATGCTGGAGTCTATGGCAGGCAAAAGAGATGTTTGGTTCTTTTGCAACTAAACATTGCTGATCTTGTTACTAGGCTTGTTACCGAATTCCTCCCATGTGATCTCCACAGGTCGTGGGCTGACGGTCAGGGTCATAAAGCCACACCACTCCTAATAATCTAACGTCCTGCTGCCTGCTATGAAGATGCAGCAAAGAATAGCCATACTGCCGCTGGTCAGCAATTTATAGCTGATACCTCTACCAATCACAGAGAAGGATCTCTGGGCCGGACCTTTGGGCATGAGTCCAGCCTGAGTGACATCAGGAGGCTGATTATATAACAGCAGGTTCAATGTGGGTCCAGCTGTATATATTACAATTACAGATGGTTTGGCTAATCAACCACTTGAGTCCAGCATATCAACATAACTGTAATGCATGGACTAGCAAAGAGACAAGTGAAGAATGCATCTTCCTAGGAGTTACTGATGTTGTCTGCCTGGGCTACTTGGAATGCAGTATACTTCTAGATATAGCCCTTAGCGCCAGTCTGATCTGGATCTGCGAGCCCAATGGCTGCTGCTTCCCCTGCGGCCTGCAGACTCAGCACCGGGGCAGCTGGCTTCTGGTTTCGGCCGGGACCCCTCTTGCATGTTAAGCAATATCTGCTTATCTTGCTTATTTGGCCTCTTGCCCCGACGACAGGCAGAAAACAACAGCGCCCCCCAACACCTCTATTAATATCACAGTTACCCGGTACACATCAGCCAAAGCACATTCCACTGTGTTTACGTGGATTAATGCTATATTTCATGGTTACATAATGATCTGCCTGCAAGAGCAGGGATACGAAGCAGTGAGTCCCAATGTGACACAAACAAAAGACAGTGTTTTCTTTGATTTTAACACGAAGATGAATGGATGAAACAGCAAGATGTTTATCTGACCTTTGCTAGACTACGAGTACTATAGAATAGGACTTCAGGAATGTGGCAGGGTGTGCTTCCATAATTGTGGTACATTCTGTTCTTCGCTCAGCTAATCAGACCACCTTGTGAAACCCATTCCTCATGGGATGAATCATATCATAGCGTCTTCTGGGTCTGGTGCTCTGTGGTTAAAGCTGGTCGTGACATTTCCTTAGCGATTAAGCATGCAAGTTCTGTCAAATTCATACCTAACAAAAGGCAAATGTGTGAATTCAACCAGTTTTTTCACTTGGAAACAGAGGATGGTGGAGAAGAGATGGATGGTGTCTCTAGCAGGATGCCACCATGCCTGCAGAGGGCCAGTATCTGGAGTGTGGAGGGATGGGCGGGGGGGGGGCGGAGCTAAGTACCAGTGCCAGAAGACAGCTGGCTGAAGCAAGGCATGCTGGGTATCTGACTCACATGTCTGTGAAACTCCTCAGTACCTCTGTCACAGAGATCAGACATACAGAGGGCCTGGAAAAGCCCTTTTGCTGGTCTGCAGATTTAAATTCTCTGTGTATTCTGTACCCTGTCAGTGCCCTGTCCATTTACTCTCACGGCAAAAAGACACCTTTTGTCAAACCCACTGGCTCACCAGCGTTTTACAGACATGTTTTCCACTCTGGGATTAAGTCTATGTGTCATCAAAATGCGACAATGCCACAGTGTTAGCGACAATGCATCTGTCAGACAAGATTTTAAATACACTATACACATACTAATGTTTATTTATATTTCCATTGTGTGATTTCTTATGACACTTCAGAGAAGTCTTCAGGGTAACTGTCAATGTGAAAGAAGATATTGAAGATGATTTGGGTGCATTTCGGGGTGATGTGGTCTCACCGAGCAGGGTGTTTGTAGGAGTAGAGACACGTAGTGTGAAACATGACAGTTAACACATGATACATGACCGTGTTGTGCGAACCATGATTGCAAATATAGGATACGTGACCATGCAGCATGAAACGTGACTGCTAATATAGGATACCTGACCGTGTAGCATAAAACTTGCCCGCTAAGACAGCACATCTAACCATGTAGCGTGAAATGTGACCACCAAGACAGCAGCACACATGACTGTGCAGCAGGGAATGTAACCGCTGAGAGGTCATTCATGATCATGAAGCATGGAACGTCATCACTGAGAGGTCATTCATGATCATGAAGCATGGAACGTCATCACTGAGACATTATACCTGACTGTGTAGCACTGAACACTTCAGAGAACACTTCAGAGGGCAGTTTAGAACACCCTTTAGAAGGCAGTTTAGAGAACCCTTCAGAGGGCACTTTAGATCACCCTTCAGAGAGCAGTTTAGATCATGCTCCTCGACGTGCAAGATGGCATTTGGCTGTGCTGTTTTTGGGGAGGCCTGGAATGTGCTGAGCAGCCCCTCACTGCGGGTCAGGGCTTTTCCAGCCCACGTGCTTGTTTATTTGGGCTGAGCAGGAGGCTATTTTGGAAAATGGATCACATTTTTTTTTTTACGTGCTTACACACTCAGTTAAAAGGGGAAGGCGGCTGGATCTGACCACACTCGGGTGGACCGACGTGACCGTGGGGACGTTGGGTGTTCCCAAGCAGAGAGTGCCGAGGTCATGTTACAACAGCTCCCGTCCCAATCAGGGCCGAGTCAGTAAGCATGCCCGTCATAAACACATCCGTTCGTGTTGTTTAATTATCCTTAACATTAATGTTTCATTCAGCTGTAATGGAGACAGTGTTCCAGGCCCCAGCGATGTGCAATGCTGATAGGATTTACTCATCAGACTCAGAACAAAGATCTACATAAAGACAATCCATTTATTAAATGTCACTCATCCATCTTTTGAACATATATCCAGGACAGGGTTGCAGGGTTTAATAAACAGTTACATATTAGTAATGCTGGACACTTTGGACACTCTGGACACTCTGGACACTCTGGCTGTGATCAGAAGGGCGCCAGTTGAAATCCCAGTGTTGGCATCGTTGGCGTCCTGAGCCCTTCCTGAATGAAAAAAACTGCATGGTTCATGTAAGGCATTTTTCTCATTTCAATTACATGTGACAAGGCATGACACTGATGTTTTTATATGTTCACTACAAGTGAGAAAAGCCTATAGGAAAAATACAATACTTTTACATGAATTTTACATTTTATGTCATGTACTATCAGAATCAGAATCAAAATAGAGTTTATTGCCAAGTACGTTCACACATACAAGGAATTTGCCATGGTGGTTGGTGAAGACATCGAGAGATAAGGTGGGAGAGATAAAGCATATGGCTTTAGTAGGAAATACATGTTTATTGCTTGTTGTCTCTTAATAAAAATGTGTATTGCTTTTATATTATTCTAACAAAAGACATGTATGATCTCTGCACATTCAATTGGTTTAATGAGACATGAAAAAATTCAATGGGATTAATTCAACTATGTTATGTTCTAAGAAAACAAAGTGAACACGGAAAAAAGATGCTTCCTTTCAAAATTCTCACTGTTGTTCTGTGGAACCACTGTGTATGATTCAACTGAGTTGTATATATGTATATACATGTATATAGGATGCATATGTCTGACAGTACGTTAATTTAATATGCATTTAACATCAATGTAGAACTTATATGTTTTATAAAACAACATATTAATATGTACATGAATAAAGGACATATATGTCTAATGACAAATTAAGTTAATATCCCTTAAGTAAGTTAATATTATTGATGCCTTATGTGATGTATAAAAGATAAGGGAACTATATGACGCTTTGGAGTGGAGTGATACGTAGAGTTCTGGTTGTTACTGTAGGAGCCGGTACTACTTTTCTACTGTATATGGGCGCGAGAAATAAAAAGGAGTCCGTCTTCCATGTTCAAGACTGTATGTCGTCTCCGCGTCGTCTCTCTACCCACGGCCTGAAAAATAGTTAACGCTGACACTCCAAAAACAGCATTACACACATAAGAGTCATATTTAAAAAAAATATATGTTCCAGGGACGGTCTGATCTTGTTTTCTCAATTTAAGCAAATTTCCAAAATCGCACTCTGTCCATGGGATATGTTTTTGAAATGTATTTTGAGGACTTAGTGAGTCCGGAAATTTGATGAATGTTTGAGGACTAAATGAGTTTTGGTTTCCGATTCTGTAACACAACGGAGAAGCCATTCATCAGCAGTCTCATCTCGACAAAAAAATAAATAAATGAACTGAGTGGGTTTCGGAAATTTGCTCTTCAAATGTACATTGCCTAGGATAATAGATGTCTGCTAAATAAATAAAATACTTGATTGGTTATATTTTCTCTAAGATGCCATGTTCTGTTTAATAAATTCCTTTAAGTTATAGAAGCACTGCTTTTATGCTATGGTATCTTTCAAAGTGTGGTGCGAGATAAAGGGCCATAGATCTGCTTTGTAATGTTTGCCAGTGAAAATCGATTCAGCAATAACACCCTGTATTTGGGAAATGTGTTTATACCCACTGTCCATTGTAAAGTTCCTGGAAAAGGAATCACGCCTCATGAATCATCAAATAGTTTGCTTATCTGTAGAGATTACATGCACGAATTCCTTGTCCCTCCAGCAAGATATATACACATTATCTGAGGACATTAAGTTTAATAAAAAGCCAGAAATTAGCAAATGACCATTGCATTCATCCATGATGCTCAGGCTACTTCCTGAATACACTGTTTTAAAATGATCG
Source organism: Mormyrops attenuatus (assembly GCA_026777985.1). Classification (NCBI taxonomy): domain Eukaryota; kingdom Metazoa; phylum Chordata; class Actinopteri; order Osteoglossiformes; family Mormyridae; genus Mormyrops; species Mormyrops attenuatus. Next base: position 13,525,758 of record JAODKC010000137.1, read on the forward strand.
TTGTAATATCACTCTGACCAGAGTCACATGCACTCAAACTTCATGCGTCTTTCATTCACATTTCCCATGATCCTCATTTCTTCATTGTATTACAACATATTACCAATTAAGACCCACTTTTTATGTATCACTAACAGACTGAATATGACCTGGATGACTGAAAGTCTTCACAGATCATCTCAGGTAACCTGCGTTGAGAGCAGATCATTTCTCCATGTACAGATCTTACATAATTTTATTGCAAGGTACATTTAAACCAAGAAAGTGGTCATTTTCAGTGGAATGAATGCAAATAACTTTATGTAATAGACATATATTTCCACGTATAATCATATATATTTTTTCTAATGCCTTGCTTTGTGAACAAAATCAGTTCTCGGTCATGAAATACTCCCTCTGGGCACGATACCAGATCTTATATAAAGCATTTTTTTCATCAATTCTCCATAAGCACCTAGAGTCAGCAATTCAACTAAAGTCACCAGTACCGAGCATCAGCTTGGCCACCATAATGAGCTTCATAATGGCTACTGGAACTCACTCATAACAGGCACCAAAATGGCTACAAGAGTAACATCACAATAGGCATCAGCTGTAACAATGAACAAACAGTCCTGGTCCTCCATCAGGGCTGCTTCAGGCTGGAGGCTTCCAAAGAAAACAGCCCATGAGCCCCAGTTAACCAGCTGACCAGACAGGCATGTGGCGATCTATAATCAATCTGATCACTTTGTATGACTCGCTGTCCTGTTCGGGTCACTTGGTTATTTCCAAAGTCTTTGCCTAATGTGCAGGAAAGACTGATAAGTCAACTTCAAAAGATGAAAACCTCTGCAATCATAAACCTCAGGTCCGATATCCAGGTTGACCTGCCTTGTCAGAGAATTGGTGCGTCAATCAGAAGCTAGAGAACTGCAGGAGTCAGCCAGTAGATCCACTCAATGCAGCGAGGGCCTGCAGATAAGTTAAATATGTCAAATGAATATGTAATTGTAGTAATTTTTAATTGTAGTAATTGTGTAATTGGAGTAATTGTAAAATCATTCCTTCTGTTTTGGACGGTCCTAGTAGTCTATGCCTGCATTCTGATTAACAGTCAGGGTGCAGTGGCTGTATCGAGTTCGAAATGCTGCCTGCATGTGTCTGTGACATATGCTGTGACCCGCATTGCCTTCCGCTGATCCCACTCTTTCCTTCAGCCCTCATCCTCTCTCTTAGACCAACAAAGCCGCTCATCTCAGTGCCCCCCCCCCCCCAGGGCGGTCGCTGGTTAGACGGCCAGGCCGACAAAGTCATTTAAAACCCACTCCTGCTTTCCCAAAATCCAGCAATGTGCTGCTTCCCCATCTTTGCTTGGACAGAGATTTCCCAGGCTCTAAAGAAACCAGTTTGGGGTGGTTCTGGTCATTCCCAGCAGTTGCAGGGCCAAGGGTGGAGAGATTAGGTCTGCTGTCTTGACAGTCATATTCTTAAAAACAAGCTCCCCCATTCCCACCCACCCTGGGGACCCGGCACCTGCACGGTTCAAACATTCACCCTCAAAATCCCTCAAAACAGCAACAGAGAGCTACAGCCAGTTTCAACTGGCTCTGGTCACGTACAGCAGCATGGCGTGTGACCAGTGTTTCTGAGACAGTGTGTCGATTCTGTGAGAACAAAGAGCGCGGATAGAGGCACCATGACCTCATGTGATCATCCCCGGACTCTCAGGGCACCTCAACTCCTAAGCTCTGCTCTAAAGATTTTATTCACAGAGCACGTATTCAAATACATCTGCTACCCACTGGGCTGAGCTATATCCCTGTCCCATGTGCATTAATGTCATTTCTGCACCAACGTCGATGACAGCTCATCCTCTGGGGCAGAAATAAAAGGCCCGACTCTGCAACCACGAGGTGGGTTTGCCTTCCTTTGTCACTCATGCCTCCTTGGGCTGTACTGTACCAGCACTGATGAATATCTTAACCAGCAGGGGTAATCTGTAGGGGTAACCCTGCTTTGACATGAAGCGGCTTTAGCGAGTAATGCAAAAAAAATTCTGGGACGGGACCCAAAGCTTTTATTGTTTTCATGCACCCCTGCGTTTCATGCAAACCTTTTCCGGTGTTTTTGGAGACAGGAAGGCTATTCATAGATCTCCGTGTTTGGCTGCAGAGGTGGGGGTCCGCACCTGGGTCAACACGGCCCTTCGAGCGCACATCAGATGACCAGAGCACCATCTGAACGTGTGAACACCAAGCTGAAGTATGTCCTGCATTGGTGTCACATGCAGCTGCCTGAGTCATGATTTTTCCATGTCCAGTGAGTCAATACTATCTATAATCTAGCATCTAAAGGGATGCTGAAACATTCTATAAGGCAAAACTCTTAAGACCTGTTTCCATAATTTGAGCTGTAGGCTAGGGCACAGTAGGGGCATGGATACCCTGGTAGATTCAGGGGGCCCAGCACTTTACAGGGGCCCTTGGATATGTAAAATTATAGGGAAGACGAGGCTGGGGTGCTCAAGGTGACATTTTTCCAGGGGTGGCAAACGTTCTAGCTACACCTCTGGCTGTAGGCCTAAATCAGTCCATCAGCATGTCCTCAGAATTTTTGAGTTGGGTCTTTTCTGAGGAACGTCTGAGAGACCTGACGTACTGACTGGGTGATGCCAGCTGGATTACACCATGCAAAATCATTAGCTCCTGAATGGCTATATTCATAAACCGGAGGCAGGCATGTTTAATTTACAGCCAAAATATCAGTAGGAGTGACCAGGAGCTCCACGGTGATGGTAGCTCCAGTGCTTAAGATGTCTAATAGGAGAAGACATTTGATCCTTTTTAGTCCTTCTGTCAGACAGGAGCTACAACTGCTTTAAGTGGACTTGCGTGGTTTTTATTCAGCGTGAAACGTCATTCCGGATCAAACCTGTCAGCCTTAATAGGCCACTTCTCAGATATTTATTTCACTGGTATTTGAGAAAATGACTTCAGAGCGGTGTGATGTAATACATCTTCCTGTGTACTTGCAGCTCTATATTTCACAGGAAGATTTAATGTAAGAAGAACTTGCAGCATCAGGTGAGCCCACAGCTGAGGACAGGTAGGAGGGATCTTTGCTTTAGTACCTGAATTGTTCCAGTAATATGGCCAGAACTAATAACCAGGCCAACGGGAAAGGTGGTTTCCTACAAGCTGCTTTGTCTTCACAGACAGTATGCTTGATTGTGTCATCCCTAGCCTAGGATGGTGAAGTAATTACATAATAGGTCCACAGGCTATGCTGGTCATCATGCTACAGCAGTCTGGTCGCCGCCCTCAGGGTTACAGGTTGTGCATCATATGATGAGTGTGTGGATAAAGCACCTAGGGTTTCTGGACACGCACAGTAACGCGAACGGCTGAAAAGCTCACGCTTCTCCTTCATCCTCCCTCCTAGTCACACGCAGGCGATTCCGTCCGGTCAAAAAAGCCCTGCCTCACGTCCTCGATAACCGTCGTCTCTTGGATACCCAGACTCTGTGTGACATCAGCGGTCCCCATCCCCCACTTCACCAATCAATTCTGGCAGCGTAATCCACGTTTGACGGGGCACCTAAAAAGGAACAGCTTAATGACGGTGTTACAAGGCTGGCTCATCGGATCCATTGAGCAAGTCAACCCCGCAGAGAGCGGTGATATTGGAAAAAGGCTTCTAAGTGCAGACAGTTAACCATCAACCCCACAGCTGCTCATTAACCCTGCAGACCCAAAGCCTTTCTCCGCTCCTTTATTTTTTGAAAACAAATTATGAGATCCCATTGTTCCTCATGTCACCAGCAAGGTCTGACATTTCTCCCAGAGCACACATTTCTGAGGCCTGTCCTTGGCAGAACTTGAATCAGGATCTGTGATAGAGATCTCAGATAACATCATGCAGCTGGTGCATTACCAAAGTGTCAGCAGAGGTGGGCTTGACTGAACACCAAGATGAACAGGACTTGAGGGGAAGTGAGGAAATCTGTGGTCAAGGGTGACCTTTGATCTCCTCAGCCTCCTCCTACCTTAAGGCTGTTGCGCACTGAATGCAGCATGAAAACACGACAAATTTGCAAAATATTCAGATGCTAAGTTGATGGATCAAAAGCAGCTGACTGCGAAAAGCTGGCAAAAGAAATTGTCAAACTAGCAAGAAGCACCACAAACCGCGATGACAAGTCTTTCTTGTCTTTGTTTTTTTTCGATGGTCAAACCATCTCATTGACCATGTAATGGAACAAAAGACGAAGAACTTAAATATATAATAACCTGGATTAACTAGATGCTAATATTCTGCTGACTTTGGTGACTGGGAAACATTTAGCAAACCATCTGTGTTAATATTATAGTGTACTGTAGGGGGGTAGTTGTATCATTGTGGAGTAACCTTCCCAGTATGCCCTGCTTGCACATGTAATACTGGTTTATTACTTCATCATGTTTCATATTATGTTCATGTTATGGTAATTTTTTCTTTTTGTGGTGGTTTGTTTTGTTTTCATTGTTCCTATTGTGTCACTGTTGTTAAATAATAACTAAACAATATACAGATTCATCCATTCATTTCTTGATCCATATTTCAAACTGCCCTGTCAGATGACAGCTACATAATAACTGTCATTGCTATACTTTAACAAAGACCTGCATGTAAAACAGTGGTCATGGATCTTGGATTTCTGGCACTGAGTTGCTGCTGGATTATATGCACGGTGCTTTGCTTCATGGACGGCTTCGCTGCTGGCTTCTGTTCCACAGAGACGCTCCAGAAGACATGAGGTCTTTCTGGAAATCTGAGAAATAAATCACTGATTTGGGAGGTTAGGTCGTTCAATGTTTAGATAAGAAAATGATATTTCATATAGGAGAGTGTTTGTATTTGACTTGTATTGTGCTGGGATTTAATGAATCACCAGTTAGATGAACACATTGAAGCCAGCTGTGATAATACCAGGTTTTCAGTTCCAGGCTACAGCAGACCAGTAACTCAGAAAGTTCAGGATAACATAGAGAAATTGTATTTCTGATTGTTCTCAGTGTTACTGACAAAGGTTTCTTATCCACTGAGTTGGGTAATGCAGGTCCAGAGAGTAAAAGTCCAGACCAAGATTTTGTTTCAAACAACCAGTTCAGCATAAAGAGTCACAGTCACAGAGTACTCAACTGGTTGGATGAAACAAAATCCTGTTCTGGACTTTTACTCTCTGGCCCTGAATTACCCAACTCTGCTTATCCATGTCCATTAATAGTCATTATTCCTATTTTATGCTATGCATTATCACAAAAATAAGTCTTTCCCTCTCACCAACATTGCACATGGAGGGTATGTGAGATTTTGAAAGCTGCAGTCTTGTCCAGGTTGATCCCGGATCTCAGATGCTAACCTATCTTTGTCCGCTTCCTCATCTTGCTGGCTCTGGCCTGCCAAGCCGACTCCATCTGCTAATCCCATTTCTTCATGGGAAGGCCACTCTGGAGATCAGAGGAGGTGACAAGAGGAGCTAATGCCACAGCAAATGTGGGACAGCCCTCCGTAACCGGGACAAAATAGAGCAAACCCTACAGTATTAACTGCTTGGTTGTGTCAAGGAGACTTGAGAGGACAAGCAGCGGCGTGTGTAAGCAACAGCAAGGCTGCCATTTGATGTGTGTAGGTGTCCTACTCGGTAACACTGGACAAGAATGAAGCTGAAGAATCAATTGGCATCAGGGCTAAAATTCTTGGGACGAGGCTTAAAATGCTCAGGGCTATAACGATCGGACCTAACGATACCCATGGTTCTGGGTCGAGAAATGAGTCTAAACAAACTTCCGGGCACAAGGTACTGCTGGGGATGGGGGGCACATATAATTCAACTTCATTCATCCTCCGCCAATACACAGATGAATGTTGACCCTCCCCCCTTATCAAACTCTCTCCTACACCCTTTAGCTTGTGATAAAAATAGTGAAAAACATGCATCAGCTATGGTGAGCTGGGAAAAGAAGGTGTCATGCAGCCGGTTGATCAGTGTGGTCACCAGGTCTTAGCTGATCTTTCTAAAGGCAGGTCACTTAAGCTCTTCCCACTGTGCTCATCTGGACAGTGTCTTTGCAAAAGTGACATTTAAGGAACTCTTTAATGCCCAGTGCGGTTTGTGTCCCCTGTGATTTACTGCTGCTGTCAACTTGCAATTTATTAGGTGATGCCGTAGATATTTATATCGATGTTCCTCAAGACACCGGAACAATCAGGAAGGCTGTTTGTGCGTCTCGTTCCTGCCCAGAACGTGGTTGAAGGCCATCTGCCTCCATCTTCTCATCCAAACTGTTCACAGGGGATTTCTTTGGATTGAACTATTTGCCCTGCTTCTGTTTGCAGGTTCAGCAATATTATTTAGCAATACAGTACGACGCAGTTAAAATATGTTTAAGAAGAAATGGAACTGGTATATTTTAGTGATGATTGTCTTCATTACACAGGTGGTCTAATGGAAAAGTAACAAAACAAACCATGGGTTAGAAATACCAGATATTTATTGTTACAGTTCAAGTATAATAACCCACCGACAATTTCACTTTGGTCTAGTGAACCGATGTTGTTTTTAAAGATAGAAAATTCCAAATATTTACTCTGAGGTTCTAACCAACAATTTCTTACAGTCTGGGACCCTGTGATGTAATACCTGGAGAAAGGTAAGACTGTACCCAAAACTTCCTTTCTCCTTAACGGGGACCTGCTCTTGATGCCATGTGTAAGTGTTGTTTATCAGCAGCATTAGATGCATGCTGAATGCAATCCTTAATAATATGATGTGCCTAAATGCAGAGTAGGACCGTTTAACATTTCCGTTTTTTATTTTTAGATTGATTTATTATTTTCTTCCTCCTGTTTTTCTGAATGACTGTTTGGTCCACCATATAAGGAGATTTATTTCCATCATGATTACGATCTATAGGTATATTCTGTATGTATACTTTCCCACGATAAAAAAAAGAAAAACTACATATTAATTAACACTGCGTATTAATTACTCATTGTGGTTTTCCCCTTTTAAACCAGTGTCGAGTACATAAAGGAGATTCAAATGTCACAAGCATACATACAGACGTGCCAGTTCAGCCAGCCGGTAGCCAGCACATTACCTCACCTGTGACCTCATACTGGCGGATTTCTGTCCAATCAAATTTCATCGTGCGTGAGCTGGGTGAATTCCTGCCCATCCGGTTTTCCAGGTGGGCCCCCCATAGATCTCAAATCTTATCTCAGCTCAGCGGCATTCAAGGATTGTAGTTTCAGTGAATAGTTTCGAGTTTTATGCTGAAATTCCCCAATGACACGCTCATTTCTGTCTTGTATGCGCCTTTCCTGCTTCCGGATGAGTCAGCAAACGCATGAAACACGAATTGCAGCCTTACTCCCAGGTCACTATGATTGTGGTGAAGGTGAGGTGAAAATGTAAAGCATCTTCATATTGGTGGCCCTGGCGGAGTATCTCTGCATTCCAACATTGGTAGCTTTCTCCATAGCTTACGGTTGTGTCTGAAGGCTGAGGTGATGTGTTGGACCAAGGCATTGAATAGAGCTGTACCTCAGTCTTGTGTTAGAAAATGATCCTGCGCGTGTGAATGAGTGTTTTTCTCTAGACAGCATTGGATCAACAAAATCGGGCCCCATCTTTCATGGTGTACCTTTCTTCAGCAGGGCAAGACCATGAACCATGGGCCGAGGAGGGAAGGTGTCTGAACACATGACTTTGGGACTTCAGTAACTTCGGAAGAATCATTTAGAATGCAGCGATGAACAATCACCAAAAAAAAATATCTACAAATAACGTTAAGCAAACAAATAATGTTTTTTAAAACAAAAGCCTGAAATATGGTATATCAGTGTTTATTATATAATGTGATTTTTAGGCATACAATATTGCTGACTCACTGAGTATTGCAATTTGATATCTGCCAATCAACTGTATTTTTAGTCTAAATATTTAACGTTATGCATATGCTATGCATGTTATGTATATTTAATGTGCCGGTGTCTGAGGATTAACGAGGAAGGAGCTGAGGGTAATTCTGTGCTCTTCAGCTCCAACTTCCTTCTTTATGCCTCATTCTTGTGAAGTCGGGCAAGAATGCTGGAGCCTTGTGTCATTCAGCCATAATGAGGGTAGGGTGTGCAGGTATGAAGGACTGAAGATTACAAGTAAAAGGAAGTAGTTTTCGAAGTAATTAAATCAGTTAAAGTAGAAATATCCCCCTGGACCTATTCTTCTTTCAGTGAACAAATTGTTCTCATATATATATGCTGTGTATCTGTGGAAACCCTGAGTAAGACCCCCATCCCACCCCACAGGCTTCACTTTCAACTGTGTGTGCGTGTGGGTATGTGTGTGTGTGGTCCAGGTATACCTTACCTTTTACCTTACCTTGTGGGGACCAAATGTCCCCATAATGTGATGAATGCCCGTTTTTTTTTTACCTTATGGGGACCAGTTTCCTAGGGAGTTTTCCATGGGAAAACTCTATTTTATAAAAATCCGGGACTGCGATGAAAAAACTAAAAATGCAAAAACTCTTGTATTTTGCTTGGTTACTTATGGTTATGGTTATGGCAGGGTGGGGGTTAAGGTTGTCATAGTTAGCATTAGCATTTTTCCCATAGAAATGAATGAGCGGTCCCCATAAAGGTATGATTATACGACTGCGTGTGTGTGTGTGTGTGTTTGTCTCAAATGAGAGCAAGATGGGATATGTGAAAAGAAGCATTCTAATGTAAATAAGTAAATATGCAAATACAGCATAATCTCACTGAACCTCTAGCACATCATTGACAGAAGCTGCCTGATGTTCACCTGATGTTACACCTCCAATTGGGAAGGCGATTTGCTGTTAGATTTGTAACAGGGCCTCCATTTTTAGAACAGGAGTCAGCTGACTGCAGCATGGTGCAGGTGTGCATTCACGCAGGCTGCTTCTGTTAAGATCAGCAGATAAACTCCACCTCAGTTCCTGAATTCAAAAGCGGATTTCCAAAACTCACTCAGTCCAGGGAATACATTTTTTTTTTTTTGAGAATACAGTGGTACCTTGACTTACGAGTTTAATTACTTCCGTGACGGAGCTCTTAACTCAAATTACTCGTATGTCAAATTAATTTTCCCCATTGAAATGAATTGAAATGCCATTAATCATTTCCGGACCCCGAAAAAAACACCGCGTTTTTTTGTTACATGTTTTTAAATAAGAAAAATGTGCTTATAAATGTCCGCTGTTTAGAAAATA
>JAODKC010000137.1:13535120-13566565 GCA_026777985.1 Mormyrops attenuatus
AAAATTGGCCGAGAGACGGCTCGTATCTCGAAAAACTCGTTAGTTGGGACACTCGTAAGTCAAGGTACCACTGTACTTCTGTCAACTTTGGAAACTTCTGTCGAGTTTTGGAAATTTAACGAAAATTCTTCATTTGATTACATGGAGACTGAGTGAGCTTTTAATCTAATTCTATAACATACGACCAGGAAGCCTGACTTTAGGTCATTGACAATCTCATGTCAAAAAAAATGCACTGAGTGAGTTTTGGGAAATTTGCTCTTTAATTTTGGAATGTCAGAAGAGATGACGTCCCTTAAGCCTCAGTTAAGCCACACAGATGAAGGTCTGTGCCAGGACTACCACCCCATTGTCTGAGTCTGAGTTTCCCTTAGACAGCCCACCAAGCAGAACGAGGAATTCCCGACAGAAAGGAACCACAATCTCAAGTTCCTCATTTGCCTACGGCTTTACCTCTCATTTCCCCAGGTAAACAGGGCCTCAGGTGAAGGAGGAGAGCGTAAGCTTCCTGTCTCACTTTAAGCTTTGTGGTAAGTGAGGGACAGGTACGTGGGCAGGGCAAAAAGAGGAAGTAAGCTGACTAGCCAGGTGGGAACGGTGAAATCTTCTTTATGTGGCAGTATACAGGAAGCAAGCAGCACATGGAAGAGGCAGTGCTGGCAGAGAATCCCACACATCTAGCGGCCTACCGACCCAGAAGCATGAAGACAGAGGTAGAGAAGAGCTCCTTCATGGGTAGGGCTGCTTTTACTCGCTTATGGGCAGGGGTGTGGACATGGCACCCAGGCGCTGAGCCCAGGGAAAGTCCCGAGGGCATGCTGCATTCATCTCGCATCTCCAGCCTGTCATGGCTCTACCTGGGCCATATTTGCATCATCCCTGCTCCATCGCAAGCTATTCAAACTCCGCAGATGGACATGTGGCCGCAACTGAGCTTTGAGATTATTACTTCAAAGCATAAACTGTCTGTTAATTGTAGCACTTTGTGTCCTATGGTGGAGAAATACAGCAGTTTGTTTTTGTGGTTCAAGTGAAAAGCTTCTGACGTTGGTTCAAAGTGGCCTGAGTTTGATGGGCTTGTTTGTGGATTCTAGTCTCTGGTGGCTTGACCGTTGATCAGCATCTCCAAATGTCAGCTTAAACCTTCCCTCTCATCACTCCTACTGCTCAATTAATACCCCTGCTGTTCATCGCCTCTCCTGCACTTTCCGGCTCTTTCCAAGGGACTGAGTGGATCTGCTAATTACCCTCACTGGTGAAAAGTAACCGTGCTGACTACTGATTGGTTACACTGACTGGAGCTGCTAATTACCTACACAAGTGATAGGAGACAATGCTTGTTGCTGATTGGTTACAGTGGCTCGAGCTGCTAATTAACCTCAGTGGTGATAGATGGCTGAGCTCCTCGCTGATTGGTTACACTGACTAGAGCTGCTAATTATCCACACTGCTGATAGTTAACCATGCTGGCTGCTGAATGTATGTGTCTCCTGTTTGAAGAATTGGAGCAGCAGAGGACATACTGAGGTGGACCTAGATGCGAGTTACTGAATGTAAAACTCAGGAAGCTGTTCCCATTGTACTGTGGTGGAAAAAAAACAGGCCAGTCTTATCTTCAGCTGTGACTCGGGACATAGATAAGCCACCTCTCACCGTGGTGACAGTAACCCAGCACATTAATGCTCTCAGGAGCTGGGGGGGTGGCACCGGGGGGTGGCTAATCGGGTTACGATGGCGGTCAGAAATTTCTCCTCAGAGATGAGTCAGACAATCTGGGCCCATTCATAGACGCAGGTTTTAGCGCTGCGCTGAAATATGCACCGCAGCGCCCCGCTTTGAGGCAATGCATTGGAAAGTGCTGGGACAGGCGGCGCAGTACGATAGCGGGTCAGGAGCCATTTCTGCCGCTCTCGTAGCCTTTCATGGGGAGTCTCCAGGACTCGGACTGATCATTCTGCGTCCGGGCTTCCGAGAGAGTCTGACGCTCCTTTCAAAATGCCTTTTCCCCCATGGCTGTCATCCACGCTGCCTGCTGAGTCCCAGAGCCAAGAGAGACGGAGAAGAAAGGGTGAGAGTCTGGGGGGAGAGAGATCGAGCAGGACCCTGGGTGTGTGTGTGTCAGAGGCAGGGGAGGGAGGGGGAGGTATAAAAGCCCCCCCACACTTGTGAGTCACTCAGAGCCTGTGAGAGGAAGCCCCCCCTCAACGCCGTCGGCATCATGTACCTGCTGGCTCTGTGGGGGTGGCCCATGGTAAACTGACTCACGGCTGCACACGGCCTGTCAGTCCAGCGCCTGCGGTGCTCAGCATGGGGCCTGGATGCTTAACGTCTCCCTACCTCAGACAAACCCTGGCTAAGGGCATGAAGAAGACACCAGGCAAAGGGAACAAAGATGTCCATAATACACACTGTACTCAGAGGGAGTGCTCTATGTCACACCCGCCTGCCACCGCACCCCCCCGCCGCCCTACTGCGTGACACCTGTACCATAGGCATGAGCGGTAACATAGGTGTGTAGGGAAACTCCCACCTAAATTAAAAGCTGGAAGCACTACAGTCTTTCATGAGAAGTATTAAAATACAGTATGGAGTAGTTGCTCAACCTTTGGGGTGTCCGTAGAAGACGCCCGTGTTTGAAGAGCTGCAGGAGAATCTGAAGCATTGGAGTATGAGTGGATGTGACATCACACATCACACCACAGCATGCTGCTGGGGGGTCTGCAGATGGGGCTGTGCAGAGCCTTAAGGACTCAATGTTTATCGCTTGAGATTAGCTGTAGCACTAATAAATGCCCCTGGATATTCATGGTGAGGTAGCACAGATAGCCTGCGGTCTGCATATGGCCAGACGCCATTTTCCTCCAATAAAGTCACAGTTTCACCTGCCTCCTAAAGGTCTGCAGAGGAGTTGGGTGCCTTGCACATTCTCGAATCTCATCAGCAGAGAGGCTACACCGAAAGCCTTTGTAGTTATATAAGGCAGTATGTGTTAGATAACAGTGAGACCTGGATACCCGCTCATCCGGACGTAAGGAGATTGGGGCAGAAGCTGGTGATCATACCAATCTGATTTTAAATAAATTAGTTCAAATCGAAATTATTCCGAGAATAGTGGAATTCTATTTCTGATCTGATCCAATAACAGCAAGGTTCTAGATATTTACATCTTAACGGTGCGCCTTAGCATGCTTAATCCCCGCGGACCAAAGCCATCACAGCATCTGTCTGTCCGTTGAGGAAAAAAAGAACCGAATCGATCTTTTAATCCATCTGAGTGCTTCCTCTTTTGGGTTGGGGCGGACCTGGGTGACGTCGCGGCAGATCTCCGGGGCTTCCTGGGTGACGTCAGGATGCCTCGGCTGGGAACCACGTGTCCCGTATAAAAGCACCGGCCCGAAACGAGCTCAGATCACCACAGCTGGAGGGACAAACCGGTCGTTCGCTTTCTTCATACCGGGATTTACCTTTTTACTGATGACTGAAAATAAGTGCGATTTTACACACAAGATGAGGGGAATCGTGTCCTTTTTCACAGGTAGGCTCGGGGTCGCAGCGATCTGATTCGGTGAGCGCTGATGTCCCGGTTTATGTGGCATATCTATTTCCCTACACTCCGTATCAGCTCTGAAGGTTTTTGCTGTTATTTAGTACTTCACTGAAACACTACTATTTTTTGTTTTCATTTAATACTTTGTAAATAAAATTGTTTCCAATTCACAGGTGTTTTGGGAAATTGTGTTTTGTGTTAGTTCTTATGTCTGCACTAGCTATGAGATGCACTTAACTTCTTTCACTCTGATAGTTTTTTTTATTATTTTTGTACGTGTGTGAATTTTGTATCGGTACAGTTCTGTTACCAAATATTTTAATTTCAAGTTATTTGCATGCATATAAAATTATTATTTATACATATGTTATAACATCTGCTGAAAATTTAATTTGATGCTATAGTTTTAATTTGATTCCTGAAACAAAGTACTGGCTTCTGGTTAAAACTCGTTTGTTATTCCACTGACACACATTCTATTCTTCAGCTTTCATCAAAGAAAGGAAAATGGGACTGAACGATTTAATTCTGAGACTGGCTTCCACCCCCCCTATTAGTCAGAAGTAAGTATACAGTATCAGCCTTCACTGTGGGATGGAGGAATGGGCTTCACTGGTGGCCAGTGCCCAGTGTTTGTTTTGGTGCTGAAGTAATAAGACTGTGCTGATCCTTTGGTAAGACTGCTGTGATGTTGCTGTAAGTACCTGTCAGAATTCAACCGTCCCCAGGAACGCCATGTGTAATTCTCGAGCATTGAGAGTCGTGTGATCTGTCTGAATTTTTGTTATCCGACATGTTGACTTTCTCAGTTGTTTACTTGGTGAATCCCTAGTGATCTGGTGCATTTGACTTGGCTGATAGTGGTGTTTTTTTCCCTCCTGGATGCTTGTCACAGGCATATATATCCTTAATCTCTGATCCCCAGTCTAGGTTCATTATACATGTTCAGGTAAAGCCAGGGCAGAAATAGTATCCAATCAGGGCACCCAGTCACTGTATTGTCTAAGTACCTTGGAAACAAATCTGTCCTGTTCCACTTAGGGGGTTAACCTGCTAAGTCTATTAAAGTATCTAGATGCTTCATGTGTCCCAAGACTTGGCTGAATGGAAGCCTGACTACTTTGGGCACTGCAAGGAAAGTCTAAGTTTACATTTTACTGTTTAGGTGTTATCCCGTGATTCTGAGCAGGATGTGTGGTTAGAGGATGGATGTTTAACATTTATGCTCTCATGTTCCTAAAGTCATAAAGTCTTGACAGTCATCTGCCCTGGATTTGTCACTAATTGTGATCCAATGAGCTGGCAGAGTTTACCATCGGGTATTGAAAATGTGGGGGTTGGGGGGGGGGGGGGTACTACTGTTTGACTTCTAATAAAGCCGATTCTCTCAGAATCATTGTTCCTCATTTCCTTATTGCCTGAGACACTGAGTTTGTTCTGTGAGTTCCACCTTAAGGACTAGGGCCACCTAGTGGTGACTCTGGCATACTGTAGTCATTTCTGTCACTCATGCACCTGAGTTTGGCTACAGCAGGAAAATGACTGACACCACTAAAGAGTTAGAATTTCACAGGTTTTAAAGAACAATATGCATATTTTCAAACCATATAGGAGTTTTCTTCCGTGGCCAGTACTGCAGACTGTCCCTGTGCTTCCTTTCCAGCTCAGACGTTCATGTGTTCCTGAAGGTTGATGAGAACCAGAATGCGGATACAGAGGAAGATCTTTCTCCGGTACGTACCTGAGGATTTTGGAACATATGCTTTGGCGTTCAGGGGTCTACCTTGGTGATCTAATTCTCCATGTTCTTTCTCAATCAGCTCAGCTCCACCTGTCAGAGGAATTCCCTCCGGGAGGAAACACAGTGAGTATTTCTGGGTTGACCTTTTGCGCCAACATGTATGATTCTCAGTACAATGGGCAAGAGTGTAAGATGTTGCTCTGTCTTCCAGGATCAAGCCGTCTGATTTTGACTATCTGAAAATCATTGGGAAAGGGAGCTTTGGAAAGGTAACGGATTGCCAGTTACAATTAAAATGACTTAACTGCTTTGGATAAAACCTTAAGGTGTCAAGTTTTTGTATATAACCTGTCACACTCTCCTCGTACCAGGTTCTGCTAGCAAGACATAAGGAAAGTGCCAAATACTATGCAGTGAAGGTCCTTCAGAAGAAGATTGTCCTGAAAAAGAAAGAGGTGAGCCTGGTTTCCTGAAAGGCACACTTCAGATATGCTCTTCTGAAAGCCTGGCAGAGAGCAGCGTACTGCACATCTTGATGTTTACTTTACTTTAAAATATATTTTGTTGGGCGGAATTTTACCGAGGTCAGCCACTTCAAATCATCCATGTATGGACTTGTATGATCATCCGTACTCATGGAGTCCATTTTGCCCTCTTTTTCTCCCCTGGCAGCAAAGACACATCATGGCAGAACGGAGTGTGTTGCTGAAGAACGTGCAGCACCCATTCCTGGTGGGCCTGCACTATTCCTTCCAGACTGCCGACAAGCTCTACTTCGTGCTAGATTATGTTAACGGGGGGGAGGTGAGTCCTGAGCTCTTCTGGGGGTTGGATGTGAGAACATGAACATGAGTCAGGACCAGGATTCTCTTTATCTGTTAAAAGCCCACATTCAATGCAGCCTCAAGCACTTTCCCAGGCAGACACACACATTTTAACTAAAGAGCAACAGAGGCTGAGAGTAGCTTTTGGAGATGATCAGGGATGGTTAGGAAGACCATCAGGACAGTAGGCGGCCGTCTCTGTCCGCGCTGTGCCTTCCCAACCAACCCCCGCATCGCTCTGCTCCCCGCAGCTCTTCTACCACCTCCAGCGCGAGCGGGTCTTCCTGGAACCGCGTGCACGCTTCTATGTGGCCGAGATGGCCAGCGCCCTGGGGTACCTGCACTCGCTGCACATCGTCTACAGGGACCTGAAGCCAGAGAACATCCTGCTGGACTCCGAGGGCCACATCGTGTTGACCGACTTCGGCCTGTGCAAGGAGGGTTTGCCTCCCAACGGGACGACAACCACCTTCTGCGGGACCCCGGAGTACCTAGCTCCAGAGGTGCTTCAGAAGCAGGCATATGACCACACTGTGGACTGGTGGTGTCTGGGCTGTGTCCTCTACGAGATGCTCTACGGCTTGGTACGTATCCCTGCTGGTCTTATTATTTTTATTAACATACATTTTCTTATCTCTCCGCCTTACATCGCTTCAGAATACCCAAGTTGTAACCCTACACTAAATCAGCTTCTAAATCCATAGCTGAAGTTTTAGTCACAAATACTGATCCTGTGTTAACTGCGCATGCAAACAAAAATCCATCTTGTGTATCGTGTAACCTCTCTCCACACCCCCACTCCTCACACCTGACCTAAAACAAATCCAGGAGAGCAGAAAATGAGCTAGTTCTAATGGATAGAGCCACACGTTGAGTGTTCAATTCAATTCAATTTATTTTTATATAGCGCCTTTCACGACAAAGTTGTCCCAAAGCGCTTTACAGGGTGTTGAGGTGAAGTCTCCATAAGTGGCGATTTCGTCCCGTGAGATTTACACACTGTGAGTGAGACTAAAGCATTTCTCTCCCCCCTTGTGTCTTTACAGCCCCCTTTCTACAGTCGCAACATGGCAGAGATGTACAACAACATCCTACACAAGAGCCTAGTGCTGAAACCTAACGTGTCCAACGCCGGCAGGGAGTTGCTGGAGGGGCTGCTGCAGAAGGAGCGCACGCAGAGGCTGGGGGCTCGGCAGGACTTTGTGAGTAGTCTGCTCCCACCTGGATGATGCTATGCAAAGTTCTATCACTTCCACCCAAAGACACACTCTCCTACTGCTATAATCTACAAACACTCACACATGGTCTATGCTGCTGCTCTGCACATTGATCTACATCAACATCTCACAACCGCTTCTTTCCAGCAGCACTCAGGCAGGTTGCTAAGGACATTCAGGGTGGAGAAGTACCCCCACCCCCCCAACTACTTCTGACACTCAAGACATCATATTTTATCATATCACTCAATGTGTGCCTTGTGTCTTTTTTTTATCTAATTTTATAGTATTCCTGAATGCATCTTTCTGTAAATCATAGTCTGGTTTGTTGTCATTGTTAACTAGACTGAGGGAGACATGCAAGAATTCCAATGTACTTTTACTTCTGGAAAATTGTTTCAGTTAAATTCATTTCAAGATTTCCAATGCAGGGTTGCCAACTTTGGTCAGCTGGCTGGAGCGAGAGTTTCAATTTGAGACAACTTGGTGCACACATGTACATGTAGTAAAACTGTTACATACCTCGTAAATAGTCTATTTGCGAACTACTCCAATGCTTCTGATGGAGCTAATTTTAGGTTTAATGGAGGTGAGCGTCATGCCAGATGAGTGAGAGCTGGCAGCCCTGCAAAGGTTCAAACTTGGTATTGATGTACTTATCACCTACAATCAGATTCATATTGACTGGGGACCCTTCTCGTTCTCTCTAGATGGAGCTCAAAGCTCATCCGTTCTTCTCGCCTATTAACTGGGACGACCTGTTGGCCAAAAAGGTCAAGCCGCCCTTTGTTCCTGCTGTGGTGAGTTGGACTCTTATTCACACAGTTGATTACGCTGGATGACGCATTACTGTGTACAGCCGTGGCTGTGAGTCTCCATCTAACATACTCACACCTGTTTCCCTAGAATGGGCCCACTGACCTGCGACACTTTGACCCTGAGTTCACCCATTTGCCGGTGCCAGGCTCCCTGGGCAGCACCGAATGCTTCCTGGCGACCTCTAGTGGTCAAGAGGCCACCAGCGCATTCCCTGGTTTCTCCTACGAGCCTCCGTTAGAGGACGTCTTCCCTTGAAGGGAGTGCTTTCTGGTCCTTCTCTTCATCCACCTCCATCTTCACCACCCCCCCCCCCCCCCCATCCAGCCAATGGAGGGATCGATGGGGGTCGAACACGCTGCAGGGATGGCCGTACTGGAGTGGGTGGGGGTGGTAGGAGTCTCGTGATGTCAGTGTTGGAGCCTCCACCCTCAGAACACACCTGTGTGCCCTGAGAGATTAGGAGCTTTAAGTGTGAGTGCTCCGCCAGCACGACTGCATGCCTTTGCCCAGCAGTTTCCGGTGTGGTTCACAGAAGCTAACAACCTGGATGTTTCTGCTAATGGCAAGGTGTCTAAGTACCATGGTGACAACACAGCTTTTCATGAAGGAAGCAACGGTCAGGAACTGCAGTGAAACTGCTCACAAATGTTTAATGAGGACTGGCAAACCTCCCAAGCAGGAGATTGGATGTGTTTCTTCTCCCGTATCTTCATGTTGGAGTTTGCATGTGTCCTCTTCATATCTTCTGTGCTGAAGATTTGATTTCTTTTCTCCAGATCTTCGATGCTGGAGATTGTTTGCGTTCTCTCCATATCTTCCATGCAGTGGTTTTATGGATACTGCCTTTATTTTATAATACTGCATAGAACTTTTGGTGAAGGACCTGTTGAATTTTAACCATAAGCATTCAGGTCACATAATGATAACTGCAATTATGAGCAATAGTGTTTTTTTTTTTTTTTTTTTTTGTCAACACATAAAGGCAGGAGAGACAGATTGGGACCAGGAGGATGAATTGATAGACGTGAATTGGATGTTCTCCACTGCTTTGGAAATCAGCATGTCTCAGCAGACGAGTGTTATTACTTATCTTATAGATTTAAATTGGCCGTAGACTACGACGGCAGACTCTCTCATGTCTGTTTAACCTGTTTACATACTCCTTACATTTTGGACTTGCATTGCAGTGGAGAACAGCCCCCTATTATCCTGGAACAATTTCCTGTTGTGCATGAAACTTTCTGGTTGGTTACCATTGCACTTTTTGGTATAAAATGCAATGAGGCACAGGGTCCTGCACAAAGCCAATATATGAACTAATATGTCCACGCCCCAAATGCGTGGGATTGGGTCATTTTAGCCCTTGTGCCCTGCCCCTCGTCTAATACCTCCCATGGTCCTGCTACTGTGTACAGAGGTGCTTACGCTGGAGATCCAGCCCAATGTACTGTTTTCTTGCTTTGTTTTTTTTTTTTTTTAACCAATGTTTCTCCTCCCTAGCAATATGGTCATGTGACTGACTGCAGATACCAATCACTGTCAGGCACTGCATCACACCAACACAAGAATAGCATACACAAATAAAATTCTATATTTTTGTTACTAATTTGATTACACTAGTGAATGTGGTGGGTGAGGTCAAATGTGTATCAAACACTTAAATAGCTTTTGAGCATTAAAACTATATTCTATTCATAAGTACTTTATTACCACGGCTAGTTTGCGACGCAAGCCACTTCACCTGTAAATATGATATAATACTGTATGATAGAACTGGGTATGCCTTTTCTCTGTGCAGCATGCTTGTATGGTCAGACCATGTGACCGTAAGTGGGCCTCTTAATTGGGTGGTGTTTTTTTTCTCACATTTACCAGGCCAATAGGGTCAAATTTCTTGGCCTGTGCTACTGCTGCGACCGCTGCCTTAAACCAAATCGAGGGCAGCATGAGTTGCGGGTTTTTTAAGAATGTTTGCTTTGCTATGGTTACAGTCTTCGGTCTCCCAGGGCAAATCCTGCAGTTGAAACAGAGGGAGGGCAGTGCTAGAGGATCTAATCTCCTCAGTATCGCTCCCTCTGGACCAATGGAAGCCCAGGCAACACAGTGGGAGGAGTCAGTTTCTTCCATATTTGGAAGTTATAACCTTTTTAAGTCATCTTATGTCTTCTTGAATATTTATTATATATGTTGCACAACATATATGGTACACAGATTCATATGGTACTTTTACAAAGCTGAAACAGCTGCTGCAAGTCATAATAAAATTTTTATTGAGCTCTGTAATGAAATGACAATAAATATAAAGCACTTCTGCATGTTTGAATGTGTTTTTTCTGATAAATTGTGCTCTATTATTTATTGCCTAATAGAGCTTCCTGGGACCCCTATTAGGTCTCACGCCTAATGGGGGTGTTTTGTCATAAATATGTATTTAACTGTGATTTATGGGATGCTGAACAGACATTTACCTAGTAACATCCCATCACCTACTCTGCATGTTCAGTTTCCACAGTAAAACAAGACCTACCATTTAAAATAGTTACAAAACAATCTAAAGTATTTAACATAAAAAAAAAGTAGTTATGAAAAATAAACAAGCAACAGCATCTTTTCTGCAATGAAACCTTGTATATTCATAGTGATACCAGGGAAAAGCAAGAATCACATTTAACATACCCTAATTTGAGAATTAAGCAAGCTTTCTTTCTCTCCAAAACATCTGTCAACCCTTCAGTCCCAAAAAAAAGGCCATTTCAGAAGATGAGAGGAAGGATAGTTTGAAAAACCAATCAATACACCCCTCTAACTAAACAGCTAACGTTTCTGCTACATATTTTTCTACAGACAAACCACTGTTGCAATTGTTACACACACCCTTTAATGTAATGTAGCTGCCAAAATCACACATTTCATTGGAATGTAAGCAGAAGTCTTTGACTGTACAACTATCACGAGAGCTGTTGTTTAAAATGTGTTCTATAGCTACCTCTAGTGGATGTGCATGGGAAGGCAGTCCCTGAGGAAAAGCAGCTGAGAGGAATGACACTGTTTTGTATCTGTGTGTATCCACTTTCAGGTACCCCAGTGAACCGCTGTAGTTCCTTCACAGTAAGTCCTCAGACACATTAAGTCCAACAGCCTTCAATTCAGTGAGCAGATCCACAGCGCAGTTGAGATTTCGAGCTGAGCTGCCAGCTGGGGACCGGTGGGTGAACTGGCAGATCTGATACATCACAGGAATGAGGCGGTGGAAACCGCTGTGCAGTCTGTGTGATCAGTTCCTGTTCCTTCCCAAGGTGTCAAATCTGCAGGAAGACCCAGTGTACTGAAAAAACTGGTTTGGCAAAGCACTGGATGAATTAGCAAATTACAAGCATCTCTTAAGAAAACTGAACGGGTGTTCAAACTTTTCTGACCATTCAAATGAGTAACTTACATGCATGATCTTGAATCATTGATCAAATCAATGATTACAGGCAGTAAATAATGCAAATTAATCCAAATTTGTATTGGACAAAAAACCGTATGTAAACATCTCTCAAAATACTTTATTTCCATGTTCTATGAAAATATTATTTTACTATTTTAATTGAACTCAATGTTGATTTAAAACTCTCATTAGTATAATTGTGTTACTAACTGTTATATAGTGAAGTACAGCTGGGAATTGCTCTGAGTGTAAAGGCTGGTGTAAACTCTAATGTGTCCATTGATGCATCTTCTCACATACTTCTGGACGTGCATTTCTGAATCCATCAGGAGCAGAGTTACTGCAGAAAATGACCAAATGTATTAGGGGCATTTTTCATGTCCTACCCACAGCTGCTGGTGCTGTTATAACGCTCTTGTGGTCCTCTAGGTTTGCCAGCAAAGCGCATACATCCATTCTGCCCATCCGTGAATTTAGTCCCAGAGATCATGGATGCGGCTTACAATCTGCCAACTTACAGAGATCTGCATGGAGATGGGGCTTGCCATCAACTTTCACACCAACCACAGTTTACACCCTACATTTATAAAAGCACATTGAATTTGTATTGTACTGTACTAACATGCACGGGGGGAACCCCCAGAGATTTTTTGAAATACTATGACATTTTTGGTTCCTCTTCTGAGCCTCCTTACATCTCAAACAATTTACTATCTATAAACTAGTAACGTATTGCTACATGACCTTGTTTCAGGGTTGCACCGGGAACCGTTGCTTCCAAGCTCCCACCCTGCTTCTCTCTCTCACTCTTTTTCTCCCTCCCTCCCTCCCTCCGCTGCTCATGCTGGGTGTTGCTGTGGGTGTGTCTCCTCCCATCTCCTGACTTTCCCACTCCTGAAAATCGCCTGACTTCATTCCTTATCCGGTGTCTTTACTGCTTAATCTTACTGACTTGCTTCCTGTTTGCTCATTACCCATCTGCATTTTAAGGCCTCGGCTTCCTGTGGTTCTTCTTTGCCAAATAGGTCTTTTGATTTTTACTCAGCTTCTGACCACTGCTCCACCTCCCTGTTCCATATATGATCTCTGCCTGTCTTTAGTGACTGATTTGTGCCCAGTGTTTTGGATACCGTACTCTCTCATGCCTGATCAGCCCTTTGTGGTTCTGCACCATGCCTGACCGTTCTGCAGCCTCTGCTAAACTTGCACTTTTCCCCGATTTACTGGCCTCCTGGTGTATGACACTATCCCTGGTCCTACTGTAGATAACCCTGCATTACCCTTTTTGTACTCCTGTTTATTGCACATACACCTTATTCGCCTCACCTTCTGCTATGTGCATCTCAGTATACCCAATGCCAGTCCCTGACACTTTGGGTAACAGTTGTGAAAGAGGCTATATAGAAACAAACCAAACTGATCTTTACTATCTGGCATGTCTACAGCATCTTTCATGGAAAGCCTGTGTTCTCTGCCACAATACACAAACGGATTTGATCATCAGTGTGGCACGTGAAATACTTTGTGGAGTCAATTAAGTTATTTAACAGACGCTCTTATCCGAAGTGATGTACAATTGGGATAATAGAGTCAGTTAGTCCCTGGAACAATTGGAGCTCAATGGTAAAACAACCCTATGGAGTGGGAGATTTGAACCAGCAACATTCTGGTTACAAAGACCAGCGTGTGTGGCTCAGACCCAACTACGCCATACACACCAACCACCCCCCCCACCACCACCTGTTCTAAAAATGGAGGTAGGCCTTTTGGGAATGTTCTCCTTACATCTCTCTAATAAAAGAACCCTGTGTGTTCAGTGCTACATAGCAGTCAGTCTTAGTGTGAAGGTGCAGCAGAGGAGTAGAAGTTAGCAGCCAAGTTCCTCATTCTTTTGTTGATCACCAGTTGCTCCTGCTTGGGCCTCTCCACAGCCTGTTCAGTCTGATCTACATTCAGCAGGCGAAAATCTACCTCATCCTGGAATGGAACCTTGGGCTGTTTAGGCTGCAGCTCAGTTACCCTAGGGTGGAAGCATCTGTAGTAGAGGACCTTCAAACCCAGGCCCAATATGTAGAGTGAGAAGATGATTCCAAGAGTCACAAAGGGCTCCACTTTGAAGATGTCTTCCAGATGCTCCTGCTGGTCCCACCAGAAGCCGAGGAGAATTCCCATGTCTACCAGCATGATGCTGTGGTAAATGATGCCCCGCCACAGCGTGCTGCCCTCGGTCAAGTTGAACCAGCTGAAGTACCAGATTTGGCCAACAGTACACCGATAGAGCCACTCTCCCATCAAATTGTCCATGAAGTCAGTGTCCTGGAGCCAGGCCCAAATGACCAGCACTGCCCACAGGATCAGGTAGTGTCCCGCGATAAAGCAGGGGTTGGCGCAAGTGAACAGTGCCACGGCGAACACACGTGGCCCGATCAGCAGCAAGTTCCATACAAAGTATACCAGCGAGGAGACGTAGCCTTGATTGTTCTTCTCTGGGAGGAAAGAACGCATGCAGCGATGATACATGGCCACACTGAGAGCGATGGATGCCACTGAGCCTGCCGTCTTCAAAGCTGAGAGGAACAGATAGCTGTTAGCAGCTGCTCTGGGGGGGACAGGAGCACAAGGAGGTGTGACTTTTAAATTTAAACCTCTGTCTGAACCATGGCCAGGGGGGATAAGGATCTCCTGCTTCCACTTACATTTCCAGTGGGGAGGTTGGAGTATTCAAGAATCTTTTGCCATCAGTATTTTGCCCCCCGAAACAGAAATCATTAAGAAGCATTAAAAAAAAAAAAAAAACAGAGGCTGCATTAGGTAGTGATTTTCAGGTGTCCCTGCATCACTAATCCAAGCCAGCCAGCCAGCCAACACGACATGGTGGCCCTGTTCATCTACATCCAGGCCTTCAGCAGCCCTGTTTCTGTCTGGTGTTCCTGCTCCCCAACAGCTGGAACCAACCAGAAATCTGCACATCTGCGTAATTCAATAAAATGTATTTCGTATAATGCATTTTCATGACATTACATTGTCTGAAAGTGCTTTACATTATTCCTAGAAAAAAACAGCACACCTTATTGATCCTTGTAGGGAAGTTCTGTTTTGGAATAACCCATTGCACTTTTCAAGGCATGTATGCAGGCAAGAACAAGCATGGCAGTGAAGGGGAACCAGCTCCAGCAGTGTTCCTGGAGCTGGGGGTTCAGGGCTCAAACCAGGACTTTAAGGCACAGGCACAGAGGCTTAGCCCACTGAGCCACATGGCGCCCTGGCATGCCTTACCAATGTCCACAGGGAGTAAGGCAAAGGTGCCAAGGAAAACCTTGTTAAGAACCACACAAGCCAACACAAGCCGAAAGTGCAGGGTCTAAAACTCATGCTTATGTAAATGAAACCAGTGCCAGCTTCAACTCACATGTTATGAAGTCAACCTGCTTCTTCTGGATGATGATGAATATCATGAACACCAGCTGGGGGGCGCTCTCCAAGAACGTCTCAAAGAGCCGTAGCAAACTGAGGTCATGGTTCTGGTACACAGCCTCACCCTCCAGCTGACAGTTTTTGTCATTAAAGCTCTTTATGGAGATCTTCAGGATGTTCACGTATCTGGGTTTCGTGGTAAACACATAAAGAGTAACAGCATTTAGTGACAGAAGGATAACAAAATTTAAACCTTCGGCTTCAGGTCTGTGACTACGTCCTCTCAGAATTACCAGTATTCTCCCAGTTAAAATATGTTTAATATGGTCACTGAATGATTGCCTGCCTCACAAATTTGACAGACCATATGAACTGGATTGTGTAGTGCATGCCAGTCTGGTCACACTCCTGAATCTCCACAAAAATGCAGTGAGCAAAGGGTTCTGTGTGTGTGTGTGTGGATTAGGTTTGTATTACATTGTGGGGACCAACCATTTTTCGAGCCCCCGCAAAGATCTGTGAATGCATTCAAAAAACTAAAAATGTCTCGTATTTAGTTTGGTTACTATATATTAATATATATACACCATATACTATTTACTATATATAGCATAGTGTGTAGTCATGCGTAAGTACACACACATCGAAACACACACCCTCAAATGAATCCCTCTCCCATATGATAACAGCATACAGAATAAACACCGATCACATGTAGATTAGCCTTGCCTAAAAATCAGTTTTATTTTGAAAAACATGGATAAAATTCAAGCTTTTATTTATGAAGTTATATGAAATTATTGGTAAGTAATTTTTTTGTGATTGTTCATCACTGCATTCTTAATAATGCTCCAATAGTGCAGTGTTCCATGTACATGTACAGAGCAGGTTTGTGCATGTGACAAACAGAACTTGAAACATACCGGAGAGGCACAGCTAGAAGGGTGAGGTGGGCAGCTGTCAGGGACCATTTGCCCCCGATGCGAAGCTCCGGGCCAGTCCTCGGATTCTTCCTGTCATAATAGTACAACAGTCCACTGAACAGCTGAACGATAACAGTCGAGGCTAGGAAAATAAAAACTAATAGTCCCGTCTTCAGATATGCCCCTTCCGAAAAAAGATCCACCACCAAGCGAATGTCCAGCGCCACATCGACCACAAACAGGACCAGCCCCAGCAAAGTCAACAGGAAGTCAGACACAGGGTACACGAAGGGAAAACTGTCCTCAACCATTTCACAGTGCCGCTACTTCAAGGACCCTACGGAAAAGTGAAAGTAAAACTTCAGTAGAACTGAGAGCAGATAAGAGTGCCCTAGGCAGTCCTGTCACGCCCACTTTCACAATTCTTGTTAAACATGGGGAGGGACACAGACCTAGCCAGAACCAGATTACAGGTCTCAGGCACTGCATAGCCATGTAGTTTCAGTGCAGAACACCTCTGAGTTTCTCATTATAGCTGTTCAGCCAAATAGTTACTTTGATATTAGTTTGAATACTAGGACTCGTGGCCGTAAGTGAAAATTAGTGGGAGAACATTTTAAAATGAATCTGAGAAAGCACTTCTTTACACAGCGTGTAGTTAGAGTATGGAATAGTCTTCCTCTTAGTGTACATAAGGACATAAGAACATAAGAAATTTACAAACAAGAGGAGGCCATTTGTCCATCAAGTTTGTTTGGGGAGAACTTAACTAATAGCTCAAGCGCAAGCTAAAACCCTGGGTTCCTTTAAATCAGAGCTAGATAAGATTTTAAGATTTTTGACTCCTCCCCATACGGGCTAGATGGGCCAAATGGCCTCCTCTCGTTTGTAAATTTCTTATGTGCTTATATTATATGTCCTGCTCAATCAAAAACTGGCCAAATTCTGTGTATGTTATGGATCCGGGCAGATTTGGTCTGAAGGCGAGGCGTGATGCAGGCTGAGAGAAGGTGGACGACCCACTTGTGGCTCACAGGAACAGAAGGGTTTATTAAATGAATTAAAAAAATACAAGAAACACTTATGAAAACAAAGGACCACGAGGGGTCAAAAGTAAATGAGGATAAACAAAGACTAATTACAAAACGGGGCAGGTAAACAGGTATGCAGGTAGGCAGGTAAACAGGTAGGCAGGTAAACAGGTATGCAGGTAGGCAGGTAAACAGGTAGGCAGGTAAACAGGTATGCAGGTAGGCAGGTAAACAGGTAGGCAGGTAGGCAGGTAAACAGGTAGGCAGGTAAACAGGTAGGCAGGTAGGCAGGTAAACAGGTAACATCAAACAATATCCAACACACAAACAATGAACCACTGGAGACTAAACTCAGGCAGGAACTCAGGCAGGAATACAAAAACTGAATGGGGTAATGACAAGCAGGAGTGAGACAGACAATTGGGGAGGGTGCAGGACAACAAACAATCAGGAAAACACACAAGGGACGGCAACAGGTGAAGCTAATAAACTAAAACATGAAACTCAAACTAGGAAACAGAGTCTAACGATGGGGGGAAACCGACAGGCAAAAACACAATCAAGGGCACAAGGGCAAAAACTAAAACCAAATACCATATGAAAACACAGAGACTAGAAAAATCATACAGTTGAAACACAAGGGAACAAAATCTACAAAACTACAAAAACAGAGGAGGTGGGATTCGAACACAAGACAGAGGGGTTCACAGGCAGGGAGCAGGGGGAAACACAAAAACTGACAACAGGAGGGACGGGATGACCAGCAACACCTGCTGGCCAAACGGGGAAGGGACACAAGGTGGAACAACCGGAGCTGACCCTGACAGTGTAATAACCCAGTTAAGTCTGGATCCGCTTATATTTTTAAATGACCCCCTCTTCCTCCCTGCTGCTCTGGAGACCTGCACGAGGACAGATCAGACTGGCTGTTCTGATGCCTTTGACATGTCAGTGGCCACCCAACTGCAGGTCACTATATTATGGTGCCCAAAAGAAGGAAGTGGCCCCAGTCCCCCCTCCCCCCGCACAATGCTGACTAAAATAAGCAATTTTAAAGGTGCATGGACTAAGGGAAAGTCCTGCCAGTTCTGCTCATTGATGCTTTCAGACTTACAGGTTAAGGGCTCCCCCAGGTGAGGTGGCAGGCGGCCATTAAGGAGTGTATACTGTCTGCATTACCCACCCCTGGCTCTGGCCCACTGCCATGCAGTCCTGCTGGCAGCGAATAAACTGGTGGCAATGAGTCAGAATTAGGGATGGAAATTCTGGTAAGAGGAAGAAACCTTGCATGGGAATTTTTGTATGTTTGTGGGATTTTTGGAGAATTTATTGGAACTATTGGGGGATTTATATTTTCCAGTGTATGTACAGTTGTCAAACATGCAAAAACTACGTACACTAATAAAAAAACAGAGAGATTTCAAAGGCCTTTATATTTAACTTAACACTTTATTGAACACAAACACATTTCCCATGCTAACATTATTGATCCCAAAAATATGACGTGAGGCTTAATGATGAAAGATGATGAAAGTCAGAGTCTGCTCAATCTGCTTAAAGTCAAAAATGCTCAATGAGAGTCAGATTCTGCACCCTCAGAGTCACTGTCCTCTTCAGCTGAGATGTTGGATGGGTGGGGGTCAGTCTCAATGTTTGTCCAAACTGCCACCAGTTTCTCCACCTGCATATTCATGAGCCTGTTGTGGACATTTAAGGGCATACAGTGCAGAGTCTTATTAGGTGATGACTTTAGTTATGTGTAGTTGTGTGGCTGTTTGGTAGCTCCTGCTCCAATAACCGTTTACACTTGCACCTGATCATTCATTGCAACCTGGCTGCACTTATGCCAAGTTGACTCCATGACAGCATGAATATTTGCAGTGTGCCATTTGCCTCACTTGTATGTCGTTTTGGACAAAAGTGTCTGATAAACATGTAAATGTAAATGCAAGTTAACACTTTTGCCTTTCTCGTTATCTGGTAAAGAAGTGGACATCTTAACTACTTAAGCGATAAAAAGGAGAAATCAAAAGTAGTTACAAAACTGCATTCTCCAAAATGGCCCCCACTCGGCGGCACTAGGGATGGGAGTCGAGAACCGGTTCCGATTTTGGAACCGGTTCTTATTGTTGCGAAGAACCGGGAATCGTACACCTCCGATTCATCTAACGATTCATCCGGACTTTTCGTGTCGCGCGAAATGACGTCACATTCCGCGACTTGGAATCCACGTGATGGAGCGCATGAAGCTGTTCAGGGCATGGCTGCATTTTACAAAGGACGACCATTGTCCAGTGTGCAACCAATGCAAATCCGTTGTCACCTCTAAGGGTGGTACCACTAGTAATATGCTTAAGCATTTAAGCTGTCAGCACGGCATTACATTTAAAGATTGCCATGTGTTCGCCAGTCCGCCGAGCGCAAGCTCCCTGGTCTGTATATTCGCGGTTAACTAACTACGGTGCCTTAACTTACAGGCACGTTTTCTGAAACATAAACGAATTATGTAGTACGTTTGTTTAATCCACTTTAGAAGATGACATACAGGGTGGCAGCGATAACTCCTCTGAGGCAGCAAACGCGTCATGTCCGAAAAAACGGAAGCTCGTTTTTCACGCTAGCTTTCCAGGCAGCGTAGTGTAATGAGGAGACGGTGAACGAGTGCCACTGGACTGAGACAAAGTGCGTGGTGAAAGGTTTGCATCCTTTCACCACAGTAGAGCAAAAAGCCTGTGGGTAGGTACTGGTAGTGAAATGCTTACATTAGTTCATTAAGTACGTTGTAAAGCAGATGTGAAATATAAAACTAGGAGTATTTTACCACTTTAGGAGCATTAGTAAGTTTAACATGTTCAAGCGTTAAGAAGATGGCCTGGTTTTGTGGTAATGTGCCTGTGTGCTTGTTACTACAGTGTTATAACAAATATTTTTAATTTATTGTTCATATTACACTACAGCTAATAAAACAGCTGCTTTTGGTGCTGAAAACTACATAGGAATGTTTTTTTAAATAAATATGTAGTTAACCAGGTCTAATTACCTGTCGACAAAATTATAATCAGCGGACGTCTTTCTCTACAAAGAGCAAGTTGAGGGAGGCATAAAAAGAGAATTTCCCCATGGGGATCAATAAAGTATCAATTATTATTATTATTATCATTATTATTATTATTATTAAATTAATATTTGATTATTGTACAGTGGTTAGGAATTGATAAGGGAATCGATAAAGAACCGGATCGATAAGAAGAATCGATTATGGCACCAACATCAATAATTTCTTAACGATTCCCATCCCTAGGCGGCACATTGTAAATTTCCAAAATTTCCATTGGATCTTTTTGGAAATTTTCAGGAAATTTTCCACCCCTGTGAGGATTGTACTTGAGGGTATAAGGTGAGAGTTCAGAGACAATGTGAACATCAGGTTCTCTGGCATATTAAGGGAGAATAAAGTATTGTCCTTCAACTTTGTGACACTTTGTGGAAAATCAAATTATAATCAAATGTCTCTCAAATTGTCAAAAACAATCAACAGAGCGACATGGCCATGGTAGAGGCCGTGGTGGAGGCCGCAGCCTGTGGATCCAGTCTGACCATACATCTTCATTCCACAGCAGACAGACTCATTCTGAGGAATTCCTACACATGGCCAAGCCAGCTGGAAGACATAATCGCTCCAGTGTGTCAGGGCCGGCCTGCCATGTAGGCGACATAGACGATCGTCTAGGGTGTCGTTTGATTAGGGGACACAAAAGAGTGAATGAAAAAATTCAGAAGATATACCTCTGGTTGCATTCTGTAGAATTAGTTATTTGCACTAGATAGAATATTACCCTACTTTGCTTGTGAAACGGGCATGAGCTAGCTAGTTAGCAGCCAGGTACCCTGTGCTACTGATTTTTTTTTTATATAAATAAATTGATTAAATTGCTTTCTGCTGCTCTGGTGTGTGTGAGTATGTGTGTGTCGGGGTCAGGTCAGCCCTGCAGTGTGTTCTGGGTATTCCTCCGAGCCTCTAGCTGTGTGACATTCTGCTCACCCTATCACAGCAACCCTGCAGACAAACCTCATTCTGGCTACCTGTGCTTGCAGCTTTGTTCTTTTGGTCATTAACCTAAGCTTATAGCCAAAGGTGAGAATAGGGGTGTAGATTTACTGCGTTACTGAGAGTCTCATCTTAGGCATTGCCACCATGGACCACCTTGGTGCCCCTAAATCCACCGTCACTGAGCCGATCTATCCGCCAGTCTCGCGGTCCCTCTGCCATTGCTCAGGAACAGTCTTTAAACTCCTTTACTAAAGGCAGCTTCACCCGCCTCACCTGAAAGGAGCAATCCACCGGTTTCAGACAGAGCAGTTTGACTCTTGGCATCAACTCGCCCAAGTGCGCAAGAAAATCAGAAACAAGAGTGGAGGCAAGATGCAGAAGCTAACAGCTCTGACTTTGTGCTAAAGATGTGGACACAATTCCCACTGCATTTATATAGAGACAAAATAGCATGCAGTAGCAGCTGCAGGACCCCATATTCCTGCAGCATCGCTAATAAAATATGAAGGGGCACAATGTCCACAAAGCACATGGAGACTGTTAGATTATTCCCACAACCCCTCTAGCTGTGCGAGAGAGATCTTAATTGGTCAGGACATCTCCATCTTATTATTGCAAATATTCCATAGATATTCCCTTTCATCCATCCATACATTTTTGTAACCTCTTGTCCTATTCAGGGTTATTGGACCCAGGATGGAGCAAGATCTCCTAACAAAGAACATGAATAAAAAGATGTTTTATTTGCCATTCGTGCAAATACAGGTACATTGGAATGCTTCCTTCCACATATCTCATCTTGTTCACCATTTGAGATGTACATACACATACAGGTGAAACCTGGGATCTGAGCACAAAGTCAGCCATTATTCTGGGGCAATCAGGGGTTAAGGGTCTTGCCCAAGGGCCAAAGGGCTGCATCAGTCTGCCAGCTGTAGGGATGTGAACCAGGAACCTCCTGATCACAACCGTAGAATCCAAGCCCACTGAGCCACACATCATCCAATCACAGGCTTCACAATCTTTCTCCAGAGTGATCTTCTTCATCCTCAGCAATGAATCGTGGTCCCTGTGTACAAACATCCATGGAAGTCTCTTTGTCTTCGTCTAGACCACACCCCTCCCTGCTCTGTTGTTCTAAAACTCGAAGAAGGTTACACACTGTTGCTTTCAGGTACATTTTAGAAACTGACTCGGCACACAACATGATTCAGTTAAGCAACTTACAGAACAGTCTGAAAGCTTCCATGATGGGTTTGAGTGTTATTTTAGGTATGAAGTACTTCACCAGCAGGTGGAAACAAGCACCTACCTGTACCATCACAGCACTGTGAGGGAGATGATGCACAAGAGTATTTCTCTGAAACCTAGGAAAATATTGTAAGTGTGGATCACACAGAACCTAAAACCTAAGTAAAGAACTGAAAAATCCACTTGACAGAAATCATATGACTGCTGTACTGCCGGTGGTCATTTTCACTTCAAGTTTCACAAACCTGGGTCTGCCCCAATTTCCAAATTAGATGGAACTTTTTGTACCTTTACTGATCTGATCCACAACTGTCATTAATGCTTAGTGAATATATTGTGTATTCGCGCGATTATTAGTTACTGGCAGCAGGAAAACTATTAATATTGAAAAAAGTTCTGTGCAGGCTTACTAAGAACAGTTCCTTCCTTCAAAAATATTCAGCCCTTTGGACTTTTCTCTGTCTGGGCTCTGGTTGGCTCATTACAGCATATTGAACTTCTTGTTTTATGACATTCCTGTAAAATGTTACCGTCTGTTTTTGTCACTGTTCCTGTTAGATTGTAACCATAAACACAAATCTCATGCTGATGGAAACGAGCCCCCCTCCATGATTCTCTTGTACTTTATTATGTCTGTCTTGCCTTAAGCAATCTTCTCATTCCCTCCCGCTGAAAAACTGTGATGTGACCCCCAAGCTTGCTTTCACCTCCATATGTCTCTGTGTCTCATGGAGAGCAAGATGGGGTAGAAGAGAAGCATTCCAATGTACCTGTACTGTACTTATACTTGTGCAAATTGCAAATAAAGGATAATTTCATTCCATTTCAAACATCTAAATAGCTATGCCTAGAAATATTTATGTCTGAGGACAGCAGTTGGCCGAGTGTTGTTGTTTATGGAGCATACACCGATACAGTGAGTGGTAAGGAGCATACACCGATACAGTGAGAGGTAAGGAGCATACACCGATACAGTGAGAGGTAAGGAGCATACACTGATACAGTGAGGGGTAAGGAGCATACACTGATACAGTGAGGGGTAAGGAGCATACACTGATACAGGGAGCGGTAAGGAGCATACACTGATACAGTGAGAGGTAAGGAGCATACACTGATACAGGGAGCGGTAAGGAGCATACACTGATACAGGGAGCGGTAAGGAGCATACACTGATACAGGGAGCGGTAAGGAGCATACACCGATACAGTGCATTGCCGCACCCACCACACACAAACCACCTCAGGGATGAGAACCTGAGTGCAGCGATGCAGTGGGTGATACCTCAGCACCACACCAGTCCGAATGGACCAGTGTGAGTTTTTTCCGGTGGCTGCAGTGCCAATCCTGCCACCACCCCCAAGTTATTCCCTGTAAGGTGGAGGGCCTCCTTATAGGGCTGGATGTAGATTAATGTCATACCCAGGACGTTGGCCTAGAGGTTGGTTCCTTAATTACCTATAAGTTTGATGTAGTAGCCTTGAGCAGTGTTTCCCGATCCGGTCCTTGGGGACCCACAGACAGTCCACGTTTTTACTACCGAGAGCTGGGAGGGAGCAGAAATATGTACCGACTGTGGGTCCCCGAGGACCAAGAGGAAACACTGCCCTTGAGCAAACTGTTCTGATCTGTATGGAATCTATATGTCATCTGAGCTGCTAAAGGTAACTATAATAAATGTAGAAACTTTTATGTAAATGTTTTAACATCATATTTGCTGCTGCTGACATTGCATTAGCTAATGAGAATTAGTCTGCGCTTGACCGCAGTCTGCAATGAATTACTCATGTTGTAGTTGGCCAGGAAAATGTGTGCCCCTCCCTGGAGTCGTGGTTTATTTTACGTGATAAAAACAGCAGGACATGTCCGCCCTTCAGGACTGGGGACTCGATTCCTGCCTATGCTCTGTTTGTGTGTGTGAAGTTTGCATTGTCCCCCGGGGTGGTAGGTATACTGCTTTCCAGCCACAGTGCAAAAACACGTTTAGGTGAACTGGTAGATTGGCACCAGTGACTCTCTACTAAATAAGTCATTTATTTAGCTGACACTTTTATCCAAAATGACATTTTTGAGAGAAATTAGGGTCAGACAGTCCATGGAGCAATTTGGGGTTAAGGGCCTTGGTCAGGGACATAATGGTGAAGTCTTTCTGCCAACCCTGGGTTTGGCACCAGTTACCTTCTGATCACAGGTACAAATCCTAACCCCCTGAGACCCACACTGCACATAAAGAAACACTCCAACTTATTTCATCAACTTCCAAAGAGCTTTAATTCTACATTTAGGTAACGGTTACATCTCATGCGTTGGTGTCACATTGTCATCACATTTTAACAGGAATGACCACATAATCCGAAACGCTTCCACCCTGCAGCACAGTCTGTGTCTCCCAGTTCCCAGCTTCTGCTCATGACTCACATCAGCAGGCAGGACATCACCGAAGCACTGCTTCCATCCTCTGGACACACATGTATCAGAGACTGTACCGCCAACCACGATTAAGGAGAGTGCTTCCCACTTAAGTTCACTATCACCTTCACATGAACAACACATAACTTGATGTGAAGATGGAATGGTCTAACATATGGGCCGAACTCCTACCTCTAGCCCATGTCCTTCTGTACAGGTTCTGCATACAGAGGGAACCTTACCAACCAAGGAATGCCTTACCTGCCCCAAGATGGAAGACCAATCAAGGCAAGCAAAACACCAACATCAATCAACCACAGCACAGCAAGCATGGATTGAGTCAGCTGCAGGTTGCTGATTATGGTCTGTTAAACACCAATGGTTGATGACTCTATGATTTATTGGTTAACAGACAAGAAAAGGCCACTCAGAATCAGCCTTCAATGTGCTTTATCAGAGTCCCCAGATTCTAGAATCTGTTCCTCAGAGGGAAAATTCATTAGAAGGCGTCACCCCATTCCTGGAGATGTGCCTAATATTCTGGAGTGTTCTCCACTCTGAATTCTAAAACATGCATCTCCCAACCATGAAGATCAAAGCCTTCTCCCTCCATGTTTCTCCTCCATTCCCAGGAGGTCAATAGCTGTGAAGCGTGGGGTACTTGGGGTCGTTCTGGCATGCAAAGTAGGCAATAAGCTGACCATTGCAGATCATGAGGAACAGCCCGCTACCTTCAGGTCAAGGGAAGGTGAGAAACGGACAGATTTTTAACAGTATTCAGATGACAATAGTATTCATTCACCTCTACTGAATAAAATATGAGACTTTTAAAAAACATCTTACAATGAAGTATTGGCATAGAAGCAGAACCCTAATACTCCAGTTGAGCAATCGTATTAAGATCAATGAACAAAAGCTAAGCGAGTCATTTTTCCTCTTTTCGGAGACTCTAATATAAGCTGGAAGGTATTTATCAGCTAGAAACACATGGACTCTGCTGATAAGCCTTTGATCCACAGCTCTATGGAGCGAAGATGCATTGAGGAAAGGTAGATCTGTGAATAGTGTCTTACCCAAGGCCAGCCACCACTGCCAAACCAGAGGAAACTCCAGCATGACTGAAAGACAGAGCAAAGGTACTTCAGTGTTCTGCAGAGGACATTAAAGGTATGCCGGAAATTGCATACTTACATAGTAGGTGCTGAATTTCATCAGAAATCTGCTACTCAACCAATAATGCAGTATGTACTGTATGTATGCATGTGATCAGTATGCATGCACTCAGACATTCTGCAGTCACCCGGATGTTTACCAATATAACTTGACCCCCATGAAAGTTAAAAACTGTTAAACAGTGTAAAAAAAACACTTATTCAACTTTTGTAACTGGGTATTGTTATCTTCTTAAATTTACACAGACCCAGCACTTCTTCCACCATCTTGACACAAATTTCTGAGCAAGCGACACGATTCGTTACTTCTTGCAACTACAGTGGCCTTGTGGGATAGCGTAGCATTCATCGGTTGCACACTTCATAATTTCAAGGAATGTACTATGTCACCTGGGTACCATTCTCCTACTATCTGATCCATACCGAGGATTCAGACATACTGCTCACGTTGCGTACTGTATCGCCTACTACATAGCAAACAAGTATGCAATTTTTGACAAATCCTAACAGCGTGGGGCCTGCAGGAGAGGAACTCAAGGAAGTAATAGCCCTGTTATAGCCCATTACTGTATGCCCCCTACAGGTCTGAATCAGTCGAATCCCAGAGGGCCACCCTCTCTAAAGGCTTTCTTATCCTAGTCAATGCATTTTCCCTCTGACAAGAACCAATAAGTACCATATCCCTAGACTATGATCATGGACACATGAGGCACAGCAGCCACAATCCAAATAATATGCCACTGGTAAAGTAAATCAATTTAAAATGAAAAATTAAATTAGAGTAAAACTGATTAAGCAAATTGAAACCTATTAAATGAAAAGAAATGCAAGTGGAACAGAATACATATGGGAAATAGATTATTTACTTAATTAAACATGGTGTGTGGTCCTATCAAACTTAGTATTCCTATTCAGTTCTTCTGCGAGTTTTTTATATAAAATCACTAATCAGTGATAAAACAACAAAGCAGCACTTAAAAGCCCTGCCTGTTCAATCCACATTCTAAACATACGCCTTACATCCTCTATTAGAGTGTTTCCCAACCCAGTCCTTGGGGACCCCTAGACAGTCCACGTTTTTGATCCCTCCCACACAGTCCACGTTTTTCATCCCTCCCAGACAGTCTACGTTTTCGATCCCTCCCACACAGTCCACGTTTTTCATCCCTCCCAAACAGTCTACGTTTTTGATACATCCCATCTTTTGAATTTGGGGGTCCTTAAGGACCAGAACGGGAAACACTGTTCCACTAGATTTACAAGTTTCAGAGGAAAAAAAAAAAACACTTTGCTAATGGACAACACCAGCAAGGTACATTTTCTGTCTGATCTTAATCAAGACAATGTTGCTGCCAGAGGGGGAAAGTTCAGGTCCAGAAATTACACATCAGTCTAGACCAAGATTTTGTTTCAACCAGCCCGTTGAATATAAAGAGTCACAGTCACAAAGTACTCAACTGGTTGGTTAATATAAAATCTTGGTCTGGATTTGTACTTTCTGAACCTGAACTTTCCACTTCTGGTTGCTACTTTCAACTCTCTGAGCACCATTCGATCACCTGAGTCAGAAAGCTAAAGACAGGCAGTGTAGGACCTGAAGGAACCTCTCCTCCACCTGGTTAAAGCTGTATATAAAGCATGGCGGCTCGGCGTGTCTCACCTACAGAGGTGAGGAGCACGTGGAGGAGCGTGACTGTCAGGGCATAGTCCCACACCCATCTTTTCACCACAGCCGCAAAGAGCAGGCCGCTGCTGAGGAAGGTGAGCTCCATGGACAGCAGGTTCACTAAGGCACACAGACGCACGCCATTCAAGGACCTGCGCACGTGTGCAGGAAACCAGCTGTCTGCCCCGGTCACAGATTCGCACCAGTTCAGGACCTTACCTAAATATCTGGAGTTTGACTCAGTTGGATTAACCTTGAAATCAAAAGGTATGAGTCCGTCAAAATTCTCAAGCCTGCAAATTTAAGATAAAATATATAAACAAAAAACATGAAATACAAACAAAAGGTATAAACAAAAATAAATAGCAAATGCAAATCAACCCGCTATTAATGTATGTATGTATCTATCTAATCTCGATATTAATATATCGTCATGGAAGGATATTTCTTTAGAAAACTTAGTGAAACTGAAACTTACACATTACTCTCCCATCTATAGGGTTCCAGCATTACTTACCTGAAAGCACCGAAACAAATGCTGCCAATCACGTAGTACAGCGTGTAGAATATGACCAGGCAAAGAATCAAATGGAGAACGACGGTCTAGGAAGGAAGGCATTTTGTTATCAGAACTGGGTAACACCGCAATCCTCTGTATTACAATATATAATAGTTAGGTTTCATAACCACACTACAACAATTTTTTCATATTATATAATTTCCATAAATGATAACACAATTTTATATGTTTCCAAAGTTGCAGTAATCAGTACCTCTCGAATAAGGCACTAATACTACATTCTTTATTGCCGTGTATTTTTGATTATAGAAAATTACAGTTTTTTGGTTTGTAATGGTCGATTGCGCCGCGCAGGGTAATACCGTTATTTGTGTATTAGAGCATAATAACAGACACTGCAACACCTCTCGCTTCCGCCCATAATTTTACAGACCGTCTGATTTGAATGGTAATTCCCCTTACCTTTGTGTCGGCCACTTTGCCTTTGAATGCCATTTTAATTTGTTGCATATGTGAGTGAAACACTCGTCGTTTTTCATCCGCTAAGCAGACTTTATTTGCTTAGTAAATGCAATGAGAGAGAAACGTGTCGCCCTCTAATGTCAAAAAAACGAAAGTGCACAGAAATCACTTGAAGGGAAAATGCGGTGTCATTTCTTTTCTGTAATTAATATTATGCACCACAATGATACTCGAGCATCCAGCATTTGGATATTAAAATATTCATTTATAAAGTACCACTATGTTATTTTACCAGACAATTGACATTACACTGAAATGCGCACCTGCTCAGAAAACCTGCCTCCATTGGCTGAGTGAACGTGAAGGAGGAGTTAAGGGCCGTGCATTTCCCTTCAGAGCGCACCCTACTACAGATATCAACCTGCTGCGTATTAGGGTGGACGACAAGAAGGATTATGCTTACAGAAAAGCCGGACGCTGTGTGTAAATGATTTAGGAAGATTCCCGAAGTCGATGTGGAGAACCGGATTTTCATTTAACTGACCTTAAATGAAAGTATAACCTGTGGATGTCGTGCTGACAGAAATGCAAAAACACGATGAATATTTTGGGTTTAAAAGTTAAACATAGGCTTTGATTGCCCTTTAAACAACCGTGTGCGCTTGGTCGCAGTTTGTCACCTCACGCTTAGTATGACTTAGTCGCGAAATCACACTCCCGACTGACGCTGTCCTCCCCACAAGTGACGTCTGCTTAGTTGCAAGCGGACATACTTATACTATGCCGATTGCACGATTTCCAGGAAATCACCGTCACTGATTTTAACTGCAATGTGCGTTCTTCCTCGGTAGTCACATTCTGGTGAATTGAAAGATAGGTTATTGTCAGTTGTTTTAGATGCAGAATTAGGTAGTTTGGTTAAAATATAGGCCTACGTAAAATGTATGTTACATGTTTTCATAAAAACAAAAAATGAACATTATTATTGTTAATTATTATTGCTATTAATTATTATTGCTGTTATTATTATTTAGGGGTGGCATTAGGGTCAGCACTCTAGTTTCACGCTTTCAGTAGGGTTCAAATCCTGTTCCTGCTGTGCATGTGTGTATGTGCGTGTGTGTGCATGTGTATGTGTGCGTGTGTTTATCTGTCCAGTATATTCTGCCTGAGTTGCAGAAGTAAATTGGTAAATCTATGTAAATTGGTGTCCCTAAGTTGCCCATAGCATGTGTGAGTGTCTGGCTTGTGACAGACTGACCTCCCACCCCGGGTAACCTCCTGCCTTGTGTCCTATTCTGCCTGGGAGAAGTGTTTGGAATATGCATGGTTTACAGTATTGCTATCTTGAATTGTTTTGTTGGCTGTTTGTTTAGTAAAACTGTTCATATGACTGTGGAAAAAGCATTATTAAATTAATAAATAGACTGACCCGTTTTAAAAGCATGGTGTCCCACTTTGTCTAAACAGCAGGTCGTTTTGTTTGAGAGCTTTTGGCCTTTAAGTATATATCCAATGGTAGTTTTAACACAAGAATATAAAAATGCAAGTAACAGTGTACAGAAGCCCAACTGGAATGAGTGCTCAGATTTTTGGAAGATACAGTAGAAATTGCCTGGCCAGTCTTAAATAGTCGACATAAGCAGGCAATTTCACTTGTGTGTAGAGCACACCAGAGGTTTTGTGCTGGGTATATGTAGTGCGATTACACAATTATATGCTATAACAATATACCTACACCACTGGTACGCACCATCTGAGACAAAGTGAACTTGGCTTGCTCGTGCCCCTAGAAGTACTGGTGCCCTCTGCAGTCCAGAACATGAGGGGAGAGCTATCAAGGATACTGTTGAGTTACCATGGTGCAGGACCGGCTCTAGCTGTAGGCAGAACAGGCAGTTGCCTGGGGCCCCGATTTACCTGCGTTGTAGAGGAAGTGAAATGATCATCAGTTTTCTGTGTAGGGGGGGCCTCCCAGGTAAGGCTTAGCCTTGGGCCCTTAAAAGGTAGGTCAGAATGACCTGCCATGGTGTGACCAAAAAAAATGTAAATAAGGCCGTCAAAGGATCATTTAATTGCGATTAATCATACACATTGGCAGTTAATCGGATATACAGTCATGCTATAATACCATCAAAAATGGTTTTATACTCTGCATATTCAGCATAAAAATCTTCGCTCATACTATTCTCCCACGGGGGCATCAAAATTAATGCAATTAAAGACATAAGGGCACATTATGACTTCAAAGCACCAGTTAATATATATAATAATGTCACTTATTATAATATTATTTATTGCGCTACTATGTAACATTAAACAATGAACAATCTTTTTTTCTTTACTCCCATCACTTATGCATTAGCTTGGTTGCGGGGGTGTGGGGGGGTAAGCCTGCCTAGTGTGCCACCCAGGCTTCGATCGGTCCTACCCAGTAACGCTATTACTGGGATCAATATAAGAAATAAAACTGTAATACAGGACTTTTTCCTTTGAAGGAAAATCTCATCCTCAGTGTGTCCAAATGCAAGTCCAACTTTTTGTCCAGTGCGTCAAAGAAAACACATTTATTAGAAATAATAATTAAATGCACACAAGGTTGTCTTGCCCTGGTTCCTCCCTGTGTTTGTGTTACAGTTTTGCTGCACCTAGGGGCGTCAGAGGGTCATGGATGCCCTGCCAGTTATAGGGGGCCCAACGCTTTATAGGGGCCTCAGAGCCTACCATGGGGGGGGGGGGGAGAATTCCACACACATGGGGTCCATATGTCTTCAGACTGAAAGTAGAGTGCCAACCCCATGATGACATTTCATGAGGGGACCCAGAATGTCTAGCTGCACCCCTGATTGTCCTTCATTATTATAAAGTAATGTTTGTAATATCTGAAGGGGGGGGGGGGGGGGGGCAGGTCGACAATGTTAGAGGGCGGGGATAAGGAGAAAAGTTCACTGTAATCGGAACACCGCGCGCA
>JAODKC010000137.1:13577350-13590676 GCA_026777985.1 Mormyrops attenuatus
CCCCCCCCCCCCCCCCCCCCCCCTCCCCGGCCCACTGAAACTGAGCCTCTGCCCTGTCGACACCCTGGTAAAATGGCTCCCCCACCTCCTTTTTAAGGAGAACGGCTTTCCTTCCCCATGGCAAGGTGACAGCAGTAATGGAGACTTAATGTGACACTGACTTGGTCTGGCCAGGCCTCTGTGGAGAGCGTCAGCTGGGCCCCCGTCACAAGGAGAGTGATTAATGAAAATGGAGAGCCCCCCCCGCTCCCCCCCTCAGTTGTGTCTCTTTGGAACTGCTTTACAAGCTGAGCCTTTACTAAGGTGGGGGGATCTGTTCCTCTCCTTAGGTTGCTGTATTTCACTCATTTATCATTTCCCGCTTGCTGTACCTTTTTGGATTTACCTGTAAGCTTTAAATTAATTCCTTCCTGACCAACCTGTGATCCTGTCTGCTTTCTCCACATCTCGCAAACTGCTGCTAAAAGGCTGAGCACTGCGCTGCATCTTCTGCAAGTTCCTTCAGTAGAAGATTTCTTTGTAGCCTTGATAAATTGTCCAGAATTTAGAAGTGGATGAGTGGAGTTTCTCTTGGGGTTAATGCCGCCGCCCCAGCATCCTGCATTGTGAACCTGTTAGCATCTGTCCAACCTGCTACTGGATAGTATCACCTCACACAGCTGAAGTGGACCAGACATGTACTGGGGGGGGTTGAATGGTAACCTTGGCATGTACTCTAGAACAGAGTTTCTCAACCCAGTCCTCAGGCACCCCCAGATGGTCCATGTTTTTGTTCCCTCCCCGCTTCCAGCCAATCAAGAACCCAGAATACTTGGTACTGACATGTTGGGAACTGGGCTGAGAAATACTGCTATAGAGAAACTTTGGTTGGGAAAAAGCTGCTTTAGCAGAAAGAAACTGCAGATGTGTGTCTGGAAATGCTGTCTGGGCTTGTAAAGGTTCCCCGTGAAGCCTGTGAACTCTGAGGATGTCGGCCTGCTTTTACACGCGTGTTCTGTGTGAGTCATTTCTCGCTGCTTAGTGAATCGGCTTTGCTCGCCCTTATAGGTGCACTTTGACGGCTGGAGCAAGGAGTACGATTACTGGGTGGATGTGGACAGTCCTGACCTACACCCCATGGGCTGGTGTCAGAAGACGGGCCATCCTCTGCAGAATCCCCACAGTATGTGGCTTGGAGCTCAGTCACTCCCCAAGTCCTCTCTGGCTCCCATTCCACTGGGAATCTGCTGCGGCTGTGGTCTTGAGCGCGCTCAGACTGGGGTCTCCGGTTCTGTAGTTTGTACCAGCTGTCATGTCTGGGTCCATCACTCGATGCCCATCTTCACGGGTGGTGTTTGAGTGGCCATAGAGGAGGATCTGTTCCAAGTCTGTGCTGGGAGCTCCATGGTGTCATGATCTGAGCTTTATAGATCAGTGATTCTCAGCCTGTGGGTCGCGACCCAAATGGCAAATTCTGAAAGAGTTGGAAATGTAAGCTTTTTAAAACCAGCAAGCTCCTATGCTGATCCACGATCAGATTTCCCAACCCCTATCCTAGAATTAACCCATATAAATGGGTCTTGGCTCTGCAAATGCTTAGTTCAAAACTAATGAACACTCAACCAATCCAAGAAGCCAAACCACTAGGGGTGTAAAGATATACTCAGCCCATGAGACGAGTCACGATATTGGGTTCACGAGAACGAGACGATATTTTAAGGAAGACTTCAAAGAGGAAATATTACTTTTATTTGATTAATTTGAAAAACAAAAATTGCAAAATAATGCTTATGTATGGTGAGATGTGTTATAATCACCATCATCATATGCAGTAAAGAACAGAACAAATATCTAGCACCATAAAATATTTCAGCACAAACTCAAATGACAGGCTTCTCTCCTATTTGACTTCTCAACTGAACATAAAATAGAATATAAATAAAACAATATAAATAACAAACATAAAACTTTTTCTAAATGTTTTCACTGGTGCAGTGGATTTATGTAAAGAGCTATGGTGGTGCTGGAAATGGCTTTGCGTAGTAGCGTTAGCCGCTGTGTACGGCATTTTTCCTACAATGCTTACAGATGGTTCGTGTTTTGTCTGTCACCCTTTCGCCGTTTATATTTTCCGCCGGGTTCCCAAAATGCTGCCACACAAAAGCTTTAAAAGTGTCTGGGGCATCTACTATGGTAATTTCGTCAGATGCCGGCACGCTTACAGCAGCTGATTTGCAGCGCCTTTGCAAGACCGCTTATCACTCCGACGAGAAATCTCGTCATGTTGTAATATCGCGAGATCTCGTGACACAAGATCTCCTTACACCCCTATAAACCACAGATGTTTAATTTAAAATGCACTGGCACATCCAGTCAGATTTGTGCGATAGGCATTGATTGATGCAAGTTGCAGAGTATACTCCACACTTGATCATAGCATTAATTTAAACCTATACATGATATAGGGTCGCGAAAATTGGGTCGTGGTGCAAAAAGGTTGAGAATCACTGTTACAGATAATTGTCATTTATTCCCAAAGCTTACTTGTTAACCCAGCGGCCTGTTAGTAGGGCTCTCAGGTCTGTAGTTCCTCACGTCTCCTAACAGAAGGTCCCGTTTCAGGTTCCACAGATACCTCGGTGCTGCTGGGTCAAGGCTGTCCCACTCCGGGGTGTAACGGCGTGGGGCACATCCGGGGGCCCCGTTACGGGACGCACTACACGTGAGTGAGCTTCAGGGCTCTGAATGTGGCTGCTAGTGCAGCATTGCTACTGCAAGCTTGGTTATACAGTGGAAACCGCTTATAGTGATCACGTCTGTCTGGGTGAAACAGATCAGAATAAGTGGATGATCATTATAACCAATTTTTTTTTTTCGCTTTTCTTTGTCTCGGGTAGATCACTATCTAATTGACATTTATGTTTATTACATGAATACAAGGTAATAAAACGGACAGCGTCGTTATTTACTTAATTTTGATTTCAAAATACAGTACAGCTGTACCAAACGCTTTTCAAATTACTGTACAAATCAAGTTGCTGAACTGTGTCATTCAAATACGCTATAATACAGTACAGTACTGTACATAATATTCAATTCAATTTTATTTATACAGTGTATTTTCACAATGTTACATTGTATCATTGTCTCGTTTTTGGCAGTTTATCATAAGCTTTGAGTCTATTTGTCATTGTCATTCTTTTCCCTGTCATGTTTTCCGTGTATGCAGCATTAGCCTTGGGTAGCCTAGTTAGCGCGAAGCAGACGGGTTACCACAAGGGAAAGTAGGGGTATCGATGTGAAATAAAAAAAAAAATTAAAAAACATAGCAGTTTAATTTTTTCCATTTGACCCAAAATGAACCATGTCTAGTAATCAAGTAGTCAGAATGGCTGGTTCTGATGCGTGTATAGCTGCTCTGACTACTTGATTACTATAAGCGAATTATTTAAACAGTATTTGTATGGGAATGATTCTGTCCCAAGCCTTTTGATCCATATAAGCGGTTGATCAATATAATCGTGAGCACGTTCCACTCTATTTAGCAGGGTTAGCATTGCGCTACACTGTATCCCAGGTGCTGTTTCTCCTAAACTTGCTCGCTTTCCATGCTGTCCTGTAGGTGACAGATGGGCGGGGAGCTGGCTGTACGCGCCTCCCTCCAGAGGGCCGCTATTGCAGGGCTGCTTTAGCACAGGCCGGTGTCCCGGCCTCCCCGCAGAGCTGTCCGGCTGCCCTTCATGCTGTCTTCCTCTCTGTAGCGCTGTCAGCTGCCCTTACTCTGAGATGAACCTGAACAAGGAGGGCCTGATTCCCGACCGACTGAGCGGGGAGCGGCCTACGACCATCGCCGGGCCCCACCGCGGCAAGCGGTCTGAGCCGGCCACACCCACCTCCATCACCCCGGAGCTGCCGGACATGCCGGAAGACTCCCCCCAGTCCAGGTATGTATTAGCGAGGGTGGGGGTGCAGGGGGGCTCTTTCTTAAACAGGGTTATATTCAGGGCCAGCCCAGCCCTTTAATGAGGCCCCAAAATCTAGTTAACCCTCTGGGCCCGATGGCATCGTCGGCGATGCCGCGTACTTTTCTCATCTATTTCCGTTTATATCTCGCTGAAATCGTCATGTAGAATCATGAAATCTCCTAAATAGAATCATGAGAGCTCCTAAATATTCAATGGGAAGAGACCAGAAATAGTGACATGAGTT
This sequence comes from Mormyrops attenuatus, assembly GCA_026777985.1. Classification (NCBI taxonomy): domain Eukaryota; kingdom Metazoa; phylum Chordata; class Actinopteri; order Osteoglossiformes; family Mormyridae; genus Mormyrops; species Mormyrops attenuatus. The sequence continues at coordinate 13,581,539 of JAODKC010000137.1, forward strand.
TGGTTTCTCTTATTTATTTATCCAACTGAATGTTGAAACTACACCATTTGGGCATCTTCATGTAGCCAAGACTTTGATGATCAGATATCTGGGATTAAAACAAACTGCCACCATTGCTTACTATGTACTTTTTATAATGTTTCTGCAATTGTTCCAAACTGCATTTTGCAGTGTCTATACTTTGATGTCAATTTACAAACTTAACAGAAATCTGACACATTTACAATATACATTAAAATGAAGATGAGTGTAATGGCAAAACAAATATATAAGAAATAATTTGCCATAAATTAAGTTTATGATATTTGAATAAATGTGTGATCATGCTCCAGTCAGTGAAAGTGTGTTTTCTACCCTCAGGGCTCAGAGGGTTAATCTAGTTGTCATTCATCTTCCTTCCCATTCTGAGTGGCTAATTAGATGGGAACGCCCTCTGGTGGTTGCTTTGCCCTAAGCAGCTGCTTGGTCCACTTATAACTTCGGGCGCCCAGTCTGTTATCCAGTAAAAGACAGCCATCACACCTCTTGGGTTCTGGATTTGGTTTCCTTCCACAGCCCAGTTGAGCTGATTGGTGTCTCTTAATTAAATTGCAGTGGGCTGGCACCTTGTCCAGTGTGCCCCACCCCTGACCTGGTGCCCTGTGCTGCCTGGGGTAGGCTGCAGGCTCACTGTGGACCTGTACTGCAGACACTGGATTAAAGATAAAATTAAAGCTAGCTCAGAAACTAGCTAGGAATATGGCTAGTGTGTGCTAGATCAGTTTATTTTCCAGCTTACTGACTCTCAAATGTCAGCTGAAATTAAGGGGGTCGATCATCAACTAGTCGTTCTAATTTTACCTGACATTCAGCATTTGGCAGCAGGATGGAGTTGATTTTAATCATCCTGGGAACTTCAGTTGTGGGGGCGTGGAGCCAGTCTGGGTCTCAGCAGTGAGAGAAGTACAGAAACCCGCTTTCTGCAGAACAGTTTCTTTCTGGCTTTGTAACCACTGACTTGGTTGTGGGTTGTGTTGGTGTGGTAACGGGGCCCCCCCCCCCCCCCCCCACAGCACGGGCAGGAAGTTGTGGAGTGGCGAGGGTGAGCGATCGGGCCGGAGCAGCACCCAGAGCCTGTCGGAGCCGTCGCACTGCGGCGATGAGCAGCCAGGGGGCGCCAGGGACCAGAGTAACAATGGCACCCGGCCCAAAAAGTAAGAGGCCCGGCCTTAACCCTTCCAGTGCTTCTGGCCTTGGGCCACTTGGGTCCTGCCTGCGATTCTCTGCGCCTTGCGGTCCTGGCACGATGGGCTTCATGTCCTTCTTGCTTGCAGGTCCGGACCAATTCCCCGGTGCCTGAGGCTCCATCTTGTCAAGCAGGAAGCCGGAGAGAGCCGAGGTATGGACTGCTGGGGCCTGTCAGCTGGGCTTCAGAACCAGCTCTGATGCACATTGTGTCTGAAATTCCTGGCAACACTCCTGATCTGATATGTGAAGATCACTGTTTTAAAAGTGGTTTTGCAACTGTGGGTGGTGAGTCAGTGTGTGAGGTTATTTATGCAGTGTTAACACTCAGCTAACAGCAGGACAGTTAGCATAGCATAACAAACTCCATGTGCTGTGTCCTCCTCCCCAGCAGAGGGCCCCGGCGGCCTCCGGCACCCCGCTCGCGAGTGCATCTTCGCTGCCTCCTGCTCCTCCAGCCCCACCCACCGCATCCACATGTGCTGGGAGAAGCACTGCAAGCTCCTGCCGGAGGTGCTGGGCCTCACTGCCAAGGGGGTGTCCAAGTGGAGCGTGGAGGAGGTGGGCAGGTTCTCTCACACACACACACACACACACACACACACACACACTCGCACAGACACACGCGCGCACTTATAATTATGTGCATTAATTAACACACATGTGACCATTTAATTGTAAATGATACGATCGGATAATTAGCCTGTGATCGGGAGGTCACTGGTTCGAGTCCCAGGGTCGGCAGAGTGATTTCACTGTTGCACCCTTGACCACCTCCAGTTATTCCAGGGACTGACTGGCCCTGCTTTTTCAAAAAATGAAAGCATCTCCTAAAAAATAAAATGTTACATATTTGTGTCAGTCCAAATGTACCTCCACACTCGCAAGAGGCGGGTGTTTGGGCTCACAACCGGAGAGTGTCGTCTCGCTGACTCTGTCTCTCTGCTAATTTATCGGTCTTCCAGGTTGCCAGTTTTGTCCGTGGTTTGCCGGGCTGTAAAGACCATGCCCCGACTTTCAGGAATGAGGTAAGCGTAACACTGATATTAATTTTATAATTGTTATTGCCTGTAACTGTAACTGATCTTATGTGTTTTGTCTTTTTAAAACTTGTAAGGTATGTGCCTTTTGTTTTTAAGTTATACTGAATATACAAAGAAGATTCAAGTGTTTCACTGCTTTACTGAGTGTTTATTTTTGTATGTGTGCTTAAAGTTGCTGAATAGCTCCTGTAGATCAAGCAAGTAAGTTGTGGGTTCAAATCCCAGGGAGCGCCCACAAATTGTAACCATTCCCTTTACAGTTATGGCGCTTTTCCACTGGCATACAGGAACTGACTCGTACCCGAGCCGTACTCTAAAGAGACACTACGTACAACACGGTTCCAGCTTGGTTCGGTTTTCCACTGCAGAAGGGTCGGCTCGGTAAAGGCGTTACCGGGTCTGGATAGCGACCGTAAAAGTGCCATTAGCAGTTTTGGATAAAGGCGTCAGATAAATGTATTAATAAAGCGAACAACCCAGGGTCTACAGGTGAAAGCCAGCCTTTTGGCTAAATCGCACACATTTACAGCACTGTTATCAATACGCACCGCCAGTACCCAGACAAGCAAAGGCATAACTGGAGCAGGTCAGCTTAGCGACGCTCCCTGTCAGAGTGTCACCGTGTCAATGAGATCAGCCTGGAAATTAGCCCTGTGCAGTGCTGGCCTGTGACTCCTTTGTCCATCTGCCTTAAGCAGCAGTAGGCATTGACAGGCCCCTGTCCTCCTGTCTCCGCAGCAGATAGACGGAGAAGCTTTCCTGCTCCTCACACAGGCCGACATCGTCAAGATCCTGAGCATCAAGCTGGGTCCGGCCCTCAAGATCTACAACTCCATCCTCATGTTTAAGAGTGCCGACGAGGAGTGAAGGGCCGGCCGGCCCTGCCACACGTCTCCCTTAGTCTTCCTGTCATCAGTGGTCCGAGGTGCAAGGGCGAAGGTGTACTGCCGTAATCTTTATGTCCTACGGTTCTTGAAGGTGGAAAGGTCCTTAGTCTGGGCTCCTTTGGTGTTTGAGGCCCAGAAGTGTAACAACGGCATGAAGCTGTTTGATGTTCACGATCAGAATATCTCCCAGTGTGCATAGTTAATGGCTTAAGGCTTATTGTACCAGCTTTTAGTAGAAGAAATGTTATTGTCAGGAGGAACCTGTTCAGGGATATCGGAACAAACTGAGCTTCTGAAGTCCTACCTTTTACTTGAACGTGCAGTTTTTAAATGAGATTTTTCTTTGGCAGTCAGGAAGTTTCAGTAGACAGATTTATGTAGGATGGTGAACTGCGTTGAAGCTTGTATCAAATCTTCACCTCTGAGAAGCACTCCAGGCCTGTGGCTGGCCAATAGCAGTTCCATATTCTACCACAAGGGGGCAAAGAAGTAGTTTACTGTTGAGATTTTTCCCAAGTTTACACTTAAAATGGGATGAAGGAGAAATGTAGTAATTTCTGTTTTCATTCTAGACGTAGGGCTTGTAAGGGCTACATGCATGAATTTATTTGCTTTACAAGGTTGGCTTTGGGGAAAGTCAGCTGGTATGGACTGGAAAACATTCACATGCCATTTGGTGTACGAATGGAAAGTTCACTTTTGAATGTAAAATATGCAAAAAAGTATGTTTTCTTACACATCTGGCATGGTTTACCTCAGTGTCTAGTGTAAATACTGTTGACAGAACGTCTGTTGTACTAAAGACTTCTACAAAGGGAAATATGTTTAACAACTTGTGTTTTTAGTTGTCATAAACATAAATATTTCCCAATATTTTACAAGAAAACAGTCAGCATTTTAAAGGAGATCTTAAAGTATCTTAAACTGTCTGGACTTAAAAACCTGAGGGTTCATTGAAACAATTTAATTTATTTTGTAAATTCCAGCAGCTTGTATAGGTTTTGTGAGTAATTTTTACTGGAATCCTCGTCAGTGTTGCGTAGCGGTAAACCTCTGACCTCAGCGGAATGACCCTGAATGTGTACATGAACAACGGTTTATGTTCAAACCGAGTATTTATGCATTTATTTAAAGTCTTCATAATCGGCAACAATTTCTGGAAACGTCACTGACTGGGCAGGCTGTTGCGTGTGAAACTGAATGGGAATAAATTGATACAGTTGTCCCTCTGAGTGTGTCTGCGTGTTGCCTGGGGGTGGTGCCTGCATCCTCCTTTCGGACCAACAAATTCACAGAACCAGCTTCCCCTACAGCCCTACCAGCTCAGTAAAAAAAATCACACATTTGCTGTAATCGTCTAAGAGTATCATGCCTCTAATCCCAAATCCATTTGTTCTCAAATTTCCAGGTCCACCAAAACCGGAATTCACTGGTTCGTCCATTCACAAACAGCATAGAACATAAAGAATAATAATTATAATGGCTTTTAAAGTATGAGCATCAGTCGGTAAAGCGGTATTTACGAAATGTGAACAAAGCCAAGTGGATGTGCATGTTAAAATACTACCAAGAACCAAATTCCCCAGTCAATACATATAATGTTATGCATTAGCTACAGATGTGCGTATGTGATTCTGAGCAGAAGGGCACGGCAGCAGCGTCGGCTGTGATTTCTGCACGGCTCCGTTCGACCGTGCTCTTCCTTGCTGTCTGCAGAGATGTGAGCCTGTAGCTCATGGGCATCCGCTCCCAGGGCACGTTCCTCCTCCTGGCTGCCGTTCTGCTGGACAGGCCCGGCTAGGTGAGTCTCCCTCAGCAGGCCTCTTCCTCTTTCCCCCATGTCACACATCCGGTGTTTGGCACGAGGCCGCCATGTTGTTTTTCAGTCTGCTTGGAAGGAAGGGACTGCACTGCATAGCGCAGCCCATGGGGCTGAACTCCTTGACAGACTCCCATGACATATTTTCATTATATACTTTTTAATATTGTGTTTTATTCAGAGTATATTTTAGTGCTCAGCATCATATAGTTTTATTTAAGATGTCTATTAACCAAAATGATTTGGGCCTGATTCTAGATGAATGCCCCCCCTAGTGGTCAACGGTATTTACTGCTTCTATATGGCATATTTTGGCTATCAGAGACCCCTGGTGGCCATCATAAATCACACCGTCTGGACTGGATCCCTTTTATGGTAATGATAAATGATACTGTGCTGTATAAAGTCCCCTGATAGTACTCAAAGGACATTGACTGTGGATAGCTGTATAAGCCAATCTATGGATGACTGCCCCCTGGTGGCAGTCCCAAATTAAAGTAAATAACAGGCACCATGGATATCAACAATTATGCTGTCTGAATGCCCCCTGGTGGATACTGCAGATAGCAGTCAGGAGATGAACATATTGTGATACTGCAGGGAAATGTGTTTTAGCTGCCCTGATGTTGCCTGTAGACTCCTACTTCAGGGCATGGTAGATTAACCTTTCTCAGTTCTGAATGGCGTCCCTGCTGAGGCAGTATAGAGGGAGGTGCTGGGTTCTGGGCCCCACACCCACTGAAATGAAGCCTGCAGTTGGTCTAGCCAGATGTGTCAGAGGACACCGATAAGACATTCCTACAGCTGTATAGCAGCAGTGTGCTGGTCTCTGACAGCTTTGTATGAGTCACTTATGAAGGACATTGATGGGTCAGACCTTCCCTCTGCAGCAGAGCTGGGCTGCTGCCGCCCGTGGTATGGCGTCACTGAGCCATCACCAACACTGGCCCTTACCAGCCCCACGCCCCACCCCTGGCTCAGCGAAAGAAGCAAGAGAGACAACACACCGAGCCGAAGTCTCCAGAGTCCATGTTTGCTTTTTGCCGGAATTCTCCAGCTAAGCAAAGACGTGAGCGTTCGAAGCTGGGTGGTGCTCAGCCCCTCGGATTCTTTTACTGACAGATATTATCATTTATTTACTAATGACATTTTTGAGTAAATGTATTCTCCTGATACCAGAAAAGGTCAAGAACAGTTACTACCTGAAACCAATAAGCAGTTATTCCGGAAAGTCTGGAAAGCTTAATTACAAATGTGTGGTTATTTGGATTAGCTTTGATGGACTAAATTTATCCCAGAGGGAAATTCTTGTGCATACAGCAGCAAGCATGTATAGTATGATCAACATATATATATATATTAGTGCAAAGACTGTACACATAGTTAAATAAGTGACCGTAGTGCAAGCAAAACAAAAATTTTAATGACCAACATCGCTCGTACAGTCCTTAGGTTTGAAGCAGATGCCCAGGCATTTGTTTAAACAGAGAGAGAAACAAATATGTCCGGGTGGCAGCGCAGATCATCAGATAGCATCAGAATTTGATCATTAAGCCCTTGTGATTAAAATTATTGTTGAGCAATTATTTCTTAAAAAATGACCACACTGAGCATGGCAAATGTTTTAAAAAGATTTTTAGTGTTTGATTTTGTCAGTGACTTTGGATTTTGATGAAGTTTTTTGATTTTTTTCATTTTTTTTTTGTGGGGGACTTCATAGTTTGTTGAATGAACCAGGTGTTCATGTTTATGCAGCTCAGGTCATGTGATTTGTTAACATTTAGAAAAAAGAAGAAAAAAAATAGGCACCTGCTGTAATGAGCATGAATCCTGTGGCGCCACTAAAGCGACAAGCAGCGCAAGTTGCAGGAAGACTGGGTAGCAGGTCAGAACCGTAGCCGCGCTGGTCTCGAGCTCCTAATGGAACGGGTGGCCCCCAGCCTTGCTTAGCCAGGCACACGCAGCTGCCCCCTTCTGCCAAGAAAGCAGATGTTGGAAGCAGCAGGTGCCGGGCCGGTCGGCCAAGTGCCGCTTCTGCCGCGCCAAGGATTAAGGTTCTGGCACGTTCACCTGAGGAATGATTTATGATCTGTGTTATTTGCCACTTTTCTACCCAGGAGCTGCAAAGCAAAGTGACGTTTTGTGGCTAAATCTGGTTTAATGACTGATTTGTTTATTGCATAACTTCAACGAGTGGAAATGAACGTACAAAATGTATACATACCTGCAAAGTCTGAGCTAAGGTGAGTCACCATGTCTGACCAGCCACTTCTGCTGCATATTTTGTTGGGCAGGGTCTAAGCATCTTCAGCCGCAGCCGGCAGCGGGCATGAGAATCACCTGTTTGTTGACTCCTTTTAGCTAGTGACTTTTCCAGTGCTGTCACATGTCTCTGTCATCGGGCCTGTTCCAGACTCCCTTTGCCATCTTCAGACCTGGGGAACGGTGACGCAACACACACACCGCTAGCGTCAGATGGGACGTGACATTTTTCCAAATTCCCTGGTCGTAAAAAAGCTAGTGTGCCAAACGTCCAGTCCTGCACTGACAGTCACGCCCTCCCAAGAGCCACACACTCCCCAGAGTGGGGGGACTCATTCACAGTCAGGAGCGATTCCACTGATTGTAGTCTTTGCCAGATGATGGAAATTTACATGATGTGTTTTTTTTTTTTTAATGAAATAAGCGTATCTCCTATCACTAAATCCCGCGCGGGTGATCCTGTGATGGGCTGCTGTCGTGTCCAAGGTGTTACCTTCCCCCTGCTTTCTGGGATGGACTCCAGGTACGCTGTAACCCTGCACTGGAAAATGGATGGATGTTACCTTAATATACTCCATAACTGCTATTTGCTTTGTAAAGTGACAGAGGACATCAGACTTGTACATACAATTATGTAGTTAAGCTTTAAAGCAGGGAATAAGGCTGTAAATACCATAATTCAAATGAAAAAAGGGACAGCAGGAAAATAGTCCAGCATTTTATAGGCAAAAATGTTGACATGGGAAGTCAAAAGCAACTCGCAGATTGGTGCATTAAATTTAAGAGCATCGCACAAAGAATTGGGGGTATAGCCCAATTTGTACACAGCCTTTAGAAGCTAACTGCTCATAGATCTGTTAGAGGTGTATATCTGTCAAACTTCACACAATTCATTAGTTTATATGTAATTTTAAGGGCATTATGAGATGACCGATTAATTTTTAAATGAATGAAGACTAGACCAAGTCTGACGTACCGTTTTTGAGTCAAACCACATTTAATTGTCTACAGAGCAGAAATTCCCATTTGAGGACAGCTGTTACAACATAGACTCACTGCCGCCAAAATTTGCAAACACCTAAAGAAAACAGCCAGGGCGTAGCGGGCCATTTTCCCAGGGCGAGTGCTTCCCACGACCCCGTGGGAAAAAGAAATTCCAGGCAAAGATATAGACCAGAGCTGCCGGTCTGGTTGGTACAGGCAATGGAAAAACCCAGAAAGGACCTGAGTCTCACATCTGCCCTGGTACGCTGAGCTCCGCAGAGTCCGAGGCTCACTCTCACACGGCAGATCTCCAGCGGCTGCTGCTGACCGAGGGCGAGATGATCGCAGGGTGGGCGCCGCTCTCCTAGCAGATGCAATCCCTCCATCGCGCTGCATGATGTCAGTTACGGCCGGGCAAGGGCAAACCATGTGATAAATCACACATAAGATAAGCTTTATGTATCCCACAAGGGGAAATTTGGATGTTGCAGCAGGCACTACAGAAGAGAAATAACATACAGCCATTTACGGTAGTTTACAGTTTTTAACTGCCAATGATAGTGAAAATAAGTAAAGGCAATAGGCCATATTTACATTGAGTGTGTAGTGCACAAGTAACACACCAGACCATATTCCCCCTCTGTGCACCAGTGTGTGCTTCACAGTATATTTGCCAAATGTCTAATAATTTCTATGTTTGTTGAATTTAGAGAGAACAGTCTACACAATCAGGGCTGACTGACAGAATAGGCAGTAGCCTTGGGTGCCTGAATGACCTGTGTCAGGGAGGAAGTGAAAGGATCATCTCTTTGTGTGGGGGGGTCCCCAAGTAAAGCTTTGCCTAGGGACCCTGAAAGGGTAGAGCCAGCACTAAACCTGTACTCATGGGTGTAAATTATGGGGGGGGGGGGGGGGGGTG
>JAODKC010000137.1:13618309-13630364 GCA_026777985.1 Mormyrops attenuatus
TTTATTATACATGAAGTTTAGATAAGTTTAGGAGGGCGTTTCAAACTGGTAGCCCTTCGTATGGCTCAGTACCTGTGTAGTAGCTCTCAGTTTCAAAAAGGTTGGTGACCCCTGATCTAAAGAATGTCCCTGTATGTTCAAAGTTACTACTGTATGCACTGGGAGTGCTATGTTTTGGACCCATTGTCGAAAATGCCAAAATTAATGGCACTGAAAAGTTTAAAAGTCACAGAAAGAAACGTGAGAAGACAGCTAATACATGAGTGAGGCTAGCCACCGAGACAAAGGTGTGTGGCATACCCAAGCCAAGACTTTTAAGCATGCATGCATCTATGCTAAAAAATATTATGTAGCACCAATGTTTATGTATTGTATGATGTTATATGATTCAAATCGTTATCAGTATTGTTGCTACGTCATCTATAAGTTTCCGCAGTCTTTCGGCAAGCTCCAAAAATATATCCATTTAATAGTTAACGGCTAACTGATGAATGACCGAAACCACGAATGTCAAATTCGCAAATGGGGGGCTACTGTAATTCCCTAATTAGGCCACGCCCATTGCTGATACAGGTGAATAATTAAGCACGCAGTCCCGCAATCTCCTGTAACAAACATTAGCAGCAGAATGGGTGGTGCAAGAAGTCTGTTTGCCACGTTTCTGCCCTGATAGATCCGCCCTGGTCAACCGCAAGTGAAGTGATTATGAAGGTCACAAACTCACAGAAAGGGACCTGATCACCCAACATCAATACATAGCCTGAGTGGCAGCAAATACCACCAACAATGTTCCAACATCTAATGGAAAACCTTCCCAGAAGCACATAATAGCGGAGGCTATTATAGCATTATATTATATTATTTTAAAAGATCCTCCATTTACCAATACAAAAATAAAGGTGTGTTGTTTTTACTTTTTGACAATAGGGGGTGCTGTGTAGCTCACTGGTTTAGGGACCTGTCCCCACAATCCTGAAATACAAAAGTATCTAACAGGTAAATGTAGGCATTGATGTGACTAGCTGGCTAACTGACTAGCCACACAGCTCTAAAGTAGCCGGAAACTACCACAGAAAATCGCAGACGCTGTGATTTTAACGACGAAAATCCAAACCCATAGGGATTTCAGCACCGAGTACTTGTGCACAGAACACTTTTAATGGAATGCCACCCTCTGCCACTCCTCATGTGCCTGTAGGACACTCACTAGTAATTCCTATATTAGAAACTACATGTGGCCTGTGACCCTAAGCAGCATAAGCAGTTAAAAGATGGAAGGAAGGACGGCTGTGTTGAATATATGGGGCTGCAAATGAATGTGAGAATGTGTGTGCGGCCTAGTGGGTCAGGCTGCTAGGGCTGGTTTCCAAAGGTTGCTGGTTCACATGCTGCACTTAGCAGTGCCCTGCTGTTGGGCTTATAAGCAAGGCCCTTAACCCTCCATTGTTATAGGACTTGTCTGATTCTGTCTTCAAATGTATGGTGCACTGGGGAGACGTGTTAAATAAATTAATTGTGTGTGTGGCCTAACTGATTGAGGAGGGGGCTAACAGGCACTTATACTGCAGGGAAAAGACCAGAAGCTATTTTTATATGATTGTTCAAGGGTTCATTACCTGGTGTCGTCCCTTATCAGTCATCTCCAAGAAAACGGCTTGGTCAGTGAGGAGATGAAAGGGCAGCGGGCTCTCTGCTGGACCGCAGGGCAGACAAACAGTGAGAGTCCTGCCACTCCCCTAAATGCATGGGCATGTGTGAGGCTGTGGTGGGATTTCTGGCTGCCCGTTCTCAGGGGCTCTAGGGCCATGTCTGACCACTGTCCCGTTTCCCAGCCTCTGCAGGCTGCCTCTGCAGTGACTCAGGAAGGTCATGTGTCCTCTCTGTCCCCAGCGGAGCAGTGTTAGCAGGCCGTGTCAGGCCGGCATCTGTGGTAACGTGCCCGGACAGGCCGAGGTGGCAGATGGCTCTGCAGCAGGCCACGGCCCCTCCTGCCTCTTCCGTAAGCATCTTCTCCTCTCCTTTCCTATCCCGGACCGCAGAGGCGTATACAGGGGCGGGACCACAGGGGCACTGGCCAAAGCTAAAAGCTGATTGGCCCGCTCCCTTGTCACTCACCGATTAAAAACATATCATTGGGTAATAATAATTTTGGCCCCCAGTATAAATTATGGCTCTCTTATGCACCTCACCATAAAAAAAATCATCGAATCACCCCTGCCAGACCACATGGTGTACTCTCATAGATTAAATATCCCCCAGCAGTCTCTACATGCCTACACTTCCCCCGTTCTCTCTTCGAATCCACATTACATTCACTACCTTCTATATCCAGCAGGCTGCCTGTGGCACTCCATTATTTTTATCCCGTAGCGGTTACACATGGTCAGTTTCTGTTCTGCTCTGTCCCGGCTTTCCCGCTTGTTTCTCAGACAGACTTTTTAAAGTGCCGTCTCCAGCCTTTCCACCAGGAAGAAGCCTTCACTGTGTGACCAGCCTCCAGACTGCTGTTATCTTCCTCCTTGCCTTCCCTGTCAGCCTGCATTATCTGTCACACTGCTGTCTGCCTTGCCTCACCAACATCTCTGACACAGCACACCGCAGCCCGTCATTTCGGTTAACAGTCTCAGACCTCGTGGCCATCGGCACTGCTGACCATCACGTGTGGTGACTCCTCCATTCAGACGGACTTACACTTCTCGTATGGTGGCTCTGTCCTCTGAAACCGACGGAGGTATCTCCTAGGTTTCGCTGCAGACATATCTGTGATCGGTTCCATGCATTTCAGCTCCATTTCTGATGTTGCTGAGATGGAAACAGGAGATGGAATGGCTCTTGTAGCATCCTGTGGTGAACATTTCATCTCACATTAGTTTGGGCAGGTTCCTATCATGTTCTGAGCCCAGGACCCCTTCCAGCATGAAGAGTCCCAGTTAGCTGAACTTAGGGCTGACAGGAGGGATGGGTTATATAAACTGGGCTTCTAAAGTTCATGATGCAAATCCCTGTAACAGCTGCTCACGACTCTATCTGCCTTTTCGTCAGCAGCACAAGATTTATGCCCTTGATCAGAAACAGCGGGAACGCCGTGGCTTTGGATCGACCCTTTCAGATTTCCCCCCTATCTGCCCCAGTGTCCCGGCTGTCTGGGATTACGGCTCATCTGCGTTTATCACTTGAAAGGTTTCAGTCACTCAGTGCTGCCTGCTAAGTATTGTGCTTGGATGGGTGTTGCTCAGTGGCCCAAACTGTGAATCCTTCAGATGTGCTGTAGGTCGCCGTCTCTAGCCGTGTGCAAAATCATTCTGGTCCTGGCTAGGTGAGGCCAGTGCACTGTTAATACCACCTCTCAGCATGACTCATGGTTATAAATTTCTATAAGTCCTGGAATCCAGATGTTGGAAGCAGTACATGCTGTCACAGAGATGCACCTTCCTTGGTCCCTTGAGACCAATGGTGTAGATAAACTGTTTTACATCATAGCCCAGATCAGTTAGACAACTGGAACTCTGGCATAACCAGTGGTCTGGTAACAGAATTAGGGAACAGGGGTTTCTGTTGCTTTTTAAAGAGTTACCAGAAGGCAGCTAAAGGCTACAAGGGTATAAGAAAAAGTGTAAGTGAGAGAGGGGTTGTGTAAGTGAGAGAGGGGTTGTGTAAGTGAGAGAGGGGTTGTCCTCATTCTCCTCTAAAACCAAATAGCATTTTTGTTTCATGCCTTTTTCCTTAGTATGTGCTAATACTTAGCCTTCAGCTGTTCACTCCTTTAATTTTAATACCATCTATCAAATCTACTAATTTATCCTGTCAGCGTTGGTGTCACTACTGTCATATCATAATATTTCAAAAATAATGCTGGATAGACTGTAATAAATGACAGGGTAACAATCAACCAGCTGTTTATTTTCATGCTGAAGATTTATGTTGCAATTTTTCACTATTGAATATCTGTGTTTCTGTGTTTACATAAGCTGGACATTCAAGCCAGAACTTTTTAACTCTGCTATGCACATAACTGTAACATCTCACCACTATGGAGACATAATAAATTGGCGCATTTGTGGTCAGTAAGCAGGGGTGTTTGGGGCATGTGAATACCCTGGCAGAATCAAGGGGCCCAGCACTTGACGGAGGCCCTATAATACATAAAATGATACATAAAATTTGGCTGGGGGCCCAGAATTTCTAGGTACACCCCTGCAAGTAAATAGAGCTCTTGCATTTCCTTAATAAAAGACATTTCTCAATATACATGATCTTGTGTTCCTGTTTGCCATCATCTTCCATTGCCAAAGACCAGTTTCGATACTCAAGAACAGCAGTAAGGGGTGAATGCTGATTACAATACATTGCTGCATCCACCACACAACAAACCACCTCAGGGGCGAGAACCTGAGTGCAGCCATGTGGCGGGTGATACCTCAGCACCACATCAGTCCGAATGGACCAGTGTGAGGTTTTCTGGTGGCTGGAGTGCCAATCCTGCCATCAACCCCCAAGTTTTTCCCTGTAAGTTGGAGGGCCTCCTTATAGGGCTGGAGTTAGGTTAACGTCATACCTAGGATGAAGCAATTACAGGTTAAGGGCCTTTCTTAAGGGTCCAACAGGGTAGGATTGCTCCAGGTATTCATGGGATTGGAACCAGCAACCTTCTTAATGCTGGCACAGATCTCCAGCCTCAGAGCCACCACTCCACCTAAAAAAGTACGGAGGAAGGTAAAAATCCCCAAATGTCATTCTTGCCCTGCCCTAAAAATTAAGGATACATTAGTTCAATCCTTGCCAAACTAGACCATTCCCATGATTCTTTGCACCCCAAGTTCATTCTTGAGAGGCAAGTTAGAAAGACCAGTCTATAGTCTTAGCAAATAAATGCATTTCTGTCACTGAAACCACTAACAACCAGATTGTTTTAGATGTGAATCAAAGTATGTCAGGAGTGATAAAATCACTAGAGAAACAGATAACAGAAATAAGCTGGAGGTCTTACAGGGATTCTGTGATTTTGGTTCTGAGCTCTGTATAGGAACCATGAGAATGAAAGAAAATCAGAGAAGGACACATTCAAGTCTCCCGTCAGTCCAGGAATGTGCAAGACGGAGTTCTCTGCAGTGCTTGCAGCCACGGTGACGTGCTCATAGAAGTCTTTTCCATGCTAGTACACGTTTAATGGTCGTATAGGCACAGTAGCCTTGCCAGGACTTAACATTTTTCACATTGCTTTTGTCTGCATTCAGTTGCCAAAAGCTTTGAATGATAATGAACACTCTTATCTGCCTATAACTCGATTACTGAAAATTGAGGCTTGGAATTTAGCTTAACAAATGGACACTAAAATGTTATGCCAGGTTTTTTGTAACACTGTTAAGAGATCCAGCTTTCTTTTCCAAGTGCTTATTTTGTTAACAGTAGACATATTACATAATTATTCAACTAGTTTTTCACTGCTGCGATGCCTGTAGGTTTGGCGTTCACATTACCCTAGGCATGGTGTACATATGCTATGTGCAGGCTAAACACAGCTCCATAAAAAACCTTAGCTCAGATGTGTTTCAAGTGCATGACGAAAGCACTTAACTAGAAGCAGACTGGGCTCCAGCATGCAGCAGGACATATCTGTGGAACAAAGCCTTCCTTCTCACTTGCACTTCAGAGGAGTTTACCGATGTTCTGTCACACATGCTCCTATACCGAAAATGCCAGGAAATCAAGCCAGTTCCACTGCTTGTTCTTCCCAGGTGAGAACCAAAGTGGGGTTTGTGGTGAGATAATGGTGTGTATCGAGAGCATGACTGTGTTTCGTTTGAACTGTAGAATGTCATTGGATGTGGAGTGGGCATTTCCACAACGAACACATGGCAGCTGAGGGCTGTATACTAACACTGATCTCACAAGAAGAGGTGTCTTTGTGTCGAGTTAGGGGCATGATTTCATTTGGCATGATAAAGATCATAAATATACCTAGACATGTGATGTGGATACTTTTGTAGATTCAATAGGAGACACTATAATGACAGTTTACTGTGTATTTGCTGGTCTCTGCTGGATTCATCTATTCAGATAAGCAGCGACCTGAGAAGGACAAAGGAGATCTCCTGCAAGGTGGCATGGTGGACAGTGCTGCGGCCACACATCTCCATTCCCGACCCGGCGTGCATGTTACGTGTCTGTGTGATTCTTCTCTGGGTGCTCTGGTTCCAGACTAAAGCTTATTCTTCCTGGGACAGTCTCCAGGCTCACCACAACTTTAAATTTATAAGTGTTATTAAAAATGGATGGATGAAATTCATTGGGAAACAGTTTGGGATTTTGTAACTGGATACTGTGAAGAGGATGCCTGTGCTTCGCTTTGACGGCATTATTACCCAGATTTCCGCATTTCATCCCACCCTGGACTGATGTCTTTGGATGACAAGATGAAGCGTAAAACTGCATCTCTTCCTTCAAACAGATGGACAGACAGAGCCCAGTTTTAGCACATTTCAAGCATCCTGTGAAACACCATGCAGACGGAGCCAGCACCATTAGCAGGACTTTCTGACATTTGCAAATAAATCAGTGGCAGAGGAACACAGCTCATTGGTAGTGGCGCTGTGGCTTAGTTGGTTAAAGTGCCTGCCTAGTAAATAGGAGAGCCTGGGTTCGAATCCCAGCAGTGCTTTGGTTTAACATCAACATTATTCTCCTGTTTTTGGGGTGGTATATGGCTTGGTGGGATGGAACTCAGAGTCTGTCCACCAGAAGGGCTCCGTTTCAAATCCTATGACCAGCAGAGTGATATCACCATGAGGCCCTTGATGACCGTAACCCCCACTTCTCCACTGATAGCTCTCTGAACCAGAAGTAGCTTTTACCTGTATGTTTATGTGTCTCATGGTGAGCAAGATGGCATATGCAAAAACTAGGCAATTAATAAAGTGTCACTATTTTATTCTATTCTATTCTCCTTATTTTCACGTGACACATCTTCTCTCAGTTGGGCTGTACACATATTCAGCCCGGAACGTCCACTGAGGGTTTGAAGGTCCATTGCCAGTGATTCAGCCATGTTACTTTGAAACATTGAAGTTGATATGAACTTGATACAGACATAGTTTAACTGTTAAATAGGGTCAGGGCCACTTCTGCTTATGAACACTACTTTCTGCAGCTATTTTGTACCTATTGATTTTGTTTTAGACTCAGTTTGCTGTACAGTTTTGGTTGCCAAGATCATGCTTTGTGCCCCTCACACATGGCTCTGTTCCCAAAGGTAGCCTCCTTTTGAGTGGGTGCTTCCATTCTGCCACCAGGTCGTGGTCATTGCCGTGAGCCATAAGCATGACCCTAATGGGTTAAAATCCTCTGCAAACTAAATTAAACCTGTGCAGTCCGGCACTGAAACACTGCAAGTCAACGTGCTCCTTCGCCTGGTCTCATTCTTGCTTATTGTTATTATAGAGGCTACAGCTGTTCTACTGAGAATTAACTGGACTTGCTTCTATGATTTATAACATGATGAGCCAGTTGCATTGATTTCATCTCCTGCTCTCAGAGGACCTCCACCTCCACAGAGCCGGGGCTCTCCTCCTCTCTGGGTTCCTCCTCCTCCTTCCAACTGCAGTCTTTGTGACTCCTATGTCTGATGAGCTTCATCTTGCAGATACCGGCTTACCGGTGAGCTTCTATGCATTATGTATTAGTTCTGATTATATGGGTTTTGCATATGTGCTGTAGACGTCTGAGATTTTGACAGCTATGAACAAAGGACTTTGCCAAATTTGCTGACAAAACTTAACAGCTGCGTTGGTGGACGGTTGTATAGTATAGTGTAGTATAGCATAGTATAAAAGAGCAGAGCGTAGGCAGAGTGTAGACTGTAGGCAGTGTGTGGCTCAGTGGGCTAAGCCTGTGATCAGAAGGTTGTCAGTTTGAGCCCAGCCTTGGCACATCTGTGGGTCCTTGAGCAAGGCCCTTAACCCCCAGCTGCTATGGGTGGCTCCCTTTTGCAACCAGCTTATTCTTACCTACAGAGAGCAAGTGAGGGGAGGTGTAAAGAGAATTTCCCCCATGGATCAATAAAGTACCTACTATCATGTTGTTTACCATTTGTAATACTGTGCTTAGGATATGTCTTTTGTGTGAAAGCAGCCAAAATTTCTGTCCTAACTTGTATAAGAACTCCATTCATTGTTGTTGCTCTGTAATAGGCTGATTTTTGATTTCCACTCCTGCAGGTGATATGGCGTAAAGGACACAGACAGCAGTCTCCTGATTGGCAGAAAAAAACCACATGGTCAGATGAGTCACCCTTCACCCTGCCCACAACAAGCGGACGAGTCAGCGCATGGCGCTTGCCAGAAGAAGCTTACAGACTCCAGTGATCCCGTCCCACGGTGCCGGGTTCTGGCGGGACCGCTATCGCGTGGGCCGTGTTTTCCTGGCACGATTTGGGTCTCCGCCGAGGGCAAGGTGTTGCTAATAAATACTGAATCCTTGTTAGCGATGGTGTGCATCCTGTCCCCATGAGAGTGGCACCATGCTGGGTGATAGCACACAGTGACGTCACTGAACGGCTGAGTGAGAGTGCCTGAAAACCATGACATCCTCCATGCTGGCACAGTGACCAGATCTCAGTGCAATTAATCTTTCTGGAGAAAGTGGAGATTTAACACTAAATAACGTATTCGATTCTGAACAACAAAACAACTAAACATATTACTTTAACAATGTTCCATATGCATATATTTCAAATTTGTGTTTATTTGTATGTTAAATGCAGTCTATACATGAAGAAATAATTGAGCCCTGCGATGGCTTGGCGCCCCACTCTGCGTTATTCCCTGCCTTATGCCCACAGAATGGAATAGGCTCCGGACCCACCATGACACTGAATAGGATAAGCAGTTACAGAAGATGAATGGATGGATGGAAATAATTGCTTTAGACAAATAGGCCTTTGAGCTAAAACACATGTATGCTTTTATCTTACTAAAAGAGTCAGGTTACATACATTCTTGTGAAAAAGGGCCCGATTCTTAGGAAGTTGGCCCAACTATCAAACAGGTGATTACAGACCTCTCTAACTTTTCATTGTTGGTTTCACTCTTACTTTAACTTTTACTCATTTGGTTTTGCAACCTTAATTTCGTTCAGTATGCGAAGGGCAGGTTCTAGCCATTTGCTTGCCCTTGTTGTATTTCTTGACACTTGTTTTGTCTTCATTTTGGGAGGTTTAAGAAATAAAGACTGCATCAATGTTAGGATCAAACTCTATATCTTAACAGGCTTATTTGTTCACCTAATCAGCTAAGCATTAACTCACCTTTAAAGTAGAGTGTTTATATGCTCTTCTTAATATCAATAAGTGCTGAAGGAAAGCCAAGGTTCTTACCAACTGTTTTTTTTCCTTCAACCATACATGTGCTTAGATGAGTGCAAGTAAGCCGCATGGGGTATGAAAATGGAAGGCAGTGTATCTCAGTTGGTCTTCTGCCGAATGACAGCTGCCTCGCATGCAGGATCGAAACTCTCATTGCTTGCACGTCCAAACAGAGTAAAGGCTTTCGTTTTCTTTGGCACTCCCTGAAACAGCTGTCTTTGATATGGTTCCTGCTGTTTTGTTAAACCTATACTGTATATATATATAAAAAAAACTAAAGATTCCATTGCATCCATGTCACACAGTTTAAATGATAATGTCTTTTAATATTACAAAATGCAGAATTTTCTGGTAACTGCTGTTTGTGATATTTTTAAAGACATCCTTGAATATGAATTTTGGATTATGAGGTACATTTTCGGGGGTGGCACGGTGTCACAGTAGTTAGTACTGTCACCTCACACCTCTGAGCCCTGGGTTTGAGTGTCCGCCATGGTCCCGTGTGTGTGGAGTTTGCATGTTCTCCCTGTGTTGTTGTGGGGTCTCCTCTGGGTGCTGCAATTGTCCCCCCGCACAGTCCGAAAACACGCTGAGGTTAATTGGAGTTACCAAATTGCCTGTATGAGCATATATGAGTGCTCCCTGTGATGGGTTGGTGCCCCATCCTGGGTTGTTCCCTGCCTTGCACCCATAGGCTCCAGACCCCCCATGACCCTGAATAAGATGGTACATTGTGATTAATAGCACTTTTGGGACATTTATTAAGTACTCATTTTTTTTTTATAATTGATACTTTTATTGATCCCCATGGGGAAAATTTGTCTTTTTACACCTTCCTCAACTTGCTCTTTGCAGAGTAAGCTGTCTGCAAAGGCCAACCACCTGTTGGGGCACCAAGGGAGCTGGGGGTTAAAGGCCTTGCTCTAGGACCCGCAGACATGCTGAGGCTGGGTTTGACCCAGTGACCTTCTGACTACAGGCACAGCCCGAAGTACACATTTTTTGATTAGTAACTATGAAAGATTCTTCAAGTTAATGCTTTGTTAATTCACAAGTTCTTTTGAAATGTTTACTATAGCGATTTGTGAAGTTTAGTCCAGCTCTTTGGTTGGACTGAGAAACCTGTGAAAAGGTTTTGCTGCCAAAGTCATTAAAAGTAACTGTGATGTTGTTAAACCCTTTTTAGGATCTTATTTGCCAATCAGCCGGCTGGACTTACCTGGCTATGGGTGACACATCTCAGAAAGCTTTTTTTTATCTTGAATTTCGTGCCTTCGTGTGCGTTTTCTGCAGAGAATTGTAAAGGAAGAAGGCTTGGTGCCTTAAAGCCATGCAGGTTTAAGACATAAATTCTAGCCAGATACAAACCTAAAGGGTTGATTTAGTTTTTGAGGAGAATAACTCCATAAATGATAAAAACTGCAGCTGTGTTTTCCCCCTAGCATTTTGGGCTTGTCTAAAAATTGTTTTACTTTAAAACCAGAGGTCCGCAGCTGCATAATCCTCTTCGCCATCAGCTTGATGATGAAGTATAGAGCAGACTAGCAGCCTAAGCTGATCCAGATTATGACGAATCTCTTACACAACTGCTTGCAACCACAGCTGTCACTGGTCCTGCTTGGAGCGGACCGAAGGTCAGCAGTTACCATGCCACAGACTCTGCAGATTTGCAGTAATGCCCTGGGACCAAGGGGGTTGATAGAAAGCCCGAGCCCTCTGATGTCTCCTTCGACCCCCGCTGGGTCGCCCCTTTCAATCCACGATATACGGGTCCTCCACTGGTACAATTTCCAGAGCAGTTGTATAACGTTCCCTGAGCATGTAGATTACAATTTAGCCTTTACAAGGCTCCCTGAATCGATCAGGATAACCACACCCCCCTACCATTCCCCAGTCTGGGCAGCAGCCAAACTTGTGGAGCGAGGAGGTTGGGGTCAATCAACTATCTGCCAAAATTAATAGCTTTTAACTTAATAAATTTTGACCACGCAGCACTAAATCTGCAGGAATGTTTCGTCAGGAAATTGAAGATTATCCAGGGGCAAATGCTATCAAGCCTGAAGTAAAAGGATCCGGATCTCGGCCGGTGCCTGGATGCTTTCCGTCAGGGTTTACATCATAAGCTCGTCTTCTTCTACCGGCGTGGGTGGTGATGTACAGTCTCCTGTTGGTCACGGAGTAAACGAGTTTGGTTCGCGTTTGTTCCCACAGTGTTGCAATGCGTCCCCCGGGCTCTAGTGCGTCGTGACGCCAAGTTACGGTCCTCCTCTCTCCCGCTGGCAAACGCAGACGCACCATTGGGCTCCTGGGCCAGTGGCGCCCCCACACAGACTTGGAGGACGGCACAGAGGACATGCGTGACACTGTCCTCTCTGCCTTCTGATACCTCCGTAGCAGAACTAATTTAGCAATAAAAGCAGGAACTAAAAAGCCTCTCTCCTCACATACACACACATTCTTAGGACCTCACATGTGAAGTCCTAAACACGATTAAAACTTTATTTTCAGATTTGTTGTTTTTCGAATAACAATCTGGCAGAAAGCATTTTGTAAAATCTAAACATTTTTGTCCTATTTTCATTTATTCCTGCAGTTACAATAAAAACAAAAAAAGCGGATGGCAGTGGGGGGGGGGGGGGGGGGGGGGGGGGGGGGGGGGGGGGGGGGGGGGGGGGGGGGGGGGGGGGGGGGGGGGGG
>JAODKC010000137.1:13634335-13656903 GCA_026777985.1 Mormyrops attenuatus
GTGATTGGTTGCTTAGATAATTGCATTAATGAGAAATTGAACAGGTGTTCCTAATAATCCTTTAGGTGAGTGTATAGTTTAATAACAGATTTACCATGGGAAATATTTGTACATACAGTGTTGTGGAAGTTACTCACAAAAGTAATACATTACAGAGAGAGGTGGAAAGTTCAGGTCCAGAAAGTACAAATCCAGACCAAGGTTTTGTTTCAACCAACCAGCTGAGTATAAAGAGTCACAGTCACACAGAGTCCTATGTTAAAAACTTCCAGTTTTTTCCTGCCTAAACCTCAGCACCCTGGGCAGGCAGCCGATCAGAGCGGATGGTCTTAGCTGGTCGCTACCTCACTCACCTTTGTGGTCTGCGTGGTCGTGGTGCTGCTGACCATCTCCGACGTGATGGCGGGGGCCCCAAGCAGCACGTCTGAGTCCCTGTCCTTGTCGCGCTCTGCCAGCTGGGGTTGGGGGGTGGGGGGGGTTGTCGCCGTTAGGGCTGTGTAGCAGTCAGTCCACATACACCCAGACGGTGGCGATCTCCTACCTGTGCCGACTCGTATGTGATGGTTTTGGTCTCTGTGTGGACGATGGGGACCTCCATGGTGGAGATATCAGTGTGGGGGGAGGCGGAGCCTTCTGAGATGGTGACGGTCTGGGTCTTTACCAGGGGAGGCTACGACAGGAATGAGGCAGGCTGAGAATGGCGATTACAGACCCAGATCACAACAGCCTACAGATAAAGTTACACTTATAACACATTGACCTCAAAGGCAAGCAGTGAGAGCAGTTATATTTACACTAGATTTATTTAGCATTTGCTTTTTATCCCAAGCTCAAGGGCCCAACAGTGAAATCACTCTGTCAACATGGGATTTAAACCAGCAACCTTCTGATCATAGGCACAGCATCCAAACCTACCAAATCACCACCTCCCCAAATTACTTATATCAGAAGCTAATGCATTCAGCACTTTTCAGTAAAATATCAGGTGAGATCTTCTGTGGCGTGACCCTGCACACTTACTGACGCCCCCCCGACTAGAGCAGGAAGACCCCGTTCGACCCCACCACCATGCAAAGCGGTTCCCTACTGGAGATGGACAGCGGGGGGTTCCCCATGATCTTCCCGTTAGGCCTCCCGGTCTGGATCAGACCAAGGGGCCAGAGAGCACCCAAGCTCAGCAGAAGTGCACTTCCAACACCACGGCGGAAAGTGAAGGCCCGACTGCATCGCCGCTACTGTTCACAGAGGAGTGAGGAGAGACGGCGCCCCGGTGAAACCACCACCAAGTTCCCCACGCAGCAGGCTGCCTCCCCTCGAACAGCAGGGGGCGCTCCCACCAGACGCTGCAAACGTCTACAGCAACCCATGAGCTTCACTTTGGGGTGGGAGGGATACAGGCTAGCCTGCTGCAGGGTGCAGAGGAGAGCTGCGTGATTCGCCAGGCCGGCGTAGATGGGGACAGGAGAGCCTCTACAGCAACAGACAGGAGTGGCGGGTGTACCTGGAAACAGCGAATGAGGGACGGGCCCTCGCTCACAAAATAGGAGATGGAAGAGGCTGCCAGAACACCACACTGAGGTTTCGGTCCTGCCTCTGGCAGGTGGTCCTGCTCCTCAGTGCCAGGGAGGAGACAGTCGCCAGGGCCTTGGGGCTCAGGCGATGGGCAGGGCTCTGTGACCTTTTCCACTTGGACGCACACGCCGGGAGGATCCTCAGTGTAAGGCCACGCCTCCTCTTTCTCCTCCTCCTCCTCATGTTCTGAACCCACCCCACTCCTATCGTGATCTGACAGTTTGAGGGCCGCACCCCCTCGGATGCTGCCGAAGCTAGACTCCTCCCCCAATGTATCATCGCAACATTCTCCTACGCGGGGACTGCAAGCGCTCTACAGAGGTGAGAAGAAAAAGAGGCAGAACATCCACAGAGAGACGAGGTGAATATTGATGGGACTGCAGAAATCCAAAGAGCACAAAAAGAAAAGAAAAGAAAACAAAACAAAACACAGCCACATAATATGTCTGCTCGCATGCCAGTGTCAAAGTCCGGGTAAAATAAACACCACAAATAAAATAAAAAAACGACCCAAAAATCGTTGGATATCTAAAACAAAACTACTGTTTGTGCTGGAACATCCACCTAGAGAAGCAATTGTTTTTTTCAGGACTCCAGCCTCTCCAGGGGTCCATGCTACTCCAACTGAAAGGCTGGAAGCTCCCTCAAACCATAACTAAGCCCAAAAGATATCAGAATCCACCTCCAGCATTCATCAATTTCATCTTCCAGATCATGCATCCATTTGATAGATTAGAAATGAGAACCTAACATGTGCTTCTCCTCTCAAGCATTGCTTTTTAATTTGGGAAAGTCCCCAGACGTCAGCACCCCTCAGCGACTGGCAGTTCAGGACACTGCTCATTGGCTACCATTAAATTCTGGATCAAAGCCGAGTTTAAACATTTCCTGCCAAAAATACAAATCTAGATTTCTCCTATCTGCCCTTTCTGCTTGGGGTCCTGCGTTTTACAAAGCTCAACACCACTCTTTCTTTCCCCCAAAAAATACACTCTTACCGTCATTACCGTTGTCCTACGGGGAATCACAAATTTAGGCTGATACAAGGCCCTTTCCAGGAATCCCAACTTGCAGATTGCAAGGGAGGAAAATCTGCTAGAATGATACAAATCAGTATCCTGCTTAACACGCAACATCCCACATTACGACATATTTACAGAATCGTTAAAGAAGTCAAATGTCAGATACTACCAGAGTCTAACACCCCTCCCCACAATCTCTAAAGAGAGGAACCCCAGACCCCAGCCTGAGCGAGAAGGATGCTATTTTCTGAAACGGTGACCAGCTTTGCACAATAAATCAGCGATCAGCCTCCAGATTTAAAAACAGACCTTCAGGACCACCACTCTCGTTTCTCTGATTATCCCACGTTTCAGCACCTCCTCAAAGCGAAGATGTCAGGTTTCCACTACAGATGGATTTTTGGGTTTAACCGGTGAGTGGTCCCATTTGTCTCTACAGTCACACTGCTGTCTATGTATCAACGAAGGGGAAAGTAACCAAAGAATTACATTATGGGTGACCGCGCTGAATGAGATGCAAAAGACACGTCACAGAATTTTATTTGCAAATAAAGTATAGAAGAAAGAACACAAAACATTAAACCCAAAATGGGGACAAAGTGCAGTTTAACCGTGCTCTATGAGCAGCTGGGCAGGTCAGGATCCATGGTCCCGTGCTTGATTGGCTGAGTGAGTGTCACATGCATGGTGTGTCCAATGAACACGAAGAGTAGTCTACAGCCTCCCAGGCCACTTGTTCACCAACTAACAGATCAGGAATGTTCCAGGTGAAAGCAAGGGGTCTTTACCTACGTGACAGTTCCCTTTAACCCAAACCTTAATCCTACATTGTGCACACGCTCAAGTGAAATACCCCTCTGCTCTGACATGAGCCAGCCTTGGGTTTTTGAAAACTTCTCATATGATTCTAACCATGTGCAGATTTCAGTACTTGCTGTTCAGGTTGGAGTACATGCTTTCGCTATACTGTAATGAGGCAGAGGTCAACACCATCTTCCTGTCTTCACTTCTGAGTCACATACCAGGACCTGCAGTGAAGCCCAAGCAGAATCCACAGCTTCCACCACATTACCATGGCACTTCTTTGGAGTTCATAATTACACATGCAAAATGAAAAAAGTACATCCATGGATTCATGCAAGGAAAAGAAGCATCATGACCTACGAAACCAGCCCTCCTTCTGCCAGAAACATTTCCCTCCCAACATGAGAAGCTACGGGGCAGAAAAAGTGGAAGGCAGGCCCTCAGGACAAAGAAAAGGGCGTTGGGGGTAGCAAACGATCAAGTTTGGTTGGCGTCAGTTCAGGTTAGTCTATTCTGCAACTGTGCGCTGCACAAACATTCTATGGTGAAAATTTCTTGTGTTCAAATACAGAGAGTTCTCTTTTTGCTCCGTATCCATCTAGCGCAGTTGTAGCTGGAGTCTGACAGTTCATAAAAATAGAAAACACCACTGTTCACCTGTAAGGGCAGGATCCTATATGATGCTTGCTTTGGGTAAAAAAAAAAAAAAAAGGCGACGACTGGAGAAGGCAAAAGGTACAGAAACAGATGGAACGTGGAGAGAGTCCTGCACCCCTTGAAAACGGCGTCTGCATGAAGTCTCCCCCCTCTGCCCAGCTGGACCTGGACAGGAATGCTGGGAAAGTGGCAGGGGGCAGACCGGAAGCGGCACTGGCAGAGCCCTGCATCCACAGGCACGACAGCCGCAGACCCGGGCTGGGAGCAGGGGTCCCTGGAGGGCCTGTCCAATCTTCCTCCCGCACTGGCACAGGAGCACCCCTGACCGGGGTGTCGTGTGAGAGGACCAAAGAGATGCAGTGATGGTGAAATGGCAGAGATGCGGTCGGGAGGCAGAGGAGGGGAGGGAGATGGATGCGACTTCTTAACATCTGATACTTTTTGTTAAATTTCACGGTGTGAGGGAGGTGCTGGCAGAGTTTCGGCACCCTCCCAGACTGAAGCGTGCTGCTTCAACAGAAAAAAGGCACATTTTCAGGAGGCTGATATTTCTCCCTGCTTGGCTGTGCAGGTGAGACCTGTGGCAGTCCTATCTCTTCTTCTACTTAAAAACCTGAGACATCAGCCTGGGCCAAGCCGGGCCCAAAGAGCCGCCACGGCAGTGATAGTGAGACGGCGCCTTGCCTTGACCTGACCCGACCACCCTGTCTCTCACACTGTAAACATTATACTCTCACTGCAGGAGCAAGTATGGCTCAGAGACATAAAATAACATTTAGCTACACACAGAACTGTATGTAGGGCAGGGGGCTCAGCTCGACATGCCTGTCGACGAGGGCAAACGTCGGCTCTGCAGATCTTCCCTGCCATTAAACGGCTAACAACCTCAGTCCTAAAACAGACCGCGGCCCTGGTAGCTAAGCTGAGGATTGGTGGACTGGTAAACAGGACATATTCAGATATACTGTAATATTCTGCCACACGACTGAAATCGTGCAATACTCGAGTACTTGTCACACATTTTCTTGGTGTGAACTAAACTTAAAAACTAATTTTAAACATAATCTGTGCCAAAACTTTTCGCAAATTCATTGTTAAACTTATATGTCTTTCTTTAATTGTTCAAGCGTGCCAAATAAAAATATAATAACTGATTACTAATTACAATATTATTAATGGGGGGGGGGGGGGGTAAAGATATTTAGAAACATCTTTATTTTTTCCCTCCCTACCACCTAAATTATTATGCAACGTCTGGAAAATGAGAACAGGCAGTGTATTTGATTTAAGGTGAATTTAAAATAATAAAGAAAGAATTTAAACAAATTAAGTCCAATTAAGAGCTTAGCTGGACTAAAAACCAGCAGTCCCAGTGTACTCCAGGGCCAGAACTTGGAGTGCTGTTCTAGCTGACAATACAAAATCTTTAATATACAATTTCAGGTGAGTAGCCAGTTAAAAAGTATAAAGCTGGTTTCTGCTGTCTCTGGGCTCCACAGCCTGCCCTGCGGAAGCCAGCAAGGTCGGGAAGATGACAGCTTTCGTTCCCAGTCAGGTCATCATTAGATGATGGAGATGGGGGCTAAACGGTCAGATTTACACCAGAAAACTGGAAGCTGGAATTATTTATGTCATATAAAACATGTTAAAAAGTACACCATAACTGTAACATTATTATTATCTATTATTAAAGATATAATTCCACAATGTAGAAACATGCATCTTGCCTCGTTTACATCTAGAAAAATCTGATGACAATGACAAGATACTGGGGTGACTTTTTATGTCAATATTGACAGCTAATCTCATACACATTAGATATTAAGACAGAAGAACGATGAAGTCTAACTATGTGACGTCCAATTCTGCCAGCATCCTATGATGGGCCATTAAAATCTCAGTGGAGACTGACAGCAGCTTGCTCTGACTGGCCAGGCCTGCATCTCCCCACTGTGTAAAAGTGAGCACCGATGCCGTGGGTCACAGTAAGTCAAGGATTAGCCTACCAAGAACCTCACGTTCATTACTACAGCACCTGTGCTTGTTTGTCCTTCCCTGTCTGTTTAAAGGCCCAGAAGCCTGGCTGAGATGGTCATTCCCTCCCTAGTGTAATTGGCAGTTTCCGCGAAGGAGGCCGTGCCCCTGAGGAGTGTTAAACCTTTGCTCCTTAGCCTGCTGGTATTTGGGCCTGGATGGGGTGCGACTGTCTCCCAGATCAAGAAAGGAAAAACTGCGCACGTAGCTGGCTCAGGCGGATGAAGTGGCTGGGCTCAGCCTGCGCTCGTGGGGGTGAATCTTTGAACACCCCCAAGCTGGGAGATGCTGGGGAGGATGGGGGGGGTGGGGGAGGAGTTTGATAATATTGAAGGGAAGGATAGGACTTAAAAAATATACATATGTAAAAACAATGGAGAGAAGCAAAACATTAGAGAATCAAGGAAGTGAGACGGGAGAGAGATGGTACAACAAAGACAAGGCCCCATGGGGGGGGGGGGGGGGAGAGAACATCATGAGAAAGAGGGTCAGTATGTCCTTTGTCTGGCTGGGACTGCTGTTCTTCGTTATTCTTCATCAAGCTGTTTTTTTGTTTAGATAAAGAAATAATCAAAAACTGGTTTATCGCAGTCATGCAGCTATGCTCCAGTGGCGACGCAGGCCATGCGATGCATGCGATCAAGCGCAGGGCAGGCGCCAAAAGCAGTGGTCGTGTGAACCGTCACTCAAAGAAAAACAAGCCTCCCTCCGGAATTCTGTCACGTCACAGTGATGACACCGGCCACACGCATGCACGTCACTAATGCGCGCACACCCACATGCAAACCGCAGTCTTCTGAATGCAAGCCAGTAAACATGAGAGAGGACTACGGGAGCTCAAACCAAAGCACACTGCAGGGAAAACTGTAATTACACTGAGATCAAGAATAATTACTAAGATTTAGTTCAGACTGAGCAATATCAGCGGACAATCATGGGATCCTGAAGAAACCGTCTAACACAATAGTTGGAGGCAACTTCTGCATCAGGATCAGAGGGGTAGCTGAGGAATCCCAGTCCTGCTGACTCTCTTCGAGACGGGACCATGCGGCTGCTGCAAGACGAGTTAAATTACAAGCACGCTCCATACCGGTAGTGCTGTGATGAACCCAAATAGTAGCCGTTCAAAACCATTTGCGGTGTAACAGCACCACCCGTTGAGAGACTGTGTAACTGCAGCTCCAATTGTTTTGCCCTAATGCTTGCTTTATGTGCACAACAACGGCTTGCGCAAAGTTTCCCCAAAGCGACTTCAGCACAGCTGCCATTGAAGCCGCCTGCTAAGGCGACGTCACGATCAGTGATCGGATCGGATCGGGAGACATGACTTGACGTGGCACGTCCTCCTAAACGCCATGTAATCAATGCGTCTGACAAAAAGTCCCCCAAGTGGAGAAGCATGCCTGAATGTTGTGGGATCACACAGGCGCACTTGGGAATGGAGCCGCTGCACATTCAGCACGCAGTGACCAGTGAACTTCAAACCAGACAGGTATGACTATGGCGAGACGTTACATGTATGAATGCATTAACTGTGACAGCTTTGCCTCTGACACAGTGCTATTGGAAGCTGTGACCATGGCGACGGGCAGCAGCTCGGCAGGGGCGTGGCTCGGCGTGCGGATGGTGCACTCACAACGTCGCCCGGCTGCAGCTGCCCGTTGATGCTGACGGAGCGGAAGGGCGAGTGCGTGGACAGCCGCTTGTCCCACTCGCTGGGCTGCGGTTCAGGCATGGCCTCCATGAAGCTGCGCTTCAGCTCGCTGATGCTGGCATGGTGGCGCATAATCACCTCCTGGGTTCTGTCCAAGTCCTGCCAGGCAGAGGAGAAGAAGAATTAAACTTTGTCATTGCACAACATGACATGCAGTTTGGCATCATTGAAAGTGTGAAAGCAAAAGTGCTAGAAACTGCTGTATGATACGTGTGTGATAAATAAATAGAAAAATGTACATCTTTCTAAATGTACGTGATTATGGCGGACTGCAAAGCATTGAAAAGAGAAAGATGAGACAGGCAGAATGCAATTTATAATGAGGAGGAGGACATCTTCAATGATTCTCTTCTCCTTGAGGATCTTCTGATGTCGCCTTTTACGCTCTACACATCCCATTACAGCACCATTGTTGTCTCACCGTGTGCCTAATCTCCCACTAACCTGACAGTACACAGTCCTTCCAGCAGTTTTACCATCCCTGTTCCCTTAAAGATTGCCAGACAGACACTGTTGTGACGCTGAACTTCTTACAATAGGTATGCAAGATTGTTTCAGGAACAAAAATGGAATTTTGCTTGGAATTGCAGTTCCATGTCATGCCATTAGAGGGAAGCCTCTGTTGGATTTCCATCACTTAGCTCAGGGCTTGCAGGGCTAAAGCTATGTACAGTGGGCTAATATCAGTAACTTCAGGCCAAAAGCTTGTGGCAACAAGGACCTCCAGAGGATGACTACCAGTACAGAGGTAGTTCCAGGAAGAGTGGACGAATTATCGAGTTTGATCTAGGCAATTTAGAGCTGTAAGTCAGGACATTTGTATTCCAAGTTAAATTTTACTGTTCCATCTGCACTAATCTTAATAAAGAGTATTATAAGAGTCTTTACTGTAAGGATTTCTTGTGGCCTGAGAGGTCTTATTCGATACCACTAACCTAGGTTGCTTGTTGTGTAGTTAGCTGGTAGCTTGCACCCCCTACTGGTCCCAATAGGACATGGCTCTTCCCAAAACCAAGGAGCAGCTGTTGTCATTGGGATTTTGCATCAACGCAGAGCTCTCAGTTACCAAGTAAGAGCAGAGCTGGGAGTGTGAGGATCTCAGGATCTCCGCTGGTTTATAAACTGGCTTTTGCAAAATCTCCCACTGGATAATTTCCTGACAGTGACAACATTGTGGAAGTAGTGATAACACAGAAGGAAGGAGACACTGGTTGGTGTCATAGTGCCTTAAGCTGGGTGTCTCGGGAGATGTGCAGTGGCATGCAGTAGCATGCGAAAGCCCACACTCCAGGTCAGACATCCAGAAGGAATCACAATGTGTGTAGGAATCAGAGAGGCACTCTGAGATGGCTATGAAGACGAAGGTGAAGGACAGCAGACAGTGGCAAACGGCACGGCGGCGAGGACAGGGAAGGTGAAGGACAGCAGCGGATAACAAACCTCCAGCATCAGATTGCTGTGTCGGATATAGATAGTCTCCCCGTCAATTCTCTTCACTCTTTTCTGGGGAAGGAAGAGGGAAAAAGATGAATTTTGAATTCATCACCTTTTGACAGACAGCAAACTCTCTGCTAATTGAGACATAGAGATGGCGAGGGAAGGGACGGAAATCCAATACAGGATCGGTGACGAGGGATTGGAGAGCGGGGGTAAACGTGCGAGGGACACTAGATGGGATGGGGAGACCGAGAGACAGTGTTCCGTTTCCTGAGAATGATCCCAGTGGGATGGGATATTCTGCAAAGATGCCAGACAGCTGCCCTAACCCTAACCCCTAACCCCTAACCCTACAAAGGCAAAAAAAAAAAAAACACAGTGACTATGTGGACAGTGAAATCAAGAAACAAAGGATTTTACCTCAGTATTATCGTGGATTTCTTTAAAGCTGAGCATAGCTGAACTTAGGCTCTGTTTTATCTTATCTAAGTGACCCGATTTCAATCGTAACTCCGTTTTGATAGAACGTGCAGTTACTGTGTTTTGCCTTTGTGGGGTACTGTGCTTCTGTGGCAAAACCTCGATGGTCCTGCGGTTTCTGAGGGCAGGATCCTGGGCTGGTCGCCAGTGCACTCCAGTCATTTTTACAGCCACAGCCTGATAATGTCAATACTTCAAACAGGCATAAATGGATAGAAACTGCTGTTGTGTCTTCATTATTTTGATTAACATTGTTTCATATTGAAGTGATGGAATTTTTATTTAATGTAAAAGAAAGGTGAATTGATATGCAGGAATGCGACTCAGTTTAGTTACTAACTATAGTTCAAGAATAATTAATATAGCAAATTTAATTTAGCAATTTGGGACAATTTACAGAAACTGCCAGTAGGTGGCCATGTCAGTAATATTCTATGTAAACAAAATAGAAGGGAAGAAGAAATGTTCTGGAGGTTGATGTGCGTAAGATAAGGGGCAACAGACATTTGTGGTTATTGTAATTAACTTTGGTATTAATGCTGATAAAGTACTGAAAACCAGCAACCGGTTCTGCCATTTTTAATACCCAGAAGCTATGAAGGAGTTACTGATAATTACAATGAAGTTCAATGAGACTAACTGATGGCTGAAGTACTTCTCTGCACAGAATCACTCTTTAAAATAAAACCATCTGTTTCATTCTCCAGCGTATGAGAGCGGAGGCAGCTGGGCTGGATTTTGGGTTTGGGGGGGCGGGGGGGACAACGAGAGTGCGCCGGATTCACAGACGGCCAAGGAGTTCCTTTGACAAATGAGATGGTGAATCATCAGACACTAAATCTGGACAGTGTCACGAGGAGAATTTATGACCCAAGCACATTTCAGGCACATCGCTGGCTGAATTCACCCTCCTCAGTGCTGTATTTCACTTTGAAGGATGATGCAGCCAGCCGTTCTGCTTTGAGGAAGCCCTTGTACGGCCCGCGCAAATAATAATGCTGCATAGAGCATTTGCGATATGTTTTACGAACGGCAGCAAGAGCACATGCTCAGCAAGCATGAGAATCTGCAGCGAATGACAAAGCCGAGTTAATAGTCTCTGCTCACTTCGTTTGAATTTCATACTACTTCAAAATGTCTAGAATTAACATCACAGGGCACATTCCGTGACATCACTTCCTGCCACAAACACTTCCTCCTAACGATCTCAGACACAGCCAGTCAAAAACAGGCCACTGTCTCTTGAAACAAAATGGATGGAAAGAGAGAATGCAAGCAGTGATGGCCACAGCGATGCATAAGGGGAAATGGTGACTACCACAGACACTGGGGGGCAGGCGCCTAACCTTCCGCATCTGCACGTGCTCCGTGTCGGCCCGGGGTGACTGCTAGCTCCCCCAGGGAAGAGAAAGGCAGTCATGTTAGCAAATGTCGCTAACAGCACCCAGTACCGCTTGAACACCACTGAACCTGAACCTGACAAGCATGCAGTCAGGCTGATGCTGGACAAACCTGCAGCCCTGCCTCGCCGTTGGTGTCTGTCACCTCCGGGGCTGCTCTCTGCTCCCTCTGCGCCAACGTCTACAGCGGCACAAAGACTGCTCAGTAGGCAGTATCACCTGCCTACTTGGGAGGTTTCGATCCCCAGACACGGGTGAATTAAGACCTTTAGAAGCCTATGGTTATCTGGGCCGCACCACACGTACGGGATTGTGCAAAAGTCCTAGGCAGTCAAAGAAAATGCGTAAAGCTATACGTAGGCAGTCAGTGCAAATTTTCTCACAAAAGATATACAATTTAACACCAGCTTATATCCAAAATTACCAGTAACACAATAAAAACCAACATAAGCTTCTGTTGTTCTCCAAAAAAGTTACTGATACCAGGTTGGACCGATATCGTGTTGGACTGCAAGATAAACACTTCTTTGGTTCCTAAACCTTTCCTCAGGACCACCCCAGCATTTCTAAGTATGTGTAAAATTTCACCACCAGCTTGGTTAATCAATTCATTTAATTAGTCACATAACCCAATGAGGTACTGAGATTAGGCAAACAGTGTAGGGTAGTGGTCGAATCAAAAAATACATGTATTTGATGATTGCTGCAAATACTGGAGTGACTTTAGGAGAGATGTGAAACGGCTGACAGTTCTGAAGATCATTTAGACATAATTTTCTTTGACTGTCTAAGACTTTTTCACATTACTGTACATATAGACTGATGACTACGACTTTGAAAAGACTGCCCCCCTTTACTCCACTGCCTAGCAATGTGAGCAAGTCAATCCATGCAGGACTGATATCGGCTCAGCTAACGGCTGCTTATAGCTCATCCCACTGCTGCAGCACATGTGGTGACTGGTCCCACGTTCTCACCCCACCTGTGCACGTGACCATGGCACGGAACCAAATCAGCAGTTGTTTCATGGGTCACTCTGCCATGGTCTCCGCAGTCCTCGGTGCTCTTAGCAGTACCTTAACTTCTGGCACGGGTTCCACTGCCGGTGGCTGCGGCTTCACCTCCACCTTCCTCGGCTCCGGTTTGACCGGCACGCTGATGGCCGCAGCAGCAGATACGGTGGATGTGGGCGCTCCTGGGGTTGCGGGTGGGATCACGGGGGCACTGATTGGACGGCCAGGTTTCTCTGGGGTTGCAACTGCGGCTGTGAACAGACCACAAACAAGGTTTAAGGACAGTCAGGGCGACCAGGATGGTCTACCAAACCTCAGAACAGCAACACAGTGGAAGCGTGATCGTGATTTCCTAACAGTATGCAGACACACCAGGTCCTGCTGTCAACAATCATTGGCACAGCTTTTACACAATATGCTCAAGTACTTTCCATGGTTGTTCAGGAACAAACTGCCAGAAGACAGACCACTTCAGAGAGAAACACTGGCAGTACCACACGCTACCTTTTGGAAGTGGGGGCAGTATTGGTTCAAGATGGGCACGGTCCAGCAATGCAAACCAGTCATCCTGCCACCTCACTAGAAAACATGCAGGAACAGATCAGGGCAGCCCTGAATGTTTGCAGCAGGCAGCGTCTCCTCAGCGTGGGGCTGCAGGTCACATGACCTCCATCCCATCACCAAGTGCTGGTCAGAACAGCTTTGTATACAGTGAGTCTTACTTTCCTCATGAAACACGATACATTAAGCAGTTCTTCTCTAAAAGGTGACAGGAAGGAATGATGATAACATAGCAAACGTAGGATGGTTAAAAAGTTAAGTTAGGGACACCACATGGGGGATTCTGAGGGAAAAACCTGCGACTTGAGGGACTGCGGTTTATGAGCTTAAAGCAAACTCCTGGTACTTGACAAAAAACCAGGTTCTGATTCTTAGCACCATCATTGGAAGTGGCTTCCAGTGGTGGGTGACTAGCTGAAAGCAGCTGGTAGGACCTGAGTACCTGAGAAGTCTGAGGGTCGTAGTGCTGCACCTTGGCTCAACAACACAAACCATTCATCTGTCCAAGGGTGTGGCTGGTGTGAGCTGGACTCAGTGACCAGCTGGGTGGGGGTCTGTGTGGGTGGGGCAAGCGGAATGGGCTCGGATGGAGGGGCTGTGCGAGCAAACACATCATGGGAAACATCAGCCACTTAGACACGGTCTTATATATAATCTTTGAATACTTCCAAAGCAAAAGCTTCTTTTCAAACTTCTGTTGCATTCTCTGTGAAAATGCGTGACAATGGCATAAGCGATCAAGGAGAGAAGTCACGTGTACCATCTCGCTTGTAATAAATACCTTCCGCTTTGACCGTAAATTCAGAGGGAGCGCTATCCATGAGGATAAACCAATCGTCTTTCTGTCCTCTCCGTGCTGACTGAAGCCCTTCCAGAAACCTTTCAAACCGCTGGAGATCGCCATCCACTGTCTCCACGTCCTGTAGCCGTGTTACCTCCTCCACTGTCGGTACCCTCTCCAGAGCCAGCTCTTTTGTACGTTCCTCTACACTCATAGAAGGACGCGCCTTTGGATATTCCGGAACATGCTGGGTTGACGTGACTGATACAAACAAACAAACAGCTCTGACTCAAGCCGAGGTCAACAAGCCTCTCAGTATAACAGCAGCGCTGCGGAAGCGTGAATGCAGCTGGCTAAAACATGTACACCAGGTCCAGCTGTCCATAATCATTTGTCGAGCCTTCTCACAATATACTGAAATACTTTCAAGGAAAAGCAAATAAATCATTTGGAAAATACCTCTCAGACAACTGACTACTTTAGAGTGAAAAGCAGCAGCAGTTCCACACTCTACCTTTTGGAAGTGGGGGCAGTATTGGCTCAGGACGGGGAGGATCCAGCAGAGCAAACCAGTCATCCTGCCACATCGCTAGAAAACACGCAGGAACACATCAGGGCAGCCCTGAAGGTCTGCTGCAGGCAGCGTCTCCCAGTGAGTCTTACTTTCCTCAAGAAAGTCACAATAAATTCAGCAGTTCTTCTCTAAAAGGTGACGGGAAGGAATGACAATAATGTAGCAAACGTAGGATGATTAAAAAGTTAAGTTAGGACCATCACGTGGGGGATTCTGAGGGAAAAACCTGCGACTTGAGGGACTGCGGTTTATGAGCTTAAAGCAAACTCCTGGTACTTCACAAAAAACCAGGTTCTGATTCTTAGCACCATCATTGGAAGTGGCTTCCAGTGGTGGGTGACTAGCTGAAAGCAGCTGGTAGGACCTAAGTACCTGAGAAGTCTGAGGGTCGTAGTGCTGCACCTTGGCTCAACAACACAAACCATTCATCTGTCCATGGGTGTGGCTGGTGTGAGCTGGACTCAGTGACCAGCTGGGTGGGGGTCTGTGTGGGTAGGGCAAGCGGAATGGGCTCGGATGGAGGGGCTGTGCGAGCAAACACATCATGGGAAACATCAGCCTTTTAGACATGGTCTTCTATAGAAATAATACAACAACTTCAACAATGGTTGGAGGATGGAGCCAACTTATAGATTCCAGCCTTGTAAACCATTAGCTTGCCATGGCAGGCATCTGTATATCAACAAAACAAGCAGGAAAGCTCTTCTTGTGAGGTGCTGGTAGTCCTGATCCATCAGATTTGCACAAGCAGACTGGTTTAGTTATGGACACTATTTAGTGTACTTCACTTGCAGGTGGTGAGTCAGCTTGAGAAGCAAGGGACGGTATGGTTATGTTTTAGTGGGGTGTGGGAAGCCAAGCTTTGCAAAGAGCAATCATCCTGCTGTAGCTCTTCTTGCTTTGCCTCAACACCACTGTGAAAGCAAATTGACCTTTAACAGCTATTCCATTATTTTGCAGACATTCATATTATATATAACCTGGGTTGTCCATTTTATTTCCGTTGATGGCCACTGTGTGATCAAGACACCATCTATATTTTCCATCATTTCAATGATTCCAGCTCCTTATCACTTAGCACAAAACACAGTGTGTAATGTGAAGCCATCCTTGGTTATTACTTCACGCTGACTTGGAATTCCAGCTGCTTATGAGAACCTTTAAGCTCATCACCTACCAAAGAGCTGCCAGTTCATGCACATTGGCTACCAAAGAGCTGCCAGTTCATGCTCATTGGTTACCAAAGAACTAACAGTTTAGGCTCATTAGTCTCTGGAAACAGGAGATAGGTTTCCCTGCCTAAAAAACAGAAAGGGCATTTCTCCTTCGTTAGCCTCTCAAGAGGCCGGCCCACGTGAAGGTAATCTGACAGACTACTGAGAAATTAATTTCCTAGACACTACCATTCCACTCTTCTGGCTCCTCACGTCTACAGCGTCTGATAAAATCATAATGTGTCTATATGAGGATATTAATAACTTCTTTGGAATGGTGACACTGGCAAAAGAAAAAAAGAATCCCTAAGGAACATGGCGGCAAAACCAAGTCCAGAAAAGTCATCCAAAATTCACGTTGATGAAAGCAAATAGAAGATCTACAAGAAGTTTCCACAAAGTGCGGAGCCTGCCTGGATTATTTGTAGGTTAGAGTTTAGTTGATTAGGAGCGGACAAAGCTGACACTGCAGTGAGGAGAACATGTACCTTGCACTGATGGATAAGTCAGCCTTCCTTCCTCTTCCAGCTTTGTTGTCTCCTCTACAATGTTTACCTTCTTATGCATCTTCTCCTCTGTTGTTTCCATGACCAGCCAAGAACTTACAGCTGAATACTCTGGAGTGCTTCCCATCAGCTTAACTGACAAGCAGAATTAACCATCTTCTTAGAAACCCAAGACTGATTTACACCTTGCCTGAGCTCACACTGTGGACACAGCACATAGACTGCGGTCCTTTTGCGAATGTAATCAATTAGCTTGTAGAAATTTATCGCTGGGCTCTACACAGTTATGGGAGTCACTTCACACTGGAAGCTGACAAAGTACATGGTGGCTACTCGTTGTTCGCAAAGCAGGAGATTACAAAGCTTGGGCAGGGTTAGGAGACCATACCTGAAGGTGTAATTATGGGTTCTGCGGGGGTGCGGTGTACCACCACAAACCCATCAGCTTCCTCTTTCTCCAGGAATTGCGTCCTGTTGATCAGTACCTTTACCTGCTTTTTCAGTCCTGATTCCTCAACCTGCACCTCTGTCTGGAAGGTGACTGTGACAGGAGAAACCAAGCCATCAACCTAAGACTGTGCTTATGTCCCATTTGACTCATGGTTGGGTTACATCGCAAACCCAAGCTGACATTAATTAGGCTTCCAGGACAGAGGCGACACCCCTTCTCCACTGTCCATCAGGGCCGAAAGCTCATTTCACACAAAGTTTTGCAAAAAAAAAAAAAAAAAGAAAAATCTCTCCCCTCCAAAATTCAAACCATGGTAGATAGATTTTATAGATTTTTCTTGAGTTTCCTCAACAGTCTTGTGAGTCTATCTTTGCAAACTCACACTGTGAGCCGTCTGCCTCGCTCCCCTGCAGGGATTGCTGGAAGGTGTCCTCCCCAGACCTCAGAGAACTGGAGTCACGTTCAGCTGGAGATGTTGGAAAGACCGTAAAACTACAGTGTTGGAGAAGTGGGGAGAATCTACGCTTTAACATACATGGAATGGGCAAGAAGCAGAATGCAGGGATGTAAAAGCAAAAAAAAATATATATTTTTTTTATGAGCCAAGCATGTATCCACTTAGAGCACTGCTGATTTGACACCAACAGGTGGAGCCACTAATTTATCATTTGTGTCTGAAAGGTGCATTATTCACCTTTAAGTAGGCTTGGATTTAAAGAGTAGCGAGCGAAGCTTGTGGGACAGGGTGGGTCCCAGCACATTTCCGGATACAGCCACATTTGAGACTTACCTCAGGCTGTGAAGTAGAACACAGTACTAGAACATTACAGTGGCAGTAGAACGGATGCGGAACGGTGCTGGTGAGCATTGGCGGCCGAAGATGATCACGCGTGTTAAGTGCACAAACCATGCAACTGCCCATGGGTACAGCTGGTATCAGCTAGACTCAGTGATCAGCGAAAAGCAGCAGCAGTACCAAACGCTACCTTTAGTAAGTGGGGGCAGTACTGGCTCAGGACGGGGCGGGTCCAGCATTGCAAACCAGTCGTCCTGCCACATCGCTAGAAAACATACAGGAACACATCAGGGCAGCCCTGAAGGTCTGCTGCAGGCAGAGTCTCCAAGCGTGGGGCTGCAGGTCACATGACCTCCATCCCATTACCAAGTGATGATCAGAACAGCTTTGCATTTTGAGAGTTCTGCATTCGTCAGGAAACACATGAAACATTATGTTTTCCTCTCATGATGATGACATAAAACCAGGAGGGTTAAAGAGTTAAGAACCACCATGTGAAAGTTTTTGAGGGAAAGGCCTTGAGGGACTGTGGATTATGACCTTAAAACAAACTCCTGGTCCATGCTGACTCTTAGCACCATCATTGGAAGTGGCTTCCAGTGGTGGGTGACTAGCTGAAAGCAGCTGGTAGGACCCGAGTACCTGAGAAGTCTGAGGGTCGTAGTGCTGCACCTTGGCTCAACAACACAAACCATTCATCTGTCCATGGGTGTGGCTGGTGTGAGCTGGACTCAGTGACCAGCTGGGTGGGGGTCTGTGTGGGTGGGGCAAGCAGAATGGGCTCGGATGGAGGGGCTGTGCGAGCAAACACATCATGGGAAACATCAGCCACTTAGATATGGTCTTCTATAGAAATAATACAACAACAATGCCATAGCTGGTTTGCACACTACAATGGCAGTTGGAGGATGGAGCTAATTTGCATTAGCTTTGCCATGGCAACCATGTGTAGGTCAACCAAACAAGCAGAAAAGCTATTCTTGTGAGTTGCTGGTGGCCCTGATAGATAGGATCCATCAGCGTTGTACAAGCAGGCCGGTTATTCATGGGTGCTGTTTAGTGCATTTTTCTGGCAGTCGGTTAGAGATGTTAGAGACTAAAGGCGATCAAGTATAGCAGCTAGACGATCATCCTCTCTCTCTACAGCTGCCCAGACTGATTAGCCCAGCACCATGTTTGCATTGAACAAAAGGACAGGTGTCTGCAGTAAGTCAGAGCTCATTAATGGGTTTGTTATATAGGGTCATCTTTAAAAGGCCAAATGGGCAAAATGGCATCTCTTCTGAACTCAACATTTGTTTCTGCAATGGCATCACAAATTAATGGCTTTCCTTGGCATTTAAGGAGGTCTCCAAACAACTGTGCTCCACTAGAGGTCCTAAATGGATAATCACATGGGCATGGAGAATGTGGTGCTCAGGAAGGACTTAAAAAATACAAAAAACTAACAAATATAAAAGGAATTAATTGAAGAGTTTCTAAAAAGCTGGGACACCGAGGAAGCTAACATTAGCATGGGAAGCAGCAGAGCCATGCTAAGTGAAGACTGATGTGGAGACATCAGTGATGGTCCACAAGTAGGCAGCTGCCCACTGAAGGGTTGTTTCCTAGTAGATGACCATGAGCTATGGTTTTACCAGATGTGAGAAGATGTACAAGAGAGAATTTCCTGTCAGGTGTATTTCTGACAGCAGAAGCAGGTGTGATTAGTTAGAACTTCCTTGTAAGTTAGTATACCAGCAGAAGAGTGGCCAACAAGGAAAGTGAATTAATGAAAGCGGGGGGGTCAACTTCAGAGCGCAAACAAGTCGTCTGAAATGTCACTTGGGAGAACCACACAGAAGAATGCTGAGCTGTAGTTCAAGATACCGGAGGACACAAGGCACCAGTTACCTTCTGGCTCATCTTGTGCAGGCTGCAGTGATGTAACCTGCTCAGACTCACTTTCTTCTGAAAAGGCAGGGTGAAGTTAAGAAGGGAACTCAGGGGTTAACAAAACACACACACACACAGACACACACCTCCATCTAGGCTCCGTGATACCCTCTTGCTAGCTGATCGCTGGAATTGGGGGGCAGGCCTGTTGATCATGGAGCTGGCCTGACGCGTCTGAGCCTGGGTGCGGCCACTGTAGCGGAACTTCGATCCCAGTGCCAGGAACTTCCTGGGTGTAGTGGCCTCCACTGAGGTCAGCCTGTGGGACAGAAATTGTGTGAAGGACGTCCCACCCAAAGAACCATAGAAATCTCATCATGTACAGATATCAGTGATGTTCCTTTGTGAAAACCAGACATCAGTTATCGCTGAACTAAAAACTAGCCATCCTGCATTATGGGGACAAAACACAAGGTTGGTAGATTTATGATGCTAGTAGATTAAAAAGACATGTATACAGTAACACACACAGTAACAATAGTTGGGAGAGACAGACAG
Organism: Mormyrops attenuatus; assembly: GCA_026777985.1. NCBI lineage: Eukaryota > Metazoa > Chordata > Actinopteri > Osteoglossiformes > Mormyridae > Mormyrops > Mormyrops attenuatus. The sequence goes on from JAODKC010000137.1 coordinate 13,653,785, forward strand.
AGAGACACAGAGTCAGACAGGGGGAGAGAGAGACAGGAGATGGAAGACGAGAGAGAGACAGAGAGAGAGTCAGACAGGGGGAGAGACAGACAGACAGGGGGAGAGAGAGAGACAGACAGAGAGACAGGGAAGGGAACTAAAGAGAGAGACAGAGAGAGAGTCAGTCAGGGGGAGAGAAAGACAGACAGAGAGAGACAGGGAAGGGAAGTAGAGAGAGAGACAGACATACAGACAGAGAAAGAGAGAGAATGCCCTCCCACCTGAAGAAAGTGTGGTGCTCCACGCACACCTTCCAGAGCTTCTTCGAGGCTCTGTAGTTAGGCAGCTTGAATCCAATCATGCTCTCATACTGTTCTTGCTGTGATGCAAAGAGAGAAGAAAGAATTTCACCAAAATTAATTTACAGTGTCAGGTAAACAGATTAAATTCGAGATGGTTTTGTAAGTGGATTCTGGAGCAAGTGGTTTACCTCTGATGCGCGGACCTTGATGAAAAAACTACTACGCTTGTAAGAGATCTTCAAGACCTTGGGCCAGGGGAAGCGGTTGATGCGCAGCTTGTCCTTGTAGACCATGAGGCCACTGGAGCACACACCTAACATGATGTCCACCCCCTCCAAGTCCTGCACAGATGTGTGTTACACACTTTCACACTTTTCATGTATGCATATGAGAGCAGCTACAGGTTAAAGCTCTATGGCAAACCATCTATCCTACTGAAACCAATTCTCCCCAGTTAATGCCAGGGCATTAGACTTGGAAAACGACTAAAAGCTCAGCCCTGCAATAGCATCATACCACCACCAGGAGGCATGCTGTATGCTCCAATGAAGCTAACGTGTTTCTTATTCTTCAAGAAACTCAGTTTAACCTAAAGTCACAAAGCGAAGTGTAATTTCGGTGAATGTGGCACTGCTCAAGACAAAAGTGTTTCGGTTAAAATTTTCCATCATCATTTCAGATTTCAGAAAGAAAAAAAAAAAAAAAACTACTGCAAAAATAGAGAAGTGACTGTATAGTGACAACATTTAGTTACAGATATTTAGTTAATCTGCTTGGCAACAGAGTATATAAGTTAATGTGATGTATGGTTAAAATTGACTTAAATTCCCAGACCCTAACCCAAGGTAAGCAGCTACCTTGGCTTGGTGAAGGTCCACTCCATACATGGAGAGCTTCTTGGCATTCTCCAGGAACATCATATCTGCCTGGGCCGGACTCATGGACCTACAAAGGAGGACAGTGCCACCAAGGTCTGCATCTGGGCAGCTTTGTACTCGCAGAAGAGATCCATCCTCCAAGGCCTCACCTGTAACTACGGTGCAGCTCCATAATCTTCTCCTCCAGGTCCCTGCTCTGGCCGGGAGCCAGGCGTAGCTGGCTGACGTAGTCTGTGCCATGAAGGTCCGGGTCGTACTCGCCCAGCTCTGACTGGACGGCGTAGGAGCCCAGAAGTGCCAGCGTGGCAAAGGAGCATGGAAGACTGCCACTCAGGACGTCCTTACGCAGCTGCAGGCACAGCTGGTACCTGGCGTTACACAAGGTGGAGAAATCGGACTCATCGGTATGCTGGTAAGTGGAACTGATGACACTGTAAGTTGAAGTGTGTTGCTCTGACAAAACTGCATGCACGAGTATGACCCGTGACCTCATGGTAGCACAACATACAGAATGCCACACAGAGCATGTTGAAGCTCATACACTGCATTTTCAAAACCGTACCCCAGCCCGGGATTGGGGGCTTAACTTACAGTACTGTGCAAAAGTCAAAGAAAATGAGGTTTAAATGTCAGCTTAGCCATTTCAAAACCTCTCCTAAAGCCTTCTCAGTATTTGCGACAACCATCCAATGCATCAGTATATTTTTTGACTTGAGCACAAGCACATCTTGTCTGGCCAATCAATAGTTCATTGAGTTATTTGACAAATTAGGTTAATTAATTAGCTAAGCTCGTGGTGAAATTTAACAAATACATGGAAATGCTGGGATGCCCCTGAGGTTTTGGGAACTGACACTGTGTTCATCTAGCCATCCAGCAAGATACCAGTGACATTTTGGAGAACAGAAGAAATCCTTGTTAGATTTTATTGTGGTACTGTTAATTTGCTTATACTCCAATATTAAAATCTGTGAGCAAACATACAGTTACTACCGAGATAAGTAGCTTTAAGCCTCCTACAGACTGTGATTTCAGCAATCATATATGTTTATTGCAAGCCAAACTGTACAACATCAAATTTGTTAAATGAAAACTGTACAATGATAACATCTACGGAATCATAAGCTATGACACGTCAATATACAAGAATAAGATGTCTTCAGCTTTGGTTGGTTAGCAGACGCTGCTCATTCCAGGAGTCACATTGTGAGATGGTCATACTAAATTTCTGAGATTGTCAGAAATTTGTCCCAGCCAATCTTTAGTCAAAAAACTGAGACAACGTTCATCTTTAAACTTTTCTCAGTGTATTATGCAGGATCACCGTTTTGGAGCCACGGCCAAAGACATTGCCATGATTCTTTCACATCGGTTTGTCTGGGACAGCCAAAAATCACAGTGTATATAAGACTTTAAACATCTTCTTTGACTGCCTGAGACTTTTGCACGGTGCTGTAGGTTACGCCTGGGGAAGCAGCAGGTGTCACCGTCACGACGAGCGGTTTACCTGGTGATGTCTTCTGTCAGCTGGGCCGGATCTGGAGGGTAGAACTTCACATTGAAAGTGAAGTCGTAGTTGGAACCTGGGACATGAATTGATTTAGCAAGTTTGGGCAAAACATCGAGGGGACAGGATACATGTGCACAGCTGCAGGGTCTGCTGTTTTTGCAAATGACTGCATATGAAAGCAAAATGCCATCTGGACTCTTAATGATGACTTTGTTCACCTTGCACCTGCTTGCGAATCTCCTTGGTGAAGTCCAGCCAGGTCTGCAGAGTTCAGAGAGAGAGATACAACTTTGTTAAGCATGGCACAACAAAGGGTGCTGGACCTGCTGAACTCCAACTAAAAGCTTCTCAAAGTACTGTTACAAACAACCTGTGAGCACATAGCTGAGAAGAACTATGATATTTCAGGTATTTATGATTGAATACCACCACAGGGATTAAAGGGCAAAA
>JAODKC010000137.1:13660288-13675090 GCA_026777985.1 Mormyrops attenuatus
CCCCCCCTCCCCCCCCCGCCCCCCCCCCCCCCCCCCCCCCCCCCCCCCCCCCGCCCCCGCCCCGGCGGGGGGGGGCGCGCCCCCCAACCTCCGCCACTGGATTAAACCACAGTGTTGGTGAAGAACCTTCCCCTGGTCTTAACATTGCATGCAGCTCAGTGCCAAAGCCCATAAGATGAAGGACTTCCACAAACCATCATGACTCATTTTATACCTTTGTTATTTTCCTGAGCATTAACAGTGCCGTCTCCCTGCATGCAGCGAGACTTCCTGGTTAATCATTGGTCGCATTTTATTCCCACTCTGTCATTCTCATTACCTCACAGCCACGGTGCAGCCGTGTCACAAATCCTCCACAGAAGGGAAGGCAAAGCCACACGCATTTCAGCCAATCCCTTACAGACACATACTGTAGGTGCAGCTTCCTGTTAGCCAGTTAAAATACATTTCACAGAGAAAGCCTGTGGCCATTATAACTTTGTAAAGACCATCCTGCATTTTGTGCCAAGCTGTCCTTATGGTACCAAACATAAAACAATACAAATTGAATAAACCAGCAAAATCTGGGTGGAGCTGCGAGCCACCCGCTGTGTGGAAATGTGCGAAAAATGAAATCAGTGTTTCTTCCAGCCGGGAAACACTCATGCAGAGCCTGACTGCGAGATTAATAGGTTGGACCACAGCAGACTCTCACACCTACACTCACACACACAAACACACGTTTGTATTCATATGTTTCTGGGGACTCTCCATTCATTTCTATGGGGAAACACTAATCCCAACAATGACAACCATAACACCTACCCAGCCCTAACCTTAACCATAAGTAACCAAACAAAATTTTGCAAGACTTTTGGCATTTTTAGTTTTTTGATTGTAGCCGGAGGCTTTTCTGGACAGGAACCCCTCACATGCACCCACAAACAGAGACCAGAAGGACCCAAACACAGACTCTCTCTCCCAGTCCGCCAGACTGGGACTCCCTGCATTTACTAGCTGAATCCCAGCTTACCTGCTGGAGTTGAGTAATTCAGAGTATCAACATGCAAAGCCTTCATGGGTCAGTAATCACAGCTCTAATGAGACCAGAGAGCATATTAGAAACCTCATATGGCTTTTAGGGACTCATGACTTTTCAGCTCAAGTCCGCAGACACAGCCTCCAAGCAACACAGTCGGCCTGAAGGTAGTCAAATAAATGTCTGGACGGCCAACATGACAGAAGTACAAGCTAAGCAATCAGGTAGAAGGATTCTGCTAAGCAAAGAGCATTCAGAAAGGAGCAGCTGGGGGTGTTAATTGGAAAGGGGGCTGTCAGCACAGGGCTGAGGACATTGCGGGGGGGAGGGGCACCTGGACATTAGTTAAATAACAAACAGCTCTTTGCAGGTTACCTTGGCCTGCGCTACATCTATGCTGGCTTAATGGGTCAGAACTGCACTGTGCCCACCTTCTTAGAAGCATTATAAGTGGTGGTGTGTGGCTCGATGGATTAGGCCACTGGGGCTGTGATCAGAAGGTTTCTGGTTCAAATCCCCTCCTTGGCAAGAGTGTCACATGTATGCTGGGCCCTTGAACAACGTCCTCAAGCCCTGGAATACTCCAGGGGTGCCAGATAAATGGCCTGGCCCTGCTCTTGACCCTCAAGCTTCAATTTTATATATAGGGCTGTGCGATATGACCAAAATCTCATATCCTGATACAAGTCATCTCATACCCCAATAATGATAATATATACCAAGGCTGCACCTCATGTTTATGTATTTTCCCCTACACATCAGCTGCAAAATCCACAAGTAAAAAGGAATAAAGGAATACAAGTTTGTGGATAGTGATGTATTTGTGATTTTTTTAAAGAGCTGTGTTATACGGAGCCCCAAAGAGACCTGGGTGGGAAAATATTTTTTTGAAATACTTTTGCATTCCCACGCAATACTTTTGCATTACTAATAATGACTGTACTGTATCCAGCTAAAGTACAAAACAGAATAAGTGGACTGATCCAGGTATATAAGATTCTAACAGGTCTGGATTCTGTTCAGCCAAATGGCTACTTCAGTATTAGTTTAAATATTAGAACTCGTGGAAATTAGCGGGAGAACATTTTAAAATGGATTTGAGAAAACACTTCTTTACACAGCGTGTAGTTAGAGTATGGAATAGTCTTCCTGCTAGTGTAGTGCAAGCTAAAACCCTGGGTTCCTTTAAATCAGAGCTAGATAAGATTTTAACAACTCTGAGCTATTAGTTAAGTTCTCCCCAAACAAGCTTGATGGGCCAAATGGCCTCCTCTCGTTTGTAAATTTCTTATGGACAATAAATATTAACCTGAACAATACAGACAAATCCAGTTAATAACTTTGGGGGACAATGCACGCCATGTAACTTTAATATTATGTGTTTTTATACGTATTTATTAAAAACTGCACTCTGTCCATTCACCGTCTGTGATTTTAACTATAGTGGTACGAACTGGACAAAAATCCGCAAATCAAAATGAGGGAATTCACAAATAATGCGGTCCACAAACAGACAGGACGTGATCCACAAATGTGTAAAACACATTTTACATGTATAAATCGTACGGCATTTTTGTGGATATGACAACACAAATTTTTAAATATATATTTATATATAGTTAAATATTTGTGGATCGTGATACATATTTGTGGATAGTTATTTATCTTGGTAACATATTTGTGGATTGTCTTCAGTAGATTACAAATAATAAAGTCCAATAAAAACTTCCATACAAGTGCCCCATCCCATGTGGCGGCATGTAACCTTGCAAACAGTCATCCAAATGATGAAAAAGTGTTTTTTGCAACACCACGAAATAAACGATAATGGAAGGATAGACATTTTCATTTTGTCATCCGATATATATCGTCATATCACACAGCCCTAATTACATCTGAAAGGTGAGCAAAATTGAATATGCAAAAAGAATTTGGGCACATTAAGCAACATTTCATTCTACATGTTTGTCAGACGCCACACCAGCTCTCCAGCAGCTACACGACAGACATTCACAGACCATCCGCCCATGATGAGTGACCCGAGTGAGGATTCTTTTAATTAAACAATTACTGTTGGCTCCAGCACCACATTTTCAAGTGTCACATTTTAAGTGTCAGGGAACTAGCAGAATAGGTTACTGCATAAAAATACAGCAAGTTGGAAATAAAAATGGCTAATATGAGAAAGGGATATTGTCTAATGCTCATGCTTATTTATACACACACACACACACCCACCTTTAAATGCAGAATTGCGCAATTCGTCACTTTCTGGCCGATGGTTTTTGCGTGCCATGCACTACTAAATCACAGACCAGATAACATTAGCCTTAAAAATACACCCCTGGGACTACTGAGATTAGCAGTAAAATTTGCATAATAATATGCAAAACAGCACAAAAAAATATAGCCACATCATTTTTTTTGTTGTATTTTTGTGTTAAGAGTGCAGGTGTAGCTTTGAGCAGAAAAATACCCAGGGATTCCTTTTTAAACACATCAGGTAATAAAATCATTTTAAAATATAAAGGGCATTAACTGTAAGGGGTAGATGTTTCCTTGAAGGATCCCGATTTCCCGGCTACCAGGGATCAGTAGGGGCATTAATACCCATGCAGATACCGGGGGCCCGGGAGGGGCATGGACACCCAGCCAGATTCTGGGGGCCCAGCACTTTATAGGGACCCTTAAATACAAAATAACTATGAATTTCATTTGGCAGGGGGGTGCCAAAGCTGACATTTTGTCAGGGGGCCCAGAATTTCGAGCAACGCCCCCCCGCCTACTACCAGCTGCTTTTTGATGGCCCAAACCTTCCCGCAAGGATTTCTTATGAAGGATCGGAGATGAAACCAATCTGAAGAACACAATGACGGATAAAAACAGGGCAAAGGGAAGGACAAAAAGCAGACAGCAGCAGAATCTATTGCTCCTTCCGAGCCTGGCAGCCCTGGCTCAGCCTGACGTACCAGATGCCAAAACCAAGTAAAGCAAACAAACCAAAGTGGGGTGGCTGCGGTGGGCCTGAGGCATGTGACCACATGATGATGAGGAATCTGGGCAGCAACAGTAAGTATCTTAACTGACATTCTTCATGTGGTTTCTGTTTATTGTCTAATATTTATAGTAACAATCCATTCATGTCTAAATGTCTATTCAGCCACGGCAAACCTATAACTTCTTTTGGGATTAGTAAACAATCCATCTATCCATCCATCCACCCATCCATCATTCAACCCTGCTAGAAGGTCAGGTATTACATGATTAACTGTCCCATCTGTAACAGGAAAAGACAGAATGACAACATGCATCAGAGCACACAAAGCACTTCTTTCTTTTGTAACATGCCGGGGAAAATAATCAGTTGTGACCCTTCACACAGCTGAATGCATATTTAAAAAGGTACATGAGAACAGCAAACACGTTTCCACCAGTTCTCTCTGTCAGGCTGGCCTTCAAACAGGCTGTAGCTGTGATCAGAAGGTTGCTGGTTCAAATCCCAGTTGACAGACAAATTTCATAGGGCCCCTGAGCAAAGCCCTTAACCTCAACTGCTCCAGGAACTGAACCTGCTTTCCAAAGAAATGTATGTTGCTTTGGATAGGTGACTGTTAAATAAATAAAAATGTAAAATGTACAACATTCAGCTATAAATGCACTACATGCATTGAACCCATGTGAATCAATCCATAAGTTGACAGCGTTTGAGAACTGTGGATCGTACAGTGAGCACCTGCCACACTCCATTAGTCTGTCGACTATCATAGTACAACATTCTTCCATCTACTCAGTCCTGCTACCTGAAACTATGAACAGATTAGATCGGTTGGCTCTCTGCTCCCTTTCTGGAAACTTTCCAAAAAACCACTTTCCCACCGAAGTTCATGGAACTGGCTCGTGGTGCAAAGTTCCTGGGCCTCCCTGACTGGGAACCTCTGTGGCTCCTGGTCACTTTCACGTGTTGCTTTCCCACCACACATCTAGAACTGTGGTGAGAACGCAACAGAAGTTCCTAGCTCCTGTAAAAAGAAGTCCTGCAGTAGAAAAACGCCTAAGGAAAGGGTCATCATTTAGGGTCTAAAGCAGTACAACACACGGGATTGATGTCACCTTTTCTCATTTACATATTAATACATTTGCATTACTTTTGTTGTATGTACTACTGCCCATTCCCATCGGACAGTCAAATGACTAAGCTCTGCATGTGAGGGTCAGCCTGAAGCAGATCAGTGCTGCTGTATTCAGATATCGATTTCCTCATGCTTTCATTTGCTGATCACTGTAGATGTGACCAAATGCCTGGGTATCACAGAGTCCTTAAATGCAGACCATTAAACTGAAGGCTACAACTCCCTGGGGCAGGTTATCACAAGCAAGGACGGAGCCGCAGCACTAATCTCACCGAAATGTGTGTGCTAGCATAAGGGACATATATCTTCTAATATGCCATTCAAATATATTCTCTAGGAAAGGAAAAATAAGTCGACTGGAGAATAGGTAATCATTTAAAATGTCCTGGGATGAGTTTCCCGAAGCCTTCTTAACGCTACGTCGTTCGTAAGTTCTGTGTTAAAAGATAAAACTAACGAACGACAGCAGATTCACCATCTAGACTACTTCCAAAGCACTGAACCAAATGGGATTTAAAATGACAGTTAGGTAATTCCAAAGGGGAATTCTACACAGCATGTGAAAATATCCCAGTATAAGAACATTCAAAAAAGGGGAAAAAATGCATTGACAAAAATCACACACACACGCAAGATACAAAACACCATAAAGCAAGGAAACTTAAAAATTTTAGGAACTAAATATATTGAACCTTAAATGCATGCAACACTGGGTACCAAGGATATTAAATCGGTTTCAGACAGCTGGTGGAAATCATTTTTAAAATAAGAAGCATTAGCAGAACATGTTCAAAGAACATCAGCACAGAATTGTTTCATTATTATGACTAAATATTCTGTTTAGAACTTGGAGAACCGCGCACGCATGCATAATAAATAAGCTGCACTCCAAAAACCTTCATTTTGACATAAGAAATAGAACGTGAATAAAGCAAAGTATCCCAACAAACACCACCCACATTTCTGAGCTTCACAAGCATAGGCCCAAACTGACCAATAGAAACCAGAGGCTAATGAGGGTGCGCTCCAATCAGAGGCTGCTCTTTAGCTTCCCATCTGCCTGTGACACACCCACCTGGAGTCTGCTCTACCATTATTACCTTCCCATAACCAGCACCCTGTCTGTAACCAGCTAAAACTTTTTTTGAACAGGAAGCAAGGAGATGTGTTGGCAATGTATGACGGATGTGCTGACCATCAATGCTACAGTGCTGAAGACCCAGCAAGGCAACCAAGGCAAAAACCTAAAGTCAGATATCATCTAAGGAAGAATAAGGTCAGCTTAGGTACTACAGTAATACGATATACCGCGGTATTTTGAAATTCTGGTAGCCCAGCATAGTCGCCATTTGGTCAAAAATATCTTGGGGGATCGGCTCCCTCTAGCCCCAACTCCAAAATAGTGTCACTTTTGAGAACGCAGTCAAAATGTCATATGCTATGGTAGAATGTTTGGATGGTATAATGACATGAAAAATCAGATACCGCCCAAGCCTGGTTACAAGGCTAGATCCTTAATCATCATCTGTCAACTACCAGCAGAGGAATATATAAATCATCTCATATTCAAAAAACAGCAAACTGATATGTGCATCGTACTGCAAAACAGCAGGGGACCCGCAGTGTGAGCAAGCAATCGCGCAGAGCTAGCTGACACCTCACAGGGGGTCTCATGTCGGGATGCAAACGTCGGTATTTCAGAAACAGCTACTAGGTTACAGGGGCACAGAAAAACACTGGAATCGTGTTCATTTTCTCCCGGCCAAGTGCGTTGTGTGGCTCAGGGGGTGAGGGTGCTGTGCCTATGATCAGAAGGTTGCTGGCTGAAATCCTGTGGTAATCGAGTTATTTCACTGTTGGGCCCCTGATGAAGCCCTTAACCCCCAACTGCTCCAGGGATCATTTCACCCTGCCTTCAAAAATCTATGTCACCTTGGACATCTCATATGTTAAAAAAAAATAAATAAACCCACAAATACAGCAGAGAATTAATATAGAAACATAAAACAGTTCTAAAGGAAATCTGTTTAAACTGCATTTATAAAGTAAATATAAAGTAATATACCTACAATCTTCGCTGAAAAATGACAGTGGTTTTCAAGAAAACTGCACAAACACCAGCGACTGACTGGTATTAGTGCAGCAGCGTTTGTTCCAGCACTGAGAGGACACAGAAGTTTCTAGAAAAGCCCACAGCAGGGCAACATGCAGAGCAGACCCCGGGGTCCCCAGGGCCCGTGACATCAGCTGGGCCTTCATGGCACAGATGGTCCCCGAGAGGAACAGGGGAACAACATAAGCAAGAGGAGTGGCAGACCGAGAGACACCTTCATCTGCCGTTACTGCTCCAAATAGAGGACAGCGAGGAACCATCGACCCAGACCCTCCAAAAGCACAACATGCCTCTCAGACTCAGGGGAAGTTTGGTGTCCATATGGCCAGGTAGTAAATTTTGGCATACTAACCTCAAACCACTGAGTTTTACTTATTCATTTCTCACTGCCCTGTAAAAATGCACCCAGCGAGATACAAGGCAATCCAATGCCAAGTGACACTGTGTTTTCTGCTGTAACAGCACCTCCCCACTGGCTCCCCAGAGCCTTGAGGTGAGGCAGTCATGGTGTTATTGTGGACACGCCCTTGCCTCCCCAGAGCAGACAGATGGGAGGACGGGCCAATGACAGGACAACACAGCACAGACCAAGTCTCACACTGATGGTTTCTTATGAAATCTTACTGGAGCCCCAAAACTCCTCAATGGTGGGAGGCAATTTCAGGAGAGCTAATACCGTGCTTGCCACAAACAAAAATACGGGTTAAAAGTTACAGTATTTCACTAGCAACAAAATAAAAACTGTTCATGTCGAATGCAGTAAACACTTAAGGTAGTATTTATAAAGTAAAGTTTTAGTCGAAGACTAAATAGATTACCCCATATTGTCAAACGGCGTATTAGCAAATGCAGTCTGCGGTCAAGTAAAAGGTAAAAACTGCGCAGACCACAATCTAAACCCGGTAAAGTGACATGAAAGTATACACGACAATGGCGCGCTTTTCTGTTTCGAGCCACCTTGGTTTACACGATCATAGCAGCCGATCAAGGCGGACAAAGGAGCCACCGGGGTCGCAAACGTCGGGTGCGGGGTGATCCTTCAGGAAGATGCGCGTACGACGGTCACATGCAATTCACAAGTTAATACGCAAGTGACACGAACTCGAAAATATAAGGGACGAAGAAATGTATAGCTAAAATTCAACTCTGGAACAAAACTAAGCGCTGTCCCTTTATGACTGGTTGTGCTGATTAATCAATCCGAGTTACAGACACTTCACGGACCGCCTAAGTTACACGGTCAATAGATCAATGACTGCTTTACTCAAGTGATTATACTAAACGTATTCGCGATCATACACCTGACTGCGGTTTTATAAGGTACGGGGCAATACGTCCATCCGAAGAGTTACAATGTGATAATGCAAGCGAAAACGATGCAGTGTGGATAAATGTGTTACAGTTACCGCCACAAAAATCTTTTTTTTTTTCCCCGAAACCGAATGATGTTCATCCGTTATTACAATACGCGTTTGTTTTAAAACTTTTTCCTTTATTCTGCTTATCGGACATTTAAAGATGTATGTAAATATGGCGCCGCAGGTGAGGAGAAAAAAAAAAACACAAATTTCCTTGCATCACAGCACACTCCGCTGTAGAGTACAATGGCTTACCTTTCTTTTAAAATATCAATGGTAGAAAATAAATCCTCTGTGAAATGTGTAAATGACACCCCATTCACACCCTGAACACAGACTTAGGGACACGTGTGTTTTTCCCCTTTAAACTAGAGTGTAAAGATTGTAGTAAGAAGGCGGGGTGATGGGTGTAACGAAGCCACTTTGTTTTAAAAGCTGGCCAATGGGAATCGTGGGCTCACAGGTTATATCCAATCAAGACGAAGCGCCATAACCCGATTTAAACTCTGCGCTCCATCGCTGCTTTATGCAAGCTGTTCGAAGGGATTAGAGATTGTTTAGATCGTAAACCTTAATTTTTACACACTTTTCTGGCACACTCGGGGTCTACCTATGTGTATGGTGCAACATACGCTCACGTTTTACTCACCCGCTGCTCTATAATATTTTTCTTCTGGAACAAATATTCAGTTTAAGAATATGCACATTATTTACAGAGAAATAGGTCAGCCCTCAGATGCAATAGCTTCCACAACTAGGAGAGAACGATCACTGAATAATAAATAATCAGGCGTCAACACCACGGTGAATTTTGACAGGCAATTTGAAAACGCAATTTTTACTAGACATGGTATTTAATAGCGTAGCCTGCGTATTGTTTTTTCCCCTCAATCAAAATATTTCGCCTCGGTCACGTTTGTACGTGTACGGACAGGTTGATGATCCCTGAAGAGAATAGTTAAAACGTCTTGGTTACTGTGTGACATCAAGTTGTACGTTATGTATAAAACGTAAATAGATTTAGACTCATAAGGAGAAGCAAACACGGGACCTGCCCTTAACTGTTTCTGTCCCACGAGAGCGGCCAGTATGGAGGCTCCCAAGTCTGCCGCCGCTGCACCCGGGCTGGCCGGAGCGGATGGTCTCCGGGGGCATCGCATCCGTAATTGACACAGCGAAGCTACTTTTAGTCAGACCCTGGAGAGTTTCTATTTGAAAGTCTAATGGTCACACAGCTGGGTCTAACTCGGCCCTGCAACCCCATCCATTACATGCATTCATCCTGCTGTCCAAACTCATTACGGCTGTACGTCTTTTTTAGCGTAAATCTTTCTCCAATACGTCATTCACCCAGATCACAATGCTAAGACAAAAAGCAGGAGTTACACTCAGCATGCAACTACCAACGTGTATTTTCTCAAAGTAAACACAGCATACAAAGCATCAGCTGAATATTGTCCCGGATTTAATGCTGGATACATCAAAACAAGGTTATAAATAACATACTGTAAAAGACAAGTTCACGTTAACACCAATAAAAGTTAAAAGATCTCAATATGTTCCTATGCTTCCATCTCTCATGACAATTAGATGCAAAAATCCCCAGTAAAATCTTTACACAAGGGTCCCATTGTAGTTTTCATGCAGAAAACAGGCAATGGTACTTGAGTGCTGGCTGAAATGAATGTAATTAGCATGGTGGTGGGAAGGCAGCTCAGAGCGGAACAGCATGAAAAGGGTCACAGCGTGATAAACAAAGACAACCGGGCACGAGGCGTGTGTGTGTGTGTGTGTGTGTGTGTGTGAGGGGGGGGACAGGCTCCTCCCCACCCGCCTGCCACCATAGCCAGCCCCTCCTTCTAATTCAAAGAGCAGGTGTTCAGCCACGTCCCCAGTGGGATGGGGTGGGGGGAGAGCTGAGAGAGCAGACACAGCATCCCAAGGGTGGGAAAAGAGAGTGGGAGGGGAATGTGTGCACACGCACAAACATGCCCCCCCCCCACCTCGGTCTGTGAAGCTCTGCAGCAATGGGCAGCAGCTCCATGGCGGCTCACGTCCACAACCATCTATCTGCAGGTCCTACACACTCCTCACAATAGGCATCCTAACATCTCGCCTGTGGTTCTCCAACTGTCACTATTGCTAGTATGATAATGACTAATAATAATAATAATAATAATAATAATAAATGTTTTTGCCATTATTATTATTATTATTATTATTATTATTATTATTTATTTATTTATTTATTTATTTATTATTATTAGGTGGTGTCAAATCGATATTGACAATTGGCAATGCTACGGACAACCTTCTTCCAGAACATTCTGTCGCTATCCAGTTCCTCTGGCACAGCCGATTTCTTCATCCCAGCCTTAACACAGGCCCTGAGCTTTGTTTACCTACTTGATGTATACATATTACCCATCTTAAAAGCTTAAAATCTCCCTTTAGGTGTTTATGTATAATTCCATCCTAATGAAGAGTCTGGGATATGGGACAGCAGCCCCCAAGAGGAGGCTGCTCATTAAGCTCCCCGTCCTTAATTAAGAGGCTCAGCCTCGCCAGCTTCCGCTACAGGCTCTGGTAATTAGTGAAAACTGCCCTGAACACCACTGGAAGTTTGTATAACATATTTTTTATTTTTACGCGAGTATGAATATTAGTGTGAGTATGGCTAAAGCAGACCCCCGCCTTATAAACAGTAACCATACATGTCATTGTGTGTTTGTCCAATTCCCTGGCATGGCCCACACACATTTACATTAAACTTAGGCCTATTTAGTTTCAAAGTTTAGTCAAATGCACAGTTACACTCAGTACAGTGTGCAGTGAAATGTGCTATTGCTTCACACTGTGAACAGGGGACATGTGTAAAAAGGAGACATTGGACAAAAAAGTAAACAAATTTTACAGAAGTGTTTATGCACAGCAATGTACGTCTGGGGTTAAAGGCCTTGCTCAATGGGCCATTGATGAAATCACCCTGGTAACACTGGGGTTTGAACCAGCAACCTTCCAATCACAGGCACAATGTCATAACCCACTGAGCCGCACACTGTCCCTGTGTTTGGATGTCCCCCACCTCAGAGTGATTAAGGCACACTCCTTTGGTTTGTTTGTCCTACACCTCGGCACAGTCCACACACCCCCCCACGTCTGTTTGTCCCACACCTCAGAGCAGTTAATGTATACGGCGTTTGTTCATGCCTGGTGCTGCCATCTGCACGAACGCCTACAGTACCGAGTCGATTTCTCCAGCACGAGTGTACGGCGTGAAGAGAGCAAAGGAGACGAAGGGGGAAAAAAAGGGATGGGGGGCTTAGAGAAAGAGGGAGCAAAAGAAAGCCAGAGAGAGGAAATTAGAAGCCTAAAGAGGAGAGAACCGACTGAAAAATAAACGGGGAACAGACATTCAAATCCTGCCTGCACGATGGGAGGAGGAAAGGGGTGCTGACACGCTCCCGAAAAAGGAGATTCGGCACACCTGCCTAACCCCCATAAAAAACCCTCCAGACATAATCCAGTGGAGGCAGAGTCCCATTACTGTGCAAAACGTCAGCCAGCGGGCTGGCACTGGAGGACAGCCTGGCCATGGATACAGACATAAGAAAGAAAGAAAAAACAGCAAGAATGCAGATCCAAATGGCTGCAGACCCCAGTCACATGACCTGCCTTTCAATGCAAACTGCATGAATCTGTAATTAGGATCCGGCATAGCTATCCAGGCTGTAATCACTGGCGCTTTCGCCCTTCCCATGTCCTGCATGAACGCACAAAGTCACTGCAGTCCCCATCTCGAGTACAGACTGGAAGGCACCATTTATAAATATTAACAGAGACTATAACTCATGTCATGATGCTGGATCAGCAACTACCTTCCATTTGTTTCATTGCATAGTAGCCAAATACTACAGCATTCATCCATCTTCTAACTGCTTATCAAGCCCCTGATCAAGGCCTTGAGCCAAACCCAGACAGCACAGGACGCCAGCCTGGGGTCCACCCTGGACGGGATGTGAGCTCATTGCAGGATACAAACACAAACATGATCATACAACATGGACCCCAGCTGCGTGCCTTGGAGGAGCAGGAGGCATCCTGTACAATTGCATGCAGACTCTGGGGTGGGATTTGACTCCAATGCTGGCGTACGAGGGGACAGCGCTAACCACAGAGCCACCATCCCGCCCCACATCACTCGTATATAGGATTAAACCAGCTACAATCATAGGTTAGTTAAACAGGCCACCTGTTTGCTTATTTCCGTTCTGAGTCTCTGCTCCCCCCTAGTGTCCATACCAAGTACTGCTACTGCACAAATTCTGTAAATGTACAGCTGATGATTTTACAAAAGTGCCCTTGCGGAAGCCAAAAGCTGAAAAGGGGGAAGAAAGGGAGGGAAAGCAGGGGGGTTGGGAGGGAACCCTGCACGTTCCCACCCAATTGTGCTGCACTGATGAGGGCCAGGCTAGAAGGTGTTTGGAAGAGATAGCAGACATTAAGCTGCTAGCCGGATGACACCTCTGCAGCTCGGTCCCTGGGGGCCCCCGAGGAACCAGCCCCTTCAGGTCCACTGAGGGCCTGAACATTAGCGCTCAGTCCCTTACAGATACATGGGACTATGGTTAGGTAAGCTCCTGTTTAATATGCATGTTACCTAACAAATGTCCAGGAATTAAATTTCATTACATAAACAGTTCTCATTTTAAAAGCAGCCAGTTATACACTATAACATTATAAGGCATATGGACAAGTTTACTGCTTCTTTACTGATGGAGGCAGGATTCTAAAATCAAAGGATTATGCATATCAAACACTGATTTATACAAGGTAATCTGGGCCTCATACTGAAGAGTCAAGCATATTTGTAAGTGCATACGATCAAGCCTGTGTACATATACAGCTCCAGAAAAAGTGAAGAGACCACAGCCCAATTTGTTTCACTCATTTCTCAATTTATGGGTGTGCATCAGTGCTTCTCATTACTGAAGGGCTTCTTCCTTGCTTTATGGGTCTTCAGTCCTGCTTCTAGGAGCCTGATACGAACTGTCCTAGCAGTGTACTTCACACCTGCACTTGATGTTTCCCATTCGAAGGTTACTTGATGTCATTCTCCGATTCTTGAGAAACTGTCAGATAAGTTGAAGGTCATCTCTGGCATTAGAAAGGCACCTCCACCCTCTACCTGACTGGTTTCTGATTGTTCCCAGTGTCTCCTGCTTCACCTTGTTCTTGCGTACTGCTGTCTTAGAAACTTTGAGCCTGGAAGCAGCTTGCCTCACAGTGTAGCCTTCTGCCAGCAGAACCAGGATTAAACCAGGATTTATAAATGAAAATTTAAGAAAAATATATGGAGCGGTCTCTTAATTTTCCATATATATGTATACACACACACACACACACACACACACACACACACACACACACACACACACACACACACACACACATCTCATGCCCGGCAGTCTTGCTTTATCATGCTGTGACCCTTTTCGTGGCGTTCTGCTCTCCGCTGCCTTCCTACCCCCATGCTAATCACTTTCATTGCAGTATGCTGTATATATCAGTACTTGCTTTTAGGCAATACTCAGCACTGTACGACACATACCTATGAGCTACAGAGGAACTAAAGGATGGGACTAGCAGGTTCTCACTCAACGGAACAGCCCGTAGCTGGAAAGTCAGACTTTGATCAAAAGGGTTTTCGTGCATTTACAGTAGATTGAGTGCATCTGGAGGCCAGTGACACTGTGGACTTCTAACATGGGGCATTTGTGTTAAAATCATTCAGGAAACTAATATACAGCTCTGGAAAAAATTAAGAGACCTGCACTGTTAAATCCTGGTTGTGCTGGCAGAAGGCTACACTGCGTGACAGGCTGCTTCCAGGCTCAAAGTTTCTAAGACCGCAGTAGACAAGCACAAGGTGAAACAGAAGACACAGGGAAGGACCAGAAACCAGCCAGGTAGAGGACAACTTTCTAATGGCATAGATGACCATCCAGTTATCCGACAGGTTGTCATGAACTGGAGGATGACATCAAGTGACTTTTAAAAGGAATGGGAAACATTAAGTGGTGTGAAGCGCACTGCTAGGACAGTCCGTATCAGGCTCCTAGAAGCAGGACTGAAGTCCCATAAAGCAAGGAAGAAGCCCTTCATTAATGAGAAACAGGGAAG
>JAODKC010000137.1:13689746-13711627 GCA_026777985.1 Mormyrops attenuatus
TTTTATCACCAACAGAATAGATCTAGGTGGTGAGAGATGTGTATTTCAGACTTTTATTTTTAAGTGACACCCTAATGCCCATTCACAGGTCAGTCACACGCTTCGGGCATGCTCCTCTACAGCATTCCAGACCCAGAGCAGCTGGCGCCCTGTGTTGCCTTAACATGGATCCAATTTGGTCTAATTGCCAGGGGTAAATGGAGCCAAACGTTTCAGCCTGAACAAAAGTAGAGACGCACTGTGAGCAGGAGTACTGGTTGGGGCCACCCACTGCACTCAGCACTGCTAAATATGTCTCTGAGGGCACCGTTCCATACTGAAGCCATGTCATTTAAAGGCGTTGTCCTAAACCTAATTGCTGATTGGTGGATGAACTGATCACAGAAATGCATGTGTGTGAGTGTCAGCCCCATGGGATCGGTATGACGGGTAGCTGTATCGCACCCATATTGTATCTGTGTTGTCTGCTGTAGTCCTGACAACATCATAAAATGACGTTATTGTACTTTAACACTATAGTCATGCAAGGCTACTGAAACTACATACATGAGGTCAGTGTATTTTGGTATGACATAATAGAGGTGACAACATCAGCCCTATGACCAGGGGTGCTGCTAGAAATACTGGATCCTATGAAAGCCTATCACACTGGGCCTCCTGTTACTCAGAGGCCCTTGGAATCACCTGAACTCCCCCCCCCCCTCCTCTATGGTGCCCTTGCCTTTGACAGGTGAGGTTCATCTTTCTCTGAGGCCAGCAAGCACATGTGACATCCCGAGGACGGAAACAAATCCAGCAGCATTATCAGGACAGTATACTATACAATACATGTGGTTTAAATAGAGTGTCAGACTTCAGACCCATCACACATTACAGTGCAGGCTACAGTATGACAGGTTCTGCTCCCTGCCAAGCTGAAGGTCACCCCCCCCCCCATGAGCTGGTGGGCCGCCCTCACCTGTGGTAATCCCTCACGCAGTAGATCTTGTTCTCTGTGTCCACCGTGAAGGGCACACCATCCAGAGTCTCACTGCACACCACACAGCGGAAACATCCGGGATGGTAAGACTTTCCCAGCGCCTGTAGGATCTGCGGGGAGGCCAAGGGGTCAAAAGGTCAGAAGGTTATTTGACCTAGTAAGAAATAAAGTAAACATCAACAGGGCCAGGTTGATTCAGGTAGCAGCTACTTTATACCTGTAGTGATTAGTGTCCCAGAAACACCTCAGGAACAGAATGCGTGGAGCATATGGTCTTACACAAAAGCACGATTCCTCAGAATATGTCTTATATGAAGAAAACTCCACAAAACAGGGTGGAACTGAATTCAAACCACTCAGCAGCTGTGATGCAGTGCTGCTTCAGAAGTGGCCAACAATGTCAATTAAACCAAAAACATTGCAGAGGCTCATTGATTATCCTCTCGCAAAGGTTCACTGAAGTAGGATGTCTACTTGGTGAGCCTTTATTACAACATAAATACTAAGGAACAAATCTTGAGTGCTTTCTTGTTTGTTACCATGTTGTGTCCTACTTTAACCCCCGATTCTCTCACAGCTAGAGAGGATGTATATATTCGCTTGCTCCCAGCTTTTCTCCAGATGTCCCACAGGAAATGCATTTAAGGAGTGCCTTCACACTGACATGGCCACAAGATCAGTTTGGTGGAAGTGGGTAAAGAAGAGGAACAGGGCCTGTGAGAGTCTCAAAAATGGTCTCTGCTTTGTATTTTAAAAACCCACATGAGCATTAGAAAATTCTGCAAAATATTTAGTAGCTTCCTAAACAAAAACGAACTGACAGCAATCAGTAGGCACACTAACCATCTTGTTAGTGTGATGTTGGTCATAACCGCCATACATACACAACAAGCTGAAGGCAGCGAGTCGGATCAGTGAAGGACTCACCATGTCCATAATTAGATGGCCACACACATTGCATCTGTCTGCTGACTGCTGAAAGCCAGAATACTGCAAAGGACAGACAAGACACAGGTCAGAAACGGAACACTTTCAATAACTGATTTCCAAACCAGCAAACAAAAAGAATGACAAAACATTTTTAATAGTATAATGACAGCTGGCATAGTCTTCAAGAAATTGTGAAATGTTCAGAAGACAGTCTAGCTTCAGAGGCAAACGGTCCATGACGATAAAAAAAATAACAAATGTAAATGGAAGATGCTTCACTGGAATGTAAGGGATTTGTCCGCCGTTACTTGGGTTATGATTGTGTGCTGTTGCTCTAGCGGTGAGTTTCGTGAGCTTTGCCTGGCTTTTTATACTCACCAGGAAATCCTCTTCACAGAAAACCTTTCCACAGACATAGTAAAATGCTTTCCCACGCAGCCTTCGACCTAAACAGCAAACACAGACAGAGAGAGCGAGAACTGAGCATCAGCTTCACTGGAACCAAACCAGCACTCTGTGAAACTCCTTTGGAACATTCACGCAGCATTTTATTACAATATCTGTGATTGGTATCTATTCATAGGTTATCTGGGTGCACAAGAGTTCTCGACAGTGTCACATTATTTAACACCCACAGGCTGATGTCATTACACAAACCAGCTATGAAGAAAAATAAACGGTGTGTAAGTACCCATTTTGCAGCCAATGGGGAGATTTCAGAAAAACCTTGCTGGGGGGGGTCTGCTCTGATTTGTCATAAGATTTCTGAGCATTCACAGAACTTTGGTTCAGTTTATTACATTTCATAGCTGGAGTCAATAAAATTGTCAAAATGATGAGAGTAGCTACAGCTGCAGGGTAATACTCTTGTGACTGTGATATGTTTGGCTATTCAATAAAAGATAAGTTTCTGCACAGAATTTTATTTGAGAACATTTTTCAGCCCGTGAATTTGGAATGCCTGAAATTCAGAATAATCCAAATGTCCTCATAATCAAGTCTAATGAATGTCTCCATTAGTGCGCTCTAAATGAGTCACGTTTCTCTTTCTCCAGCATTTCACAAGTTAAGGACGCTGAACCCAGGGAAGAATCCAAGCTTTATGTGCTGTGGACCCTGGCCAGAGTTGGAACACGGAGGGTCTTCATTCGTGCTCCGCACACTGGACAGATTCAGTCGGGCCCAGTGCCCCACAGGAAGGAGGGACATTCCACACATTTTCAGGCAAGAGGGAGGAGGCACCATTAACCCTTTCAGAGCCTCCCCAAGATGTACAATCTCCCAAACCCCGGTATAGCATACCGCCTGTCTCTATTTTGGAATCGAGGCATGGGAATAAGTATCTCCAAAGCAGATGTTGGAAACAAAAGCAGGTTTTCCTATCAACTTTCCATATTCTTCTTGTCTTGACCCATAAACTGCAGACATGCAGTCTGTTCTTTAGATTCAGCTATGAAAATATGCTCCAAAGGTCTTTCCTGTTGATACCCCGACCAGAGACAGAGTCTACCGATTGGGTGTCCTGAGACACTGAAGGTCAGGTCAAACATTCTGGGATTCTGCTGAGATGGAGATTGGGTGGAAAGCCCTAAAACTGCACTTTCATAATTGGCGTCACACATTAGGGAGCTAAGAAGTAGTTTTTGAAGGTCCAGACAGCAGCAGTCCAACTACCAGAACATTATATTCGGCTGTGTCAAGTCAAACGTATTTTTTTCAGCCTGACACATGGGCACGTGGACATGCTATCTACTGCTTCCATTCAGAAGATGATTGGGTTTTAAGGTTCGTTAAGCACGGGGGTCAGAATCCTCTAGAAGATTTCCCAGCATGTGGAGCCTGTCCTTCCGGCTGGCCAGAGAACATCATTATCTGCTATCCAACCTGTCAAGGGAGATCAGGCCGTTCCTCTTCACTACTTGTTTCTGTGATACAGAAGCAGACCTGAGGGGCATCGAAATCTGGCAGACTTTTCGACCACTTCCCTGCCTTCGGACAGACGGCCTAATTGAGACGTGTTTGACGGCTGCCACTGGATCATTCTCACGCTGAATTCTCCCTTGGTCATGTGAAATGATCGACGAATTTTATCTTATGCCTTGATACTAATTTATCACTTCAAAATAAGAGATAACACCATGTTTACCACTAGTCATCTATGTGATTTTCTGGGTAACAACATTCACTCATTTATTCATTCATTGTCCATACCAAACTTGTCTCATGCAGGGTCGCGGGAGGTCCGGCGCCTATCCCAGGCAGGGAATACACCAACCCATCACATGGGACACTCACACACCATTCACACACTCATTCGCACCTACGGGCAATTTGGCAACTCCAGTTCAATCCCCTCAGCATGTTTCTGCATGGTTGGGGGAAACCGGAGAACCTCTAGGAAATCCCACCACAACACGGGGTGAATATGCAAACTCCACACACTTAGAGCCAGAGTAGGGAATCAAAGCCAGTCTCCAGCAGTATGAGGTGAAAGTGTTAACCATGGACATAGTTTTTGAGGTGACTTTCAACGCAGCTAGATCTAAAAGCCTTGTGGGAATCCAGTGGCAGCCAGCTGAACACGCCCCCGCACAGCAGCACAAACCCCCCCGAAGCCTATTTCAAAGCCGAATGTGAGAAGATTCTGACTGTACTGTCTGTCTGACAAACACCACGAGAGTCAAGCTGGTGTTCAGGGGCAGGCCTATGGAATGAAAACAGCAAGTAGTGCATGTAGCCCTGGTGGTGAAATATGATGTAATGTGTGTCAGTAACAGCATGGGGGGGACACGATGAAAGCTACAGCCTCCGGCTTTGATGTTTATTTTCAGATATACTGAAAATAAGCATCAAATAAAATAAAGACGTGTCTACGTTAAAGCAGCAAACCTATCAGGTTGAACCAGCAGAAGCTGTGTTGAGGTAGTTATTGGGTTGTTCAGTGTTTCCCAGACAGTCCATGTCTTTGCTTCCTCTCAGCTCCCAGCCAATCAGGAACACCGAATACCTGGTACAGGCACTCTGGGAGCTGAGAGGAAGCAAAAACGTGGACTGTCTGGGGTTCCCCGAGGACTGGGTTGGGAAACACTGGGGTAGTTTGTCACCCTATTCAGGGTTTAAGGTGCATGCAGAGTGGCAATAAAAATGTATTTAAAACACAACATGCATTAAATCATGCTTTGAGAAAACAAGAGTCCTTTTCATTTTGATAAATATACATAGGCGCATACCCCCTCAAAATTCTGCTGAATACTGGTTCATTTTGGTAGAAGGTCTGAAGGTCTAACAGACAGTCTGTTGAGGGTTAGGGTTAAGGTTTCAAACTGTTACTGGCACACTGGTGCATGTCCTATGTCTGACTCGCGTGTGACTGTTTCTAATAATGCTTATTGGCTGCTTCAGTGAATGGGATCAGCCAGCATAGCCAATCACAGCGCCTGCCTGTTTGCAAGAATCACCTGATTGGACCTGATTAGGCAGCTGAGAATGTCCACGCCCAGCACAAACACAAAGGATCCGACCTGTTGACAGACTCTCAACAATCGTTGCTCTGTGTGGCGGCGAAGACCCCACCTTCAAACCTGTCCGGCCAAACAAAGAGGGGCACGTCCCCCTTAGGCTAATCAAATCAGTCCACATTGAGTTTGAGGGGTGTGTTGGGTGTCTGCCTCATATAAACAAGCCACCCCCCTCCCTCCTCCAGTGCCAGTGTGGCTGCTGGCACACAATGGGAATCCTGGCAGATTCCCAGAATCACAGTCTGCCTGGCTCACCGTGACCCCTGGATAAATACCAGAGTCCCAAAAGCGTGACTATGGCAGCATAGAAACCAGGCCCACTGAGAGGTCTCAGCTCCTGCCTCACATCAAGAGGACTTACAGCCAGCTGTTCCGTCCAGCCTTTTGGTCTGTTCACAGTTACTGTGTCCGAGTTTGTATGTTCTCCTTTGCTGGGTGAGATTCCCCTGAGGGCTTTGGTCTATTCTTGCAGTTTAAAGGCAAACACTTATGTGCATTGCTGTCTTTGAATAGTACTGGAGTGCATGCCCTGCAATATACTGCCATTCCATCCAGAATCACCCCCTGCCTTATGCCCTGTGCTACCTGGGACAGGCTCCAAGTCTCCCATTATCCTGTACTGGGTAAGTGGTTGGAAGATCAATGTATATGCACTTTCACAAACATGTCAGATACAGTGATCAAGCCATGTAGCTCACGGACCAGACCTATGAAGCAATACTGCGAAAACACACTCATTCCACTGGCCTGCGCTGGAATGACACTGTCACGCAACACTTTAAGCGAAACTCCACACACACACGTTCATAAACAGACGAGCCACAACCGCTGCCAATAACCCCTGCTTACGCCACACCTGTGCAAACACCAAACTGTTTATGCAATTAGCAGAGCTCATCTATCTGTAAAAGGTCACCGAGGGCCTCAGCGAGCAGCTGGTGGAGAGTAACGGAGCCACGAGCGGCAGGCGGGACCGAGACAAAGGAGGAGCAGCGTGAAACGCCGTGTTAGAGATGAAAATTACAGTGACTTCGTGGCGAGTGCCGTCAAGCAGCAGGTGAGCTCAAGCTGGGCTTTTATACAGTCGCTTCCAGCGCTAACATTTAGAAGTGAGTGGGCTTTGAGTGCTACTCAAGCCCGAGAGCAGTTACCGTGCTATTTATATACTGTAACTGTGCCGTACAGCATCATCGGGATGCACAGACGTCACGGAGCGTGCATGCATTCTCCATGCGTGTCTCAAACAAAACCAGTACATGTCACTCCATCAGCCCTAAAGGAATCGAGCAGGTCTGGAAATTAAGTTATTGTGCGCTGAGAAGAGGTGGAACAACACCTTAAACTCAAATAGCAGGAAATACTTCCAAGTGAAAATGATATGGTCGTTGCGGATTTGTGTTCTGAGCTACAGAGGATGGATGGATGGATGGATGGATGGATGGATGGATGGATGGATGGGAAAGAAAATTTTACCCCTTCCTGTGAGAACTGGAGCATTCTAGGAAACCAGAAGAGTGGATAAATAGGAAAAGGATTCCTGCGTATATTTGCAGGATAATTACACACAAACACTATATGGCCAAAAGTATATGGACACCCCTATTAATTAGAGGAATTCCCCAATCAAGCCACCCCCATTGCTGACACAGATATATAATTAAGCACACAGTCACACAAGCTCCTGTAACAAACGTTAGCAGCAGAATGGGTGGTTGTACAGGAGAGGGTAGTGACTTTCCACTCGGCACCATCACAGGATGCCATCTTTGCAACAAGTCGGTTTGCTACATTTCTGCCCTGATAGAGTGTAGCAGCCAATAATATAATAACTACCAGTAACATAATAACATAGCAACATTATAAGAAATTCCTCCATTCTCAATGTAATAAAACTCGATAATGTAATAAACGGCCAGTAATGTGATAAGTTACATCACAATAGTAAGTTATTAATGTAACTTATTATAATGTAATAACCTCTAGTTATTACATTATCAGTTTTTATTACATTAAGAATAGAAAACTTATTGCGTTACTAGCTTCTACAGAGAGCTGCCCAGGTGAACTGCAAATGAAGAGATTGCAAAGGTCACAATGTCTGGGTGCAAGTTCAGCTGTGATGTGATCGGCTACACAAGCTCACAGAAAGGGACGTGGGGGGTATTCCACAAAGCAGGATTTCTGCATTAGCCAGATAACTTAAGCCAAACGTAAGGATCGTCCAGTAGGAATGTCACTTACCTATCTTCCTATTGTTTCATTTAAGTTATCCAGCTAACTGGGAAATCCTGCTTTGTGATGCCCTCCCCGATCACCCAACATCAACATCTAACTTGAATGGTAGCAAATGCCACCCGTAATGTTCCAGCATCTAATGGAAAGCCTTCCCAGAAGATCAGAGGCTGTCATAGCAACAAAGTGTGGCCAAAATCATTGGCTTCAGAATGATATGTTGATCAAGATGGTGTCCACATACTTTTGGCCATATATCTGTATTTATTTGACAGTCAGCGGGATTCAGTGCCACTTTGCATTTGGAAAGGTGTTCAAGAGCATGAGTGGGTCCTTGTGTGATCCTATGCGTGTGTGTGGTCATGGTATGCACGTCCCCACAATGTAATAAAAACCTGTTATTTTGACATTGTGGGGACCACAAGGAAAAATTCAATTTTATTAAAATCTGTGACTGCAATAAAAACATAAAAAATGCAAAAAGACTTATATTTTATCTGGTTACTTATGGTTAAGGTTAGGGCTGGGTAGGGGTTAAGGTTGTCATTGTTGGGATTAGGGTTTTGCCCATAGCAATGAATGGACGGTCCCCATGAAGTACAAATCTCTCTCTCTCTCTCTCCCTCTCTGTAGCCCAGGACTCACTGCAGGCGCTGCAGGTGAAGCAGCCGTCGTGGTAGAGGTTCCCCATGGCCTGGCAGGCTTGGCTGGCTCCATATACTGCCTTCTTACACTTCATACAGCTTCCTGTGAGAAGATAACACACCTATGAGACACGCGAGTCAGGAGCACAATGTGCAAAGTACAGACTGAATGGAACAAACACGCAAGTTCAGACTGAGCCGGGAGGGCTTAGGACAGGTCTGTCAGGTAGCGACAGGTGTGCTAGGACCGCCCTCACTCCCAATTCTGTCATCATTCGTGCAATGATATACAGTACCGTACAAAAGTCTTAGGCCACTAAAGAAAATGATGTTAAAATGAGCTTCATGTCGGTGAAAAACTATGGTTTTACGTTTAAAAGTGTCAGCTTAGCCAATTCAAAATCTCTCCTGACGTCACCTCAATATTTGCAGTAACCACTCAATATACCCATGTATTTTCTGACTCTGACATGTTTGGTTAATCAATGCCTTATTCAGTTATTTGACAAATGAAGTTAAATAACTGTTAATTAACTGAGCTGGTGGTGAAATTTTAACAAATACATGGAGGTGCCCCTGAGGAGAGGTTTGAGGACTGAAGCGGTCTAGCCATCCGACAAGACATCAGCAACTTTCTGGAGAACAGAAGGCATTCTTGTTAATTTGCGTATACAGTCAAACCTCCCTTATCCGGACCTCCAATACACAGGCATCTCCCTCTACCAGGCAGCTCTAGGTAGCAGCTGTGCAAAATCCATGGCTTCAAAAAAGAAGCGTAGTGTCATGTCCCTCCAAAAGATGCTCGATATCATTACAGAGACACGAGAAGAAAAATCATACAGACCATTTTGCAGTGGCTAAGTCTACGGTAGGCGATATTTGGAAGAGTAAAGAAAAAAGTCGAGCCTTTGACAACTAGAGCTAATCCTGAATTAGCTAAGAAGCGTTGTATTGTTAGAGATGCACATTCCCAAAAGCTGGACGAAGCTTGTTACCTGTGGTTTCAGCAACCGCGAGCTAAAGTGCTCCAGTGTCTGGTCCATTCTTGCAAGAGAAAGCAAGAAAGGGGATGATTCGCTAGCTCAGACTGAAATAACATCCTGTTATAAGCCTTGCACCTCATAAATATCATGTTTGTATGTGTACACATGTGCATGTACGTTGTACTGTTCATGTATTTCTAAGTGACGGGCATTTCTTACTTCTTACGGGCATTCTGGCCGGATAAAGGAGGTTTTACTGTATTCTTAATCTTAAATTATGTTTTCTGAACAAATACACACTTACTACCCAAATAAATTTTCCTTAACTGCCTTTTGCACAGTACTGTATTCACCACTTATACTAATGCTAAGTTTAATCGAAATAAAAGAATGTGAAATGGTATACATTTCAAACTGTCTTCTATCAAAAATAAGTCGAGTCATACATAGCTAATGCACACACAGACATGGCCAAACAGGAAATGAATTTGATACCCTTTCCATTCAAGCATTTGAGAGCTTTAGTCCTTCGCACATGGAACCAAAAAATGATATTCCAGCTCCAGTCCGCGACTCTTTAGCCGCCTCTTAGTTTTCTATTTATCTGACAAGGGCCATAGTCTAAGGAGTATCATACCTGCTATCTGACAGGTGCCAGGTGGTATTTGACACATCAGCAATTACTTTCACTAGACGCATTAGGACCAAAATGACAGATTAGACAGGGGTAGAGAAGTCAAGTAACGTCTGTCTGGAAAAAATGCGTCTGCCTCTCTGTTATCATCAAGGGGGGAAATATAATGGCTTTTGTTTGTTTGTCTTGATGCCGCAGCTGAGAAGTTACCGGCCATTTCATGCATACTGTAATCAAACTGTCAAGCCGTCCCAGCACCCCACCCACACAGACCTGGGTAACCCAATAACCCTTAATACACGCAGAGGATGGCAGGCTACACTGTATCCACACCAAGGGCAGTGACACAAGGTGTGTCACAAAGACACCTCATCTCTCAAGCCATGCCCCCCCCCCCCCGTCTGCGAGCCACATCCTCTTCACTCAGACTCACCTCCGGAGCTCACCTCCATGCTATGCACCCATTCCTCCAAGCCCTTGTCCCCCCATCTTACGCAGGGCTGGCTCTACCTTTTCAGGGGCCCTAGGTTAAGCTTTACTTGGGATGCCCCCCTACCTGATGATCATTTCATGCCCTGCACAATGCTGGCAATTCAGGGCCCCAGGCAGCTGTCCATTCCGCCTACAGCTATAGCCGACCCCAATCTTACACCATAGTGCGACAAACTCACAACAGACGCTCATTACAGACACATTCTCCCAGCGCCGAGCAGTCAGCTGTTTCAGACACATATCAAACACCTTCACAGTCTTTCAGAGTCTCCAGGTGCTGCCCAGAGACACAATTTCACTTTTATTCTTATTTCTATTGTGAATTACAGTACAGCAAATAATTCATTATGTGTATTATGATATGAAAATAAAATACTACAGCTGGAAATCCTCGGCCATTTTATAAAATTGAGATTAGCTGTAGAATCAGTGTATAAATATCAGGTGATGACAATTTCATGCACAGGAACCACAAATTGAGTTTCAGAATTAAATTCTTAAGAGAAAATATCCTTTTCCTGCTCAGGATATCAAAGGCTAGCACTTTGTTAGCGGAAGGTGAGATGACAAAGCTAAAGCCAGTCCTGGGCCGCTCTCAATATCCCTGGGATCAATAAAGTTTATCACAGCATATAGCTGTCATCCAACAAAACCCACTTATGTGCACTTTTTGACAGTTGCGACGTGTTACTGTAGATGGAGGACGCCCAGTCTCCTCTGTCTACTCACAGCGTCTGACATCTAACTGACCAATGAAAAGACGTTTTATAAACTGATCTACTTAATGAGTATTTATGTCTGTAGTAGTTAATATTTGTGTTCATGATGGCCTTACACATGGATTGCTTTGTATCACTAATAATTTTAACAGCTTAAAGTAGATAGATAGCTAGTTAAAAAACATTGTTAATTGTGAATATAAAGCAAGATTAGTGTGTATCTTGTTGACTCTGACAAATTTGCCTCACTGACAACAATCACCATGAGTCCATTTAAAACAAACCGTTCACTGACGGCTGTGTAAAGGCAGGTTTCTGATTGCGGTGCTAAGGGTGTCTCATATCATGAAATAAACATGCATCTCCAAAGGTTCATTATCTTTAGACAACGAAGATATATAGAGCGATGGGCAGTTGGGATCAGGGCCTTCTTCCATTCCCATGTGCAGGATGCGGCCTGAAGGACAGCCAGGTCAGTCTACACCAGGGCTCTTCAAATCTGGACCTTGAGTCCAAATCCAGGCCTTGTTTTCAGTTCTCCCAGGTACTTAGTTAAATAATTATTGATTCTGATTGGCCACAGGCTTCACACCTGGTAAAGGAAGGCTGGGAAATCAGCAGGACTCGGACCTTGAGACCGTGATTTGACTAACCATGGTCTAAACCAAACCCAGCAAGATCACGCCTCCCCATCAGAACCCAGACATCAGAACATCCAAAGGCACTGCTTATTGGGAGACGTTACTAAGGACTGTTTATTTCTAATCTTCTCCTGAGTCATGGTGTCATAGCACCCACTGGAGGAGATGTGGGACCTGACCCAACGCCACCAGTTCACCCATTTTAAGTAGCCAGAAATCCAGCTGGAATAACCCAAAAGAAATTCTTGGACTTCTTTGATAGCCTGAGAGCTGTTCTTCCCAGGCTCCTATTTATAGGGCTCCACTATGGAGTGCTGATCTCCATGTGAGGATCTTTACAGAGCTGTGAGCAAACATGCTGAAGATAGGGTTTAAAAACCAGGCAGGGGAAGGGCGGGTAAGCAAAGCAAGGTCGCCATGGACATGTCCCAGGGACAAAAATGGCACCACAGAAGGAGCATCAACCTCACACTTTCTGACAGCACCACCTGGTATTTTAACACCCGTCCAACAGAGGCTCAGCTAAACCGACTTTGTCTTTAAAGTGTCAAAGTTCTTTCCCAGCACTGCTGACTGACCCCCCTGGCACCAACATACCAGACCAGTCTACCACCAGCAGCATTACTTTCCAGTGGGTCAGGCCCCTGTGTCCCATGGGTCAATATGAATAAGTGTAGCATTTTCATCCCTTTGGAATTCAAAGCAGATGCCTCTGCAAAAGCTGGCCAGAATGTTCCAGAACACGTTGTTATACACTATGCAGGGACAAGCCAGTTTTCTACCAGATTAGACTCTTTTACAGTCTCCTCCTCTGAAACTTCCTAGGTTGTGGAAATGCCCTGAAACTACATGAAACTTTTTTTTAAAAAAAAATCAAAGCTGAACTACAAGCCTTTCATAGTAAAAAATTTTTTAAAAAAACAGGTCAGACAAAGCGGATGACTTTTGGCTGAAATTCCACCCTCCAAATGCCAGCAGCTCTACGTATGGAAATGGACTGCTGCCGTTTTGGGCCCTGAGGTGGCAGACAGACAGCCCACAAATCGTCACGCCCACTGTGAAAGGTCTCAGGCCTCCAGATCAGAGTCAGACTCCACTGACTTTTTAATCACGTCGCCACACTTGCTGTGCCGTGTCAAGCCAAGAATGTGGGCACGGTCCCGAGAAAAAGGTCCGACATTCCTTGAGCCCTTCACCATGGCAACCTACAGCACTGTGACATAAGATGTTAAATGGGGGGGGGGGGGGAATCAGCATAAGAGCAGAGACCCCATCAGCTGCCTTCTAATGCTGCTACTGTGCTGAGGATGCAAATGATGAGAGCATTCAGCTAAACGGAAAGGATTAGCATAACACGACATCTCTGCCTCAACCCCCCCAAAGAGAACGGCTACCGTGGATACTCGTAAAAAATTTTGGCGACAGTGAACAATGACTCTTAAAAGACAATTTTAGTAAGAATCCTTACTTTATCAGACATTTTAATCCAAAGCAACATACATCTTTGAGACAACGGGGGTTAAGGGCCTTACTCAAAGGCTCTACAGTGAAATCACTCAGCTAACCACGGGACTTGAACCAACAACCTTTCAATCACAGTACTAACCCACCGAGCCAAACTTGCATGCTTTCAGTCATCATGATTCTAATTTTACCCGACTGCATTTGAAAATGGACAGATACGCACTAGCTACACAAAATTTATGTCTTTATTTATGTTTTGAGAATGGAAAGTTCAGGTACAGAAAGTAAAAAGAAAAATATTTGTTACAACCAACCAGTTGAGTACTCTGTGATCGTGACTCTTTATATGCAACTAGTTGGTTGAAACAAAGTCTTGGTTTGGATTTTTACTTTCTGGACCTGACTTTTCCACCTCTAAGCTCAATAGTGATTTATCTTCACTACATAAATGCCAATGGTGCAGGATTTTGTACTTGTACAGCATACAAACACAATATATAGGTCATGGAATTTATCATCAACTTCTTGTCTGTGTCTCCTTCCATAATGGATGACTCATTATCAGACAAAAGTGGGGTGCGACATACCATCTGCCTGGTGGGAGAATTCAGAAAGGTGTCAGCCAGCACACACAAACACACACACACACACACACACAACATGCCTGCCACAGTTAATCCTGTCTCCCTATTTAACTCTGCCCCTGTGACTTTCCTTGCCTTTATGCACTTTCTAGAACATGTCAGTGACTGGGGAGTTTCCCCAGCCTAGAGGCACTCCATAACAGCCCTGACACCACAGCAGGAAGTTGTTTTATGAGATGGCTAGAAATCCCAAGAGCAACGTTACAACGGAGGGAAAATTCTGCTGCTCCACCCTCTTGCCCCTTGGGAAGCTGTATGTCTGAGGTTTGTTCTACTACCATTACACATGGGCTTCCCCAGCTTGCAGGGACACCAATAGGAGCCCCACCCCCCAATGAGAAAATTCCATTTTAATAACTTTTTTTACTTCTGTCAACCTTTTGCTGCCCTTGCACATTAATAAATCTATTCACAAAGTTTTACATTTCTCTGTTATTTTGTTATAATTACCATCCTAACCAGGAGCACCACTAGAGATTTATGTAAGGGGAGGTCTAAGCTTTTAGTAGGGGTGTCTGATTTTAAGGAAAATGAATGGGAACACACTATTTACACTAATTAGCATACATTTGGGGGGGAGGGGTATACGGCATTTTAGGGGGCTAAAGCCCCCCCAAAAACAGCAATGGTAGTAAGGACATCCCTGGTCTTAACTATGCCTTTCCATATTTAGCAGGGCTTCTCAAGCACGGGAGCAGAGCCTCTGCAAGGCAGATAATCTGACACTCCAGTCTTAGAATGCAAAAATATGCTACGGAAATGATTCAGTACATTGAAGAGATAGAATCAGAGGAACGGTCACAGCAAGACTGGCTGAGATAAGAG
This sequence comes from Mormyrops attenuatus, assembly GCA_026777985.1. NCBI lineage: Eukaryota > Metazoa > Chordata > Actinopteri > Osteoglossiformes > Mormyridae > Mormyrops > Mormyrops attenuatus. Next base: position 13,704,452 of record JAODKC010000137.1, read on the forward strand.
TGGAGATCATTTCAGTGGCTCCTCATCAGGTAACTTTCATCTATGTCACAGTAGGTGGGATGGTTTGAGAATGCGAGGAGCTTCCTGCCAGGTGCTCTGGGGCTGATCCTTTAAGGTGTGTGACTAAGGCTTCCGTTCAGCCGGCCCAGCAGGTCATGTAAGGCGGCAGCACAAAGGGCCCGTTATTAGGCAACGGGCAGCGACATGAGCGCTGGGGTTACGGAAAGAGCTGCTTTAAATATCCGATAAATTTTCCACAAGCAGTCAGCGATACCTGAACTAAACCGAATCAGCAGACTTGTGGGAGTGTGGAAAGAGAACAAGAGGACAATCACTCTCACTCACACACACACACACACACACACACACACACACACACACACACACACACAGAGCGGACCTGGCCGGAAGCCTCCTGAAGCTCACGCTCCCACACACATGCTAAGAAGCACAGAGATCGTCAGGAAAAAAAGGGGTAAAAAAGTATGGCTTTAAGGGAGAGAAGCAGATAAAATCCAATAATCAGGGCGTGCTAAGGAACCTTGAGACAGCAGTTAAAGAAATCAAGAAGGACGAGGTTCTCCTCACCGAAGTAATCAGCCTTTGGCTGGGCGTCCATCTCCTTTCCCAGCTGCTTCGTAAGAGCTTCTAATTTTATTTCAGCAGCCGAGGGTCCCTGCTCTGGCTGTAAATGGAGAGTCTGACAGTGCAGAGGGTTTAGTCTGGGGGGGGTGCAAGGCTCCTGTTTAGACACCGGAGCAGAGGGGAGCTGAGAGCCATCTGCGGCCTGGGTGAGGGGCACCGTTGTGGTTCCCTGGCTACCAGTATTCGGACCCTGAGCAGGGCTCCTGGTGGGCCCATGGGTGAGGGAATTGCTCTGGTTCAGATAGGCTGGATCACCACTTGGGATCTTGGACTGAAGTATCTCAGATGGTACTGGAAGCCTCACGGCTGATTGGTGAGGTACACAAGATGATGCAAGTCCTCCATGAAGCCCATTCTGACCAGGGTCCCCTTTGGAGGACCTGGCACTGGAACTGGCCTGTGCCAGAACCTGCCGAGATGATAGAGAGTTTGAGTCTGTGGTGTCACTGAAGGGAATTCTTGGGGGGTGGGCTGTGGGCGAGGGTCGCCCCACACCGTGGGCGTCTCCAGCATGGACCCAGGAGACCTCAGGAGAAGCACTCGCTGCTGGGGCAGCCAGGGGAGGGAAGTCACAGGGGGGCTCCGGGATGCCTGTATGGGTCTGGCTGAATCCAGGGGATGCTGGTGGATGGAGCCCTGGTGATGGGCAGCTGTTGGGAGAGAGAGGGGGTCTGTGGGGCTGCGGGACCGGCCTATACTGTGCAGCTGGTTCTTGCCCTTGCTGGACCTCTGTGTATGCTGGGGTCACAGCTGGGCTATGAGCCCCTTGGGTGGGATGACCCCCTTGGTAGAGTCCCCAGCCAGCTGCAGGACTGCTTGGGGGGTTGCCATGTGGGGACAGGGACACTGGGTGGTAGGAAGATGTCCCAGGAGCCAAGGTATGGGAAGAATGTGGATCCAGAATCTCAGTATAATCATCATTATTTCCATACCTGTATCCTCTGTTCCCTGGACCTTCCTGGTGAGCAGTGCGATGCTGTTTTTGTCCCTCAGAAGAGACTACCTGGTTGGCAGTGACAGCAGCAGGCGTTGGCCCAGACAGAATAGGAGGCTTGGCAGCTGCCTCGTTTGCAGGTCTGTAGCTATTGAGTGGTGGCCGATCCTTGGTGTAGAATGCATTATCTGGTGCTCGACCGTGCCCACTCAGGCCGTCGGTCAGCCTCGCCGCCAAATTGTTTTTTGCCATTTCTTCCTGGTGCTTCTGCATATGGATTTTGTTCATCTTTGAAGCAAATACCCTCCTAGTTTCTTCAAAGTCGGGATTGTTCCCCGCATCTCGCTTCATTCTGAACAGTCCATCCTTGGACGCTTCGTACATATTGAGATCTTCAATAAATTTGCTGGCTTCCAGTCCGAGATCATCATATTTATCCATTTTGGAAAACGCAGCCGAAAACAAAATATGTTAAAATTTTAAGCGCCGATATGTTCTTGAACGCGTCCAATGCTGGTGCCCGAAAGCGTCGTTAAAAATATATAAATCGGATACAATATAAACGACCTTTTGCAACAAATGTGACAAACCCGCGTTAATATAAATTCAGAGTCAAAGCAAACACTTTTGCCGGGAAAACAGGAATACGACGTAAAGATCTGTGATAAAAGTTTATACAAAACGGGCAAATTAAAGTATCGATCCAAAAATTCAAAAACTCGCGGAAATATTCATACATTCACACAAGCATCTGTTCGGAATCCAAAGTTACTCCGGCTGAAAAGGTCCCGCGGCTGCACACTGCATAATCCGTCCCGAAGACGCGGGTCCAACTTGATCGAGGTTTTTTCTCCGCTCACGTACTCCACTTCACAGCCACGGCTCAGAAATGTCCATAACAGGATGCTTTCTGACACCGAAGTGATGTGGGATCTGACCTGTTCGGCACCTTTTCCTCCAAACTCCAACTATGGCGCTCGACACGGAAGACGCAAACTAACCCTTTAACTTTGTTTCCAGCGCCTGACCGCTGCGCTCCTGCCGAAACGTGGTGCGGACTTTCCTTCCACAAACCGCTGCGGTATTTTATGAAAAGAGCGATAAATTGCGGCAAATCAGCCTGCACAGGAAAGCATACGCTGGGGGATTTTTTATGAGTGAATAAATAGGCGAGGATGAGTCCGAGGCGGTCGACTTGCATTTAAAGGTACAGGAGGGTTTTAGGACCGTACAGCGTGGTGAACTACTGAGTCATGTGGGCCGTATGGGGACAAACGCTGCTTCCACTGCCATCTACTGAACTCCCAGTTAAAGCGTAGCCACCGGGGCAGTTCAGTATACCCCAGTTACCCCAGCGAATGTGTTCTAAGGCAGCAGCGCAACGCTGTATTTTTCATAACTTATTTTAGTAACATGAAATTTTTTAAGGCGTGTTTCTGAGCAAAACCGCTCGTTTTGAGCCATACAAACATGTCTTTATATAGAAAGTGCTGCTGAAAAAGTATACGCGTTTCGCGTGCCTCATATTCCGCCTGAGTATTTTTATTCCTAACCACGCAGAGGAAGTTCACAATGCCGATTACAAAAATAACCCTGACAAACATTGTATTATCTTGTTGGTGAGCCCTTCGAAACTTTTGCTTATAACGATTTCACAGCTGTCACCCACATTTTAGCAGACGTTTGAACTGTTCCTGATATTTCGTTAGACTGGAAAACATCGATACGACTTAAATGAAAGATAAAAGTATGGTATTTACTCAGGTAAAACGGATTCTTTAAGGGAACGGGGTGGCTCAGTGGGTTACATTGTGACTTCACTGCACAAGGAATAGGCTTTTGTGTGAATATTAACAAGCTGGTCATATAATTCAAAAACACAAATACATTTTGAGGAGGCCTGCTATTAAATATGGTTCTTACCAATGGCCATAAATTGATAAATACTTTTGATCTGGGTCATTTTTCAAGAATATTCAAAGTTGTAGTATTTTCCTGTGCGGTGTTATAAAAGTATGTTTATGTAAAGCTATTGACATACAGAAATTGGATGGAAAGAGAAAAATGATACAAAAATGATAATGTTTTTTCCCCCCAAATTTTTGGCACTCAATCCATTGGCACTGGTGCAAAGTTAGCAAAGCTCTTGAATTTCCAGCAGTTGTTTAGCGAGCGCAATCGAACCTAGGCCGAGAATTTACTCACAGAGCAGCATGTTACTGCTGACCACTGTACAGAAGCCAAGAGAGCCAATGAGAGGACAGCAAGGTATCTCCTCTTCCTGGTTATGAGTGTCCAGAAATGAAAGCAGAGATCAGGGCGCAGGCACAAACACAACAATAGATTGTAGCCATTTCATCAGCCGGTGGGTGACGGGGTAGGACAGAATGTTTCTGTGATCACATTACTCCCAAAATGCAAGTCCAAAAATAAGTCAAATAGCTGATAAATGGGAATAAGCAAGTATAAAGAATGGGACATCATGCATCCAGTTGCCCTTGTTTCTACACCCAGGGAGCTGGTAAGACCTGGAAGACTGTAATTAGGTCTGAATACTGTCACACACCATTTAGTGATATTGGTCATGCCTTGGCATAAAAGAATTTACCACAAGTTGGAGTTGTCAGTAACAGCTATGCTTGCTATGCAGGTGACTCGTGGTTTTTTTCTTTTAGTATTGAGTTTCATGCCAGGAAACATAATGAACTGTGCTCTTCCTGGCAAGTGGGGGAATGTGAGAGGATGGTTGCATCCAACTAGCGCTCATGCCAGTGCTGGGACACATAGTACAGGGATGGCAAGGAATCTGCACATTCAAATGCAGGAAAGTCAGCACTGTATCTGGTACAGACTGACCCATAAAATCAGTCAATATAGGGCAAGACTACAGGGTGGAGTTTAAATCCTGAGCTGCATCACATGAGCTATTTCTCAATCACAATTACAACATAAAATTTTGTCATAAAAAAAATAGTGCTGACTGCCCTGTTTAAGGACCCAATGGTGAAATCTCTCTGCTTATCTATGGATTTGAACAAGTAACCTTCTGAGCAGAGGCAGTGCCCTAACCCAAGGAGCCACACATCGCCCCCTGGTTACTACTGGCTAACCATACTTCTGAATAACCTGCATATTAAACAACACACTGCCTACCCACCTATCTCTGAACTAAGAGGATGACAGGAAGACTCAGACAGCAAGGGTCTAGAGAATGGGTCCAGATGTTGGTGCAATCCAGTGGAGTGACACATCTGTCTGGGGCACTGCCGCCAACAGCTGGAACACCAGAACATAAGCACTCTACTGTTGCACAGTTTCTTCATAAAGACATTTTTGTACACTTAATTCAGCTGCATTCATGGACGTAGATTACAGGGGGTAACTGCCCCTCCCCCCCAATGAATCAGAACCAGCTAATACAACCCCCCCTATAATCATATCATCTCCCTAAATGGGTGGAGACCTCAACCCCCCCCCCTCCCCCCCGCCAACGTTCAAACCAAAGATGGTTGCATTTGTTGCTTCTACATTCCATTTGTACACATTTTATACTGTACTAATAAACAACTGGTCCGAGAGAATCAGTCAAAGCCATGAATTAAAAATCAGGAATAAAACAGAAAGCTTCATACCAGCTGGAGTGATTTGGAATGAGAAGGATCCACATGACCCAGAAAAATCCCAGCACCACTAATCTCAAATACATGTGAATAAATCATACAATAAATACCCAGAACTGGGGGCTGTATGGCAGAAGGGTTAGTATGCATGTGTGATATACTGTGTGTACGTTGACACATCATGTAGGTGAATGAGGACACAGAGGTCCATAATTGCAGAATCAGGCCCTGAACTTTGAGTTTAATAAAACAGAAATGACTGAAAACCATCCTGGCAGCGGAAGGACTATGGTTACACTGGGGAGTCCTGCTGGTTTTCTACACTGCTTCTAAAAACAATCCCATATTTTTGGTCTCTTTTATTAGATATCAGTCATCCAGCTTGCCTCAGATGAGGGCTAACTGGTTACCACAAACAGTATGTGAATACATCATTCACACATGCCCACACCATCTTCAGCAGTAACTTAAATTACAGCTTCGGTGATTGACAGCTGGCTTCACCAATCAGCAGCGAGTCAGTCAGGGGACTGGTCAGTCCTCCACCAGGAAATTAATGAGTGCTGTCCTGGGGGAGAGGATGGCCTTCTTTATGGTACGGGTGGAAAGATGCTGAAGGCCCAATGGGCTGTCCAGGACCAGCCGCCGCACCTCCTCCACATCCTGGGCCACTTTCCTGGGCATGCTCACCACCCCACAGGCCTTGTTGTTGATCTGTGAGGACAAATATTGATTTTTGAGAACTCTTCCATCAGAATGCTGCACTCTGGTCAATGGGCCCGTTCTGTCATCCATATAAAAATCCATATCTGTACATTCATACTGTATTTATTTGCTCTAATCTGCATGCTATTTATTATTACAATGCTGAATATTATCAACTTTTGTAAACTCCCTATCTGCACTATTGTTTATTTGCTATACTTTGTCACTGCTGTTATGGGACTTTGGACTTGGAAGTGTAATGTTACTGAACTCACAAGTTTAGGAACCTGCAGAATGCCAGTGACTCAAAGAGCAGGTGAACTCTGTCAGGTTAAGCCATGAGGTTTTAAGCTCATGGGAGTTTTACTTAGAATATTTTTGTGTGAGGGTTGAAAGAAAAAACGATTGGTTCAGAGAGATAACCAATGAGATTGTAGAGGAGGTTGGTCAAAGCAACTAGAGGAGGGGGAACCAGCCAATCAGATGTCTTGGTCCCGCCTCCGCTAGTTACTTGGACCAACCCACTCTACAATTTCATTGGTTCTCTCTCTGAACCAATCATTTTTCTTGTCCTCTCAGAATATTTTTGCATAAAACTCCTACAAACAGGTTTTATGGATGTTTGAAGTGGAGAGGAACGTGTAAAGAGGAACACCCAAATGTAGGGTCAGGGGGACACAACATGGGGTGGTGGGAACATGATACGCTTACATGTGAGGGGGCACAGCCGTGGGGGGGGAGGGGCGCAAAAATCCTCTAATACTATCGAACCTTTGTACTCTAACAATAGTCCTCTGTTAAACCCAGAAGCCTGCCACACACAGCCCCCCCAAACCCACTGAATCCACCCCCACAAAGCAACCCTGACTCTGACCAAGTCCAATTTGCCAGACGCCCCCAGCATCGCTACAGCAGCGAGGCGTTAGGCATTAGGCAGGCTGCAGTGTGGCTGCTGTCAGGAGGAATGAAAGGGGAGGAAAAACAAAGCCAATCTCGGCTTTGATCCGAAGAGCCTGGGCACGGCTTCTGTTTGGCCTGGCGGCGCGTTCCTGACACCGAGCGGAGCTCAGCGTTCTTATGCGTCGGCCTGATGGGTGAAGAAGCAGCTTCACTTCACAGCCCCGCGGTTCATGTCGTTAAGCCCCAGCACTGGAGGGAACAGAGCTCAGATCCATTCTGTAATGCCACTGCGTACGTGTGTGTGTGTGTGTGTGTGTGTGTGTGTGTGTGGGTGTGTGTGTGTGTGTGTGTGTGTGTGTGTGTGTGTGTGTG
>JAODKC010000137.1:13721232-13756919 GCA_026777985.1 Mormyrops attenuatus
TGTGTGTGTGTGTGTTTGGATTATGTTTATATTACATTGGGGGGCCAAATGTCCCCCACAATGTAATAAATACCTGTTATTTTGACATTGTGGAGACCTTTTTATTCAGGTCCCCACAAAGATCTGTAAATGCAATCAAAAGACTAAAAATGCCAAAAACCTCGTATATTGTTTGGTTATTTATGGTTATAGTTAAGGTTAGGGCTGGGTAGGGGTTAAGGTTGTCATAGGTAGCATTTACATTTTTCCCATAGAAATGAATGAGTGGTCCCTGCAATGATATGGTTACAGGTGTGTGTGTGCGTTTGTATGTGTCTCAAAGGAGAGCATGATGAAATATGTGAAAAGAAGCATTCTACTGTAGCTGTACTTGTGCAAAAGACAAATAAGGCATCATTTCATTTTATTTTCATTTCATTACTTACTTATTTGCACTATGACCAACGAGAACAATATTTCACCTCAGTGTACAACCCCACACATCATATATCTGAAGTTACTTTGGCTTTGAGCAGCACGCAAACTCCCAGGATCCCTTACGCTGAGCGGGCAGACATAGGGACCACCAGCCACATACCTATGCGTGTTCCCAGGGTCCGTGTATCTGAAGTAGTACCAGGCTGAGTCAACAAACGTGTCCATGGTGTCTGTCTCCCTCCGAGCAGGGGCCTTACATCTGAGCAGCAAACAGGAGGTAAAATCATCAGAAAAAAAAATCCATTTAATACTGTAACTGCCACATTCCCATTGAATTACCCTAAAAGCTGCGCAGATGTTTACCCACATGGTGACAGACACTGTATAAAAAACATTATATCCTCCTGAGCATATAGCAGTTCATTTTTCTCCTCTGTAAAGCACAGTGTCTGTTGTACTGTTACACTACTGGTCAAAGGTTTGTGCACACCACCGGTTTTTACCAGTTTTCCATTTATTTCATAAACTGCAGACTTTTTATTCTTGTTCAGCACTGGAAATTTGAATGAACAACTATAAATAAAAATATAAGTCAAATAAAAAGTTTCCTTTATAACATGGAAAGAGTGTAACAGTGCATGTCTGACACCCTATTAACTGGTTGTGTGGTGATGACATAGTCAAATTCTAGTCTGTCCTTTAACTTTAAATGCACTAGTTAACTGTTTCATCCTGTGAAACAGAGCAGTATCTAATGTGCCTTGTAGAAAAAAATGCCTTGAATTTTCTCTGCTGTTATAACTGCTAGTGGAGGTTACTTTGGTGAATCAAAGAAACATTTTCTTGCTAATAAAGGTACTCAAATGGCGAAAATACTGTAAATTTATTTGCTAGCAGAGAATACTGAGTGTGTTTAAAATTATTATTATACTATCGTTTAATTTTAAATGTTAAGTGCAGACGTAGAAAATACGCGTGTAAAAACCTTCGACTGGTAGTGTACATGCCACTCTGTTAAGTCCTGTTGTTCCTGAAAGAGGACAGTTTGGCCTTTAAGGGGTGTGCGGGGGTGTGACTTTGCCAATGTCCTCTTACTGTCAGAGATTTTAACCAATATTTAAAGGTTTTCTCCCTTGGATCTGAGAAGGAAACACCACAGCATGGTATTCATTATTATTAATTCAGTCATGTTACATGCGATTCACTCCCCGATAGCTAAATCAGAAAAAGAGGAGGAAAACTATATTAGCTTCTAGTCTTATTGTCACAGGGCTGCATAAAGCCAACAACTGATCCTGGAAATGAATTCTCTCATCCGGTGGGTGCGAACGTCTCAGCTGTTATACTAAATCCATGGGCCCCCAGGACAGCACAGGCACAAACTGATACCATATCGGGAATCAGAATCGTAGCACGATGCTAACATATCCCAGCATGCCAGAGAAGTCACCCAACACAATGGGAATGAGTGTCATCGGTGTCAAACGGTGCATAAATAGATACAGAGCCTGAACAAACACGATGAGAGAGATTTACTGCTGCTGCTGGCACGCCTGGCCTGCATTAGCCCAAGTGGCTTTGAAGCAGGTATCAGAGGGCAGCGCTCTCGGTGACACTGCGCTCCGGTGACATCACAGAAGCTGCAGGCAGGCCCCACGTGTGCTACACGCCGGCGTGATCTCCAGGCTGTGAAGACGAGGTAGTTCTCCCAGATGGCACACGCCAAACCAAGCCAACTCTAGCACCCAGAGGAAATGTGTTCTACAAACACTAGGATCGGGATCAGAATGCAGTCTGGACTCTTAACCAAGTGTTTGTGGGTTACGCTGTAATCCCAGGACCATCTGGCTGGGTATTAATCAAGCTGCAAACGCACCACGGGAAATGTGAAGCCTAATGCTGCGATATATGTTGCCCAGAGGAGGAATTAAATTAGCGAAACAATCAGAAGACCAGCAATATGGGTGTAGGATTATCTGTACTAAACTAATAACAACAACCATCATTAGCAAGACAATGGAAGAAAAAAAACAAATATATATTTGCAATAACTCCAGAATAAAGCAGATGGTATGGCCTTTTTGGAATAGAGTGCCAAAGAGGCACAGTTTATGGCACAAGTCACGCGTCCAAAGATGGAAAATGTGAAAAACACAGATAAACTAAATCTGCACAGTAATTACACCTGGCTAGCTCAAGCTTTTTCATGTGCATGTTTCCATGGTTCTGCACAACAGCTAAATATACACATTCCCTAAGCAAGGCTGAAAGCACGCGTGCACACGACACAGTCGGCTTGACCTTCTGCACACAAAGCATCCCTGAAGCCCTGAGGTTGCTCATCTTCAAACCTGTTAGATCACAGCTGAGATTGAACCCTGACTCAGCTCATTCTTGAGTGACCTCGCACAGCCCAAACGCAGCAGCCATCAAAGATTACCGATCCTGCATCCACCACAGCCTGGACACAAGGCCAGGAGAGTCCGCTAACTCTACAGAGGTTGCTTAGCAACTGGCAAGGTGGTGCAGGTTAATTCCTCGCAAAGCAGATGCCGTTTCATGTATATGAAATCCATCAGTAATAAGACACGAGAAAATGAAGCTTGATCATCCATGGCAACTGGGATTACCTAACGTCGTTAATGGCTGATTTATCTGACTACCCAGCAGATGCCTTATGAGTTCTTCTTTGGTACCCATAGGAAAAACTCAGACAAGGTTTCAAAGCCTCATCTGGACCATCGTTAGTGCTAAACTCCACAAGCATGTCTCCATACCGGAGGGAAAAATCAGGCACTTTGAACGACGAGAAAATCAACTTCAACTGGAATTCTGTGGTCTTAGGAACATGAGACCAAAGAAATGATGATGAATGTTATGAACAGAGCCAGCTCAGTAGACTGAGGCTTACACAAACAACAACCTTTTGCAGCAGTCATTCTCTAAGAAATTAACATAACAGGTTTGATAATGACGCCAAGCCGGACTTGTCCTCTGCGATGGCTGAGACGAGAACTTCAAAGCCAGTCACTGCAGGACTTCCCACTGCGGAACACACCACAACAAAACCAGGCAAACAGCAGCAGGCTACGCAGTCCCTCTGCTGCCAGCATCGACCCTCTTACGGGGATGATCTCATTTAGCTTTTGACTAACCATCTCAGAATATCACATCAGAAACACCATCAATGAGCAGCAGATGTCTTTCTTTTTAAATCCTGGGATGACAGGCACATCTGCCGTCCATCCGCCTATGACTATCACTGGGACCGCTAAGGACCGTAGCAAACCAATAACCTGTGAGTACGCCTCTCAACGCCAGTGCGTCTGGGGTGTGTGAGCATATGTGTGTCAGTGAGTGTGCATCTAAATCAGGGGTCCCCAACTGATACAATTTAATCCGGACCTCGAGGTCCATCCCCCTCGCTCGGAAAATTTTACTGCAGTGGAACTTGGGTGTGTATAGCTGAATTCGGACCTCAAGGAAAAATAGCTGGGGACTTTAATCAAAGTTGGCGAGGGAGCAACATGTGGTTCAGTGGGCTAAGCCTCTATGCTTGTAATCAGAAGGTTGCCAGTTCGGGCCCGGCCTCGGCATGTCTGTGGGTCCTTGAGCAGGGGCCTTAACCCCCAGCTGCTATGGGTCACTGCCCTTCACAGCAAGCTTGCTCTCGGCTACAGAGTTGGGGAAGATATAAAGACAATTTCCCCAAAGGGATCAATAAAGTATCTATTATTATTATTGCAATAATATAGCAGATGTGCTTATTCAAAGTGACACATCTTCTGAAGAAGATGATTGGGGCTTAAGGGTCTCACTCAGGAGTCCAATGGCAAAATCACTCTGCTGACACTGGGACTTGAACCACCGACCATCTGATCACAGGCACAGCACCCTATCCCCCAAGACACAAACCACCCCCATAATGGGGCATTACTGTTGGTTCTGCAGTGTGGCAGTGCGTAATATATATCATCCTCACCTCCTTACAGCTAAAGCCCAAACAGGCACCTCCGCAAACACCTCCTCCCTCCCATGCCTACAAGTGTTACCACCGACAACTTCCGGCTCCTCCTCCTCAGAACCTCCTCGCACCTCCTCCTCATGCAGACACAGAGCACCTCCCTGCACCTCACACACACTATTGCCACTCCCCTGTATATACTCCACGCCACCTCACCAACGTAATGCTCAGCTGCAGAGCAGGCGCCTCCATTAGGGGCCTGAGATCAGAGGCGCCTGAAATTGAGTGTGTCAGCTCCGTCTCATCTTCAGGATGACTCAGCGCCTCCCTGATGGGGGAGCTTTGCTGACTTACATAACGGCGTCTCTCGCTGTGTTCCAGAGACTCACTGTCGCTTATTACATAAGTTCAGCTCACTGTCAAAACAAGCAGCGTCTAATAATAATCTGCATAAATACAGTCCTCAGGAGTCTGTGCTCTCTGCGCTTGAGCAACCGTCACACTAACAGATCTATTCGGCGAGGAGAGCGGGCGGCTCTCTCTTTCACGCTGCTGGACTCCCGGGGAGACTCCCATCCGAAATAGAGTCTGACGCTGACAGAACCTCCGTCTTACAGCAAAGCGCCTCACTCGGCTTCTGCCAGGTGAACGCCAAGCAGGAGGAGCTGAACACGAGTAACCGTGGTGATGCCAGTGAAGCACGTAGCGTCTGAGTGCCTGTGAGGAGGCGACAAGTGGTGGCAAATGTTCTGGAACGTGTCGTGATGTCTGAAGACTTTGGAGGGTCCGCACTCCAGTAACACCTCCCTGTGTCAACCGCACTTCAGATAATCCTTCTTGTCGAGCAGAAGGCCTGAGGGCCCCAAGGAGAAGCCACACCGCCACCTTCTGACATCATACATTCATCTTCAGTTCCGCTTGTCGTATACAAGGTTGGAATGGTCCAGAGCTGATGCTGGGCTCAAGGCAGTGAACGACCCATGACGGGTTGCCAAGCCATTACAGGGCACTCACTCACACTCACACTCACATACACACACACACACACACACACACACACACACACACACACACACACGCAAAATGTAGCCCTACTGCACCACCATGCTACCCCCACCCTTAATCCTATTTATCAATTATCAATATTTCTATTTTAAAAATGCCTCCCAGAGCTAATAGGTAAGCCTGTTTACACCCCTAACTTGACCCTCCCTGCATCACACACATCCTGCCCAGCACCATCTTTAAGCTCCACCCATCCACTCTTACATGTCCCGCCCTCCAGCTTCCACTTGCCCCACCCCTAAGTCCCACCATTCCTTGCTTCTCAGCCTGGGTTAAACTCTGACCTGGGGCAGGGGGTGTCAGTCCAGTGGGCGGCAGTCTCTAGAGGTGATGCCCCCTTTCCAGTGAGAACGGGCAGCTTGGGCAGGTTGACCGGCAGCTCTTCTGCCGGGACTGGTACCGCTCCGCATGACCTGCAGTGCACTATGGGAATGGGCGTGCCCCAGTATCGCTGCCTCGAAATCAGCCAATCGCGGAGCTTCGCACTGGTGAGGTGGCCACCCACGGCCTTCTCCCGGGCCTTCAGTGTGATGCCGTTGAAGGCCTCCTGCCTGCTGAGGCCTGTGAACTGGAAAGATCGAAAGCTTTAGGGCTAGTCTTCAACCGCAACGATCCCAAAAACAATCATAAGATCAACGTAAAGCAGATTGTTTGAGGAGCCATGTTTAATTATACAACTACAATCTATATGGCAATTAGCTGTGGATGAAAGGCAATGCGACGATGCTTCCAGGGAGCCCGTGGTAACAGCTGCCATCTTTATGACAGCAACCTTTTCCCACTACAGTTGTTCCTTCACACATTCTAATCTTAGGATTAAAGTGTCATAAAGGATTCATTTTTTCCAAATGAGTTGCAAAGCAGAGTTTTATCTCAGATTGGCATCAAAGAGAGCAGATCAGGATTAGTGACTTGCTGTAGCGCCCAGGCCAGCTTATTTACGGCCGTGTCTCGCCTGGAGGAGAGGCGGCCTCGCAAGGTCCTAACGGGACATCGGGAGCAGTGCTGCAGGTCGGCGAGAAATACTCCAGCCTGGCACCAGAACACCGAAGGCGGGCATATGGTGACCAACATGTGATGCAGAGGTGAGTCCAGCGAGAGAACAGGTGGAGGAAGGTGTAGAAAAGAAAAGCATGCGGAGCTCACGGGAGGAGCAAACGCGGGGTCCGCCTACCTCGGCAGAGTTGGTGAGGGTCACGGTTCCGTCGGGCTGTTCCTGCAGCACGGAGTCCCACTTCAAGCCTAACATCTGGGCAAGAGCCGCATCCTGCACAGCGCTGTCAGGAAGCCCTGTGTCAGACAGGCAGACAGATAACCAGGCAGGCAGACAGACAGACAGACAGACAGGCAGGCAGGCAGACATACAGACAGAAAAACAGGCAGGCAAGCAGACAGACAGACAGATATACAGGCAGGCAGGCAGACAGACACACACACACACACACACACACACACACGTTTGTATTCATATCTTTGTGGGGAACATCCATTCATTTATATGGGCCATACCCTAATCTTTCTCTAGGTAACAGCCCATGTTGTTACCTACAGAAGCTTCACCGTTTGCATGCCCCCCCCCCAAATTCTGCTTGGATGGAGGTGATGTTTGTGGGAGGGTGGGGGTTGTTACTGGTGGTTTGCTAAGTCACGCCCTAAGAAGACGGTGCTCCCAGAGTGGGGGGTCATGAGATGATTTTCGGTGTATGCTTATGACAATTTTAAAAGATAAAAAAAAAGACATTGTAGATGTAACCAGCCGACTGCGATAAATACAGCATAAGCACAAACGTGACACAATACACACACCGCCAGGATATTTTTATACATACACAGCGAGAACGTTCTTCGTCCAATGGCGTCAAATTTTGTGGAATTACCATCTGATGCATGTCTTTAACTAAAAACGTGAAAGTGAAAAGTTCTCTGGAAAGAGGCTGCAGTAAATGTTAGCGAAAACCCAAAATATGCTGATTGCATAAAGCATCAGACCCATCAGCATTTGGCAGAAGCACCTTTGGCAGAGATTACAGCCACGAGTGTTCTGGTGTTAATCCCGCCCAACGCCGCACACCTGCTTGCCGATAGTTTTTTGGCAAAAACCGCTTCAGTTCCACAAGTGCGAATTATAGCGGAAGTGGCTCTAAAGCCTTTTCGCCGATTTTCAGGCACAATACATCAATTCAGTAGCAGATCAAAAACGCTCTATAAAATCATAAACAAATGTTTTTATGTGCTCACACCTCGTCCTTTGCATGTTCCCTACTGCTAGGACACCCCGCCCAGGAGACGCAGCAGCTGATTGGATTGGATACTTAATGCAACTGAAGAACAAATATCGAAAACTCTCATCAGCTTGTATTTTTTTGTCGTTTTTGCGATGAGACAATAAACCTAAAGTCAGGCTTCCGTGTCATATGTTACCGTATTGGGAAACAAAGCTCACTCAGTCCAAATAAACCCGTAGTTTAATTACCAAATCTCCGCGGAAACTGTCTCAAAAATGTATCCCGAGGACTGAATTTTGGAAACATACTGCAGGAGTATAACAAACTAATTATTGAGAGATTTTTTAACACTGTCGTAGGTGTGTGCTCATTTGTCCCACAATATTTTATTTGTAATATTTGTGTATACTTTACAAAATGTTACAGTTAAGTTAATTGATAAATATTACATCCCCATAACCCTGAATAGCAAAAGCAGAAGATGGATAACTGAATATTAAATGAATAAAAAAAGTCAACTAGTATTTAGTAATCAGAATTAATTAAGAACTGAAATCTGTGCTCACACTCACATAAGTGTGGCACTTACAGAAGCACAAACATACACCCTTTGAAACACACTAAAACGTCTCCTTTGTAATCAGGGCCAGCTGTAGCATTTTTATAAGGTGGTGGTGCATAAGAGGCAGAGGGGCCTGGATACCCTGGCAGATTCAGGGGCACATGGCAGGGGCCCTTGAATATGTAAAATTATACTTAAAATTAGGTGGGTCCAAGGAGACATTTTGTCAGGGGGCCCGGAATTTCTAGCTCCATCCCTGATAGGAGGGGCCATAATTTATACAGAAGGGCCAATCTTATCATCAGCCAATGATATGTTTTGAATCTATGAGTGGCAGGGGAGGAGCACTCTGGGGGCCAATCAGCTTCCATCTGGGGCCAATGCCCCTGTGGCCCCACCCCAGGTCAGATTTATTGTGAGACACACACACACACACCCACCTATCACAGTGTCCAGATGACCCTGAAATTCCTCTTGGGAAGAGATGATCAGAGGGATCTCGCATCCAGTGAAGATATTAAGGGCTGTGACAGAGGTCAGGCAGTCTGTGGAGAGGGAGGGTCATAATTAACTGAGAGTTACAAGAGGCAGACAGCTAATGAGGTTTAATCCTCCCCTTCTTTCTTTCTGGATCACTGCCGATAAAGCAGATTCTTAGTGAAATGCATGAAGACGTCTCCTATGAGCACACAGACAGGCAGATAGAGGCCATCCTCACCTTTCCCAGGCTGGAAGGCCTTCTCCAAAGCCGGCCGGACAGGGCTGGTGCCATGTAGCAGCCGGTGTGAGGGCAGGATGGAAACGTAGGCGGCACCAAACACCAGCTCCGGGGCAAAAGCATATGCCTGCAAAGTCTCCCCCACATCATCCCCGTTGACCTGTGAAAGAGCCATGAAGACTACTGTCTGTCTGGAGGACATGAGACTTAATATAATGCCTGCTTCCACACCCAGCAAGGTCTCCGCAAAGTGCCAAGCAGAGGTGAAAGGTCCAGGTTCAGGTTCAGAAAGTTCAAATCCTGACCACGATTTAGTTTCAACCAACCAGTTAAGTATGAGGAGTCAGTCACAGAGTACTCAACTGGTTGGTTAAAACGAAGCCTTGGTCTGGATTTGTACTTTCTGGGCCTGAACTTTCCACCTCTGGCATCAAGTTGTCAGTCTCTATGGCGACAAGGTTCAGGTCCAGAAAGTACAAATCCAGACCAAGATTTTGTTTCAGCCACGTAGTTCAGCATTCTGTGACTGTGACTCTTTATACTCAACTGGTTGGTTGAAACAAAATGTACTGGATTTCTACTCGGAACTTGAACTTTCCACGTCTGTGATATGGACCAAAGGAGAGTTGCGTGATGTTGCTCCGCTGGGTTGGATGTAAACCAGGTCAATCTGCAGGAGGCTTGTGACACACTTCTGCCAAAGCCTTCGCTGCCAGCACCCTTAATTACACATCTGCTATCAGTCTGCCCATTTTATTAGAATCCCCGCAACTCCAGAGAGTCAGTAAGCCCTCACTACAAATCCGATTTACAGTTTAATAAGCAGCGAACTTCCTCACGGAACAATTCTCATCAGCTCTCAGTCACAGTCCTGGAACACAACCAAATATAGCCACGGGAGCACAAATAAAAGGTCACTCAGTACAGGAGCAACACAGTGACATATTTATAACATTTAAGGGTCAAGACTGAGACTGTCTGCTGGGATTTTTACTTTCCTTATAATGAAATCAAAGAATTCTCCTGAACTGAGAAATGGCATCCGGTCCCAAACATATACCCTGGACAGCTGGACCAACAGCACCTGGCCATTGTGAAGGATCATTCACACAGCTAGGCTAGCAGGGATACCTTCAGCACTAAGTCGAAATAACATCCGGAACATTCCCCGATCCAGTTGGCCTGCATTGCCTTGACTCCGTACCATTCTGGGAGGTCAGCCAGAGCATCTAAAAGGGGCTGTGAAACACAGGGGCATGGCGGTTAAATTATGTGGGGGGGGCACAATCCATCCTCAAGACAATAATCATTCATGATTTCTCAGGGTTCATTCATTCTCCTCACCTTCACCCAAAGCCACTGCAAGTTCATTTTAAAGTTCATTTTAATTTATGAAATTCATTTTAATTTAGTCGGATTTAGAATATGTCTGGAAAAACAGCATGTATTTCATATCCTGGAAGGCTGGACACGGTAGATAGATCTGTTTAATCAGGTCTCTTCTTGAAATCTGGCCCTTTCATTTTAAGGTAATGAAGTCCTACCTGCACTGCTGTTTGCAAAATTATGGTTCTCAGGGGCAACAGTTTAAGGTTCCACCTTTTAGTAGCTGCTGTCTGTGAAAATGACTGGGCTGGCTGTCCTTTGTAAAGCCTGTGAGGATGGTTTGTTCACACAATGAAGCACGAGAACAGAAACCCCTCAAAGAGGACAGGAAATGCCAAGCAAAAAAAATTAAAAACTGGGAAAAAACTCAAACCAATCCCTTTATCCATCTAAAAATACAAAAACTACTTCATAAAATCATGCCTAACCTTGACAATATGCCCAGAGACCCATCTGACGTATCGCCATAGCAACTGAGCAAAGCTATAAAATCCATTGTGGGTGAAATTAATGGGCAGAGTGTAGGTGTATGTGCGTCTGTGTCTGGGTGTATCTGCAGCTGAGGATATTACCAAGGGTCACTTCTCACTTTCACTGCCATATAAATAGGGGTCACTGGGATGTCCAAATCGGTTAGGGTTAGCGGGCCAGGGCTTGGAGACAGACAGTAAATAACATCAGCCTGGAGACTGTGAGTCTGGGTGGAAAAGGAGCTGCTCATTAAACGTGTGTGTGCATCTGAGTATGTGTGAGAACGGAGCTGTCTGGGTCTACGTCTGGGTGTGTGTCTGCGTGCGAGGATGCTGAAGGGCGCTGGTTCAAATCCCTGGACTGGCAGAGCGATTTCATTTTTGAGCCCTTGAGCGACGCTCCTGAACCACCAGTAGCTCCAGGGACTTCCTGACCCCGCTTTCTCTAAATTCACACTGCTTTAGATAAAAGTCTCTGCTAAATAACTAAAAAACGTAACGCAGCCCCTGCAGCATCCTCACAGGGTCTGCGATGGAGATCTCCATCAGTAAAAAGCATGATCCTCAAGGTTCTGAAGAGAGAATTGAGCCTGAAAGCTATTTCAATCGCTATATTTACTCACAATATGTTTGCCTGCTGCACCAGTGTCTGCAAGGTGAGAAGATGTTAGTCTTGGGAGTCAGAGTGCAGCAAGAACACTGAGGCTGAAAGCGTGTGAAATTGTTTGAACCCCTGATAACAACCCATCCATCCACTTTCTGTAGTTGTTTATCCTATTCAGGATCACAGGGGGTCCAGAGTCTATCCTGAAGGCTATGGGTGAACGGCATGGATGGGGCACCAACCATCACAGGGCACACTCACACACACGTGCACATCTACAGACTGCTGGGAGGTTCCAATTAACCTCAGCATGGAAACTGGGGTACCTGCAGAAAACCCCACGACTACATACACATGGAGCCAGGGCGGAGACTGGGACTCAAACCCTGGTCCCAGAGGTGTGAGGCAACAGAGCTAACCACTGCAATATTACAATGCATACGTATTACAATGCATACGAAATGTCATAGCAATATATAATTGTGTGCGAAAAGGTATACAAACGCCTTAATTAAATGAAATATTGTCACTTACAAGTATAGCAGTGGAAATTATTTGAGCCACTCTGTGGTTAAGAGACTAAACAGAGCAGAAAGAGAAGCCAAGTCATGAAGTAGGTGAAGGACAAAAAAATGCAGTACTGCATAAGAACTATGTGAATATTAAAGACCAATCAACTTTCTGTTCTTATAAATAAGTGCACGGTGAAGGTCACATGACCTGTGGTTTTGTGCTATAAAAGATGCTATGGTTGGGGTAAGGAAGGCGGAGCCGTACCTGACACTGCACTGCTGTTGTTTTGTCTGACCTGATTAAAGAATTGCTACAACAGTCTCTACTGCAGAGCTGATGCCCCTCCCCCATGTCTAACAGTAGCACACAGCCTGGTGGGGCGGGGTCTTCTTCTGCCACTGGATGAAGCAGTGCTTCTGTTCACTTGCCAGCAGCTGCTAACCACCCATCCTGATCTTCAGAAGACACTTTACTTGCTTATACTGATGGATATTATTTTTATTGGTGGGCTCTGATCTGAGGAGGATGCTGGACACAGCAAAGCCTACTAACCCTAACCAGAGGCACGGAGGGGAAAGTAAATACGGGGCTTCATAGACATACTGTAGAAAAGGCACAGAAATATCCTCCTAGTGACTGTTTTTGGGGTGTCGACATTGAGTGAAACACAGGCTGATACCCCGGCGGGGTCTGTGCCGCCACCACGTTACAGACAGAATGGACGGCAGTGATCTCCGTAAAGGGGGTGTCCACCTTGGCATAGTTGGTGGTCCTGATAAACCACTGTCTCAGCAGCTTGTGCTCCACCAGCGCCCCCGACCTCCAGGAGTGCCCGGTCTCGTCCACCTGCTCGTCCGCCAGAACCGTCTGATCCACGGGGTCCCAGTTCACCAGCGCCTGCGTAGGATACAGGTGACACCCTCATACATATGATTGTCCTGCTATCTGAAGCTGAGGTTTAATTGGACTTTCCATGAAGTCCAGAAGAAGAAGAAACCAAGACTTGTACACGGTGTAGAAGAACACAAATGACCAGGATGAGCAAATTTTGTTTTGACAATCAGATAAAAAGTGAATAATAGTCTGAAGAGTGCCGACCTGTCCGTCAAACTCTCACCTCTTTCTGATAGGCTGGCTACTCCCACCTCAAGTAGCCGGAGTCTGAAGAGTGCCGACCTGTCCGTCAAACTCTCACCTCTTTCTGATAGGCTAATCCAGCCTCAAACAGTCTGATGAACAGGTACTGTGTCCACTTGTAGTATTCAGGCAAGCAGGTGGTTATTTCCTGCAGAGAGAAATTGAACTGATAAACGCCTGGGAACAACAACAGCGCCTTCACACTTACAGGGACACACAGGAAGCCACTTGTTTTTCTATATTAAAGTGTTTTAATAACTTTTGTATAACCCAAAATTCAATCATTTCAATATCAGAAGCAATGAAGTACACAATAAAATCATCACCACTGTCATGATTGTTATGAATATGATCATTATTGCTTACACAACGTCTCCTACCAACTCTGAAAGCAGCCTCAACCTGGATCTATATAGCTGTTTATTTTCATGATATTCACGTTTACTACTGCAGAACACTAACAATGTCTGGCTTCAAACCTGTGTGTGCGTCCTAAAGCGCTACACTGCCCGCTACCCCTGTACCAAACACACAGGCACAAAGGGGGGGGGGGGGGGAGCAAGGTGACTGTGAGAAACAGGAAAGCAGCCGGGAAACACGCACACGGACACGGACACACATGGGCAGCATTCGGGGACTCACCCTGTCCCAATTAAAGCACAGCCCCAGGGCATCAAGCTGCTGGTGCATGAACTGGATGTTACTGAGAGGGGGAAGGAAAACATCATTATGGAAAAGAGAAGGAAAGGAGCAGAAAGAGAGAGAAAATGGGCTCAAGTGCAGATTGAGAAAAAAAAAGAAACATTTGTTGAAGCTTACACGTAACGTCTGTTCCCTGTCATATACAGAAAACTGCGCATCGCTGATGCAAAATAAAACTGTAATCCAGAGAGTCGCTAGTACTGGACCATGTGCCCCCTTCAGGCAGAGAAAAGAACTGTAAGGCTTTGGGTGGTAAAACCTAACAGCAGCCCTTAATACCAAGATCATGGACTGAATCATGTATATACAAGGAGAATTTACCATACACACATATGCACGCGGCAAAAACAGCCTCACAGTGTCCCACACAGAGCCCTACACACAAAGGACTCCCAGACTTCAGCCAGGACCCAGGGCTGGGCAATCCTAAGAGTCCGTATTAGCAGCTGATGGGCATCATCGTGCTATGTTCAGATTAATGTGCATGAAAAAAACATTTTTTTTTATGTTTGTGAGTTTAAGAGGGCCTCAACCACACTGAGCTGCTAATAATTTAATTTATAATTTACACTTCATTCCTTGACTCCTAGGGATGTATTTGTAATTCAACTGAATAGGGGCCTCCCAGCGGACAATTATGAAAAACAGTATTTTACATTTTTTATCTAAAGCGGCACACATTAATTGTGAAAGCAGGGTCAGACAGTGCCTGGTGCAATTGGGTCTTTCTCAGAGGTCCAAGGAGAAATCACTCTGCCAACCCCCAAGACTGGGACCAGTGACCTTCTGAACCTGCTGTACCACAGACCCCCCCCCCAGGCAACTGGGAGGTTAAGGAGCTACAGCTGCAGGCTGGAGTCCCAGGAGCTTGTGCTGAGTCTTCCTCACCCGACCACTGGAGAAAGTGGCATGTTAGCTGAAGGAGACAACAGTACCTTTTGGTCCACTCCTCCGGGTCCAGTCCTCGCTCTATGGCAGCATTCTCCGCAGGGAGTCCAAATGCATCCCACCCCATGGGATTCAGCACCTGTGGGTACCGTGCAAGCCGGCTGAATTGGGCCGACCAAGACCACCGACAGCGGCCACCTGACACCAAGCTGCAGGTGCCCTTGCATTCCTCTGTCTCATGCAAACTAGTCTTACCTCATTGAACTCACACCCTTCGTGGAAAAAATCTGTAAATTTTGATCATTTATCTCAACATACATGAATATTTCCCAATCTTAATGACAAGTAAGCACTTAATGACAGACAAGCTTATCTTCCATATGCTGCTAGTGATTGTGTCTCCTGTACTATCAAAATTCCACCCTAAAGTCAGCAATGAGTCCCAAATTCATTCCGGGTCAAATGGGAAGATCACAATTGACCATAACTGTACTGATGGGCCCCAGCCTCCCGACTGCACTTTCTTCATCACCCACATTGATCATCTTCCTCTGTTCACCCAACTAGGAACACAGAGCCTCTGAACAGCTGGAATGTGTAAGAAATCTGGACAATTGAACTTAGCCAGAGCTGTACTCTGCATGGAGGCAACTCCAGCACGTTAACATGTCATTTTTCCAACACAAGGTAGCAGCAAAACGAGCCAATCACAGCTTTGCTCTTTATGTGTGCCACGTCCTTCCACTGAGAGAAGACTTTCCCTGTTCAGAATACAACACTCTGAGTGGGTTGCCTTGACAACCATAGTGATCAGTCCCCATGGATCGTCGACAGAACTGCTGTGCTGCCCTGTCATGTGAAAATTATGCTGCGTCTTAAATCTTCAGGCCAGTCTTAAGGCATCGTCAACGCTGTCCACAGAATGCTGGGCCCAAGAAAACAGCTGAGGCCAACCTGAGGGGTACATCTGAGTTTCAATACACCACAGAAGGAGAGTAAATGGTGCCACTGCATGATCGCCAATCCCCAAGAGGCGTAAATATCTGAGATACCTTTCCCTGAGCTGACCTTCTCTATCTGAGACATCTGTCTGAACTGACCTCCTCCAAAAACCCTCCTACTGTTGCTGACCTTCTCTCTCTGAATGACACCTCCAATCTGAGTTCCAGTCTCCAGTGGATCTAAGCCCAGCCTCACATGCCAGGTCATTGCACATTCCTGATACACGTTCGGCCGTGGACGTTGCACCAGTTAAATGGCACTAATGGTCTCTGACAGGGTTCTCATGGAAGGTGCTGCAGAGAGAACAGATGCCCACAATTCTCCGCCACAGGAACTGGCTTTTGAAACGACCACAGGTGTGTCGTTCCCTGAACCCAGAAAAAATCACAAGAACCTACAATGTGTTTCTGCTAATCTCCCAAATTACACAGCAAACGTGTAAATAAACCCCCAGGCCTGCAGGGATACAGTCCAGTGATGCATACGAGGCTCTCAGGATTCCTGTTCCCCTTAGCGTCACTCTTCAAATGAAATCTCACTGAATTACACTCTCTGGAAGAATTATCACATTAGTTAAGCAAAATTCAGTGGATTCCATGGAATGTAAGCATTTAATTCCAAAACTAAATTAAAAAAGGAACATTTTTATTTGATTATTTAGTTTAAAAATATTTGCGGTATTGAACAAGATTGTCAAAGCAAATGAACATATCCAGTAATAACTGTCATTTTCAATGGAAAAACAAATCATCCCTATGCCCCAGTAAAGAGTACACTTTCCATACATTGACATTGAATGCGCACCAATGAGTCACACACAAGTTACACAACACTCAGTAAAATGTACAGTGCTAATACAGAGTCAGTATTAAAAGGCATTACATAGCCCAGAAAGAAACACCAGAGACAGGCTAATTAAAGACTCTATTTCTATACAGTCAAGAGCACGGGTGTCAAACTCCAGTCCTAGAGGGCCGGAGCCCTGCATAGTTTTTGGTTTACCCTCATTTAACACACCTGATTCAACTCCTTGTGCTAATTACCACATGGCTCTTGAGCTGAATTTGTGGTGGAACAGGGAAAGAACTAAGCTACACAGGGCTCCAGCCCTCCAGGACTGGAGTTTGACACCCCTGCTCAAGAGGAATCTGCAGTCGCAGGTTTGGTTTGCAGACCTTGAGTCAGCAGTCAGACACCATAATTTAATCTTGAATTCACATTCTGTAGTTAGAAAAGGTTATGCTAACCTATTCACTTTTAAAAATGTGTATTTTAACTATTTAACTCTTCTGATTATCTTCCCTGCTATTACCAAACATATGAAACACAATTGCTATGCAACCAGCAGATTAAACTGGTGATGTTCTTAACTATCGACAGTGTAATGCATCATTCAATATTTAATAAAATTAAGAATTAAATTAAATATGAGTCTCTGAGCATATTACATCCAGAGAGTCAGGGGTTCATTTCACTACATGTTGTACTTGTTACAACTATGTATGTGCCAAATAAAGAATCATGAAATCTTGAATCTTGAGTCTTATATAAAAATAATGAACACACTAATGCTTAATACTGTATCACTAATATTTCTACTCTTTCTAACGCTTTTCTGTTTCATCTGTTCAGTTAAATTAAAAACGAATCATACTATTTCAGCGCTAGATAAACTACAGACATTGGGTCTTGAATCTTTCTGCTTAACCTAAACAGAAGCCTTCTTCACAAGACTCCCTGCCAGACTCTTTCCCTATTTCCAGTACGTTCCGGCAGAGGGCGGGCCTACCTGGCACCCTCGCATCCTGTGGAAGTGTGAAATGGTGTCGCTGATGGTGTACACCCGCACATGACCCATGTGCAGCCGGCCAGATGGGTAGGGGAACATAGAGAGCACATAGAACTTGGTTTTCTGGGAACTCTGGGAACAGAGCAAAAACATTTGTGACGTTCAATTCAATCAAACATTACTGTAATACACTTAAACACTGAAGAGCCTGAAATTGTTAACATGCTTTAACAACGATTACACATAAGTCGTGCCTATTTATACATGGATGCTTTCTGAAGCTAGCCTGTAGGCAGTGTATTAGCTTCAGCACTGTTATGCTGTAAGCTTCAGTAAGAACATGTTCATTTGCTATGTTGATGTCAGGATACATTCATCCAATCGGGGATTGCTCAGGGGCCTGACGGTGAAATCGCTCTGCCGACCCTGGGATCTGAACCAACATCCTTCTAATAACAGCCACAGAGGTGTAACCCACTAAGCCACAGACCACCCCTCACCATGAGGCACGATCTGATACTGGAGGCTGAAAAGCAGCACTATTCAGTGAACTGGGCATTAATATATTTCCCCCAGAATCAGAAGGATTAGTGCATATGAAGCTATTGGCACAGCCTTGTTATATTCATGAGGGGAGATACCCCCCCCCCAAGAAAGCTTCAGAAAAGATTCCTGGCAATGGATCAATAAAATCAGGTGGTGTGTGATTCTGCTAGGAGGCCTCCCTGCAGCCTGGACTCCGCCCCCCCCACTGTACCTGCTCCTCCGCAGTCCTGCTCCACCACTCCCTGATACGTGGCTTCCACCAGAGCTCCACCCTGCGCCGTGTCTCCGCCCGGTATTCCCTGTCCCACACGCCCGTCTCACTGTACAGGGTCCGCACGCTGCCCACGGCACTGGCGGGCCGGGTCAGACGGATACCCGACTGCCAGCCCACCGATGCCACCCGCAGGGGGCACAGCGCCAGCCGGCAGCTCACCACTCGCATGACTGCTGCCCAGTGGAGCAACAGCAGCAATACCACCTATGGGGAAGGGGAAACAGCATCTTCAGGCTGCAACAAGTTCTAGATGTAAGAAAGATGCTGCACAAACGCATGTCTGTAACCATATCCCACTGTAACTCTAATATATTAATACAGCCATTACAACCTTGAAAAAAACCTCCCAAAAATGACAGACTCCACTCAACGCAGGCCTTTGTGGTATTGAAGATGACCGTTCTTACAGAACGCCGTCGTCCTTTTGAGTGACTAACAAACGCTTCCCCTTCTGATGAGGACAACAGCAGCAGCAGTCTGCCCCTCTGCATGTTCAGATCGAGCAGATGCTGAGTAATCTGTTACAGTACACAGCCTGGACATCAGCCACACCATTTGTGAAAAAAGAAAAATCACCTCCAAATTATTAAAGAAAAAAAAAAAACATTTTCGATTAAAAAGTATAATCTTGAAAAATAGCTGTATGGAAAATGGAGAGTAGAGGACAGTTTGTTTTCAGTATTAAGATGCAAACCGAGAGCGAGTCCAAACATCAGGAAGCTCAGGAGAGTGATGGATGCAGCATTTCACCGAAAGACACTATACCATGCTTGGTTTGCTGCGAGAAGTCATCTTTATTAAAAACTGATTTCCCAGATATATGACAGACTGCAGTGTCATCAGGGTGTCATAAACTGAAAGCTTCCAGAAGCTGTGACCTACTTCACTTTTACAAGACCAAAACTGACCTGTTTGCACTGTACTTTGGGTTGTAATGTTGAAAGCTCACGTTACTTCAGAGCTCTGTGTCTTTTTATAGGTTCTGTTTATATTACTTTAGCAGACCCTTTTATACAAACCGAAGTACAACTGTGAAAGCAAGGGGAGTGAGTCCCTGGAACAATTAGGGTCAAGGGCGGGCCCAATAATGAAATCCCTCTGCTGACCACAGAATTCAAACCAGCAACCTTCCAATCACAGTACTAACCCACAGAGCGACACATAGTTTCCGCACCAGATTCTGCTCCCAGTTTAGAACTGAAGTTTCAGTAAAACACTGATCTAGCTTTTGTTTCTCCTTTGCATAAACAATTTCATCCACCACCAATCCATGTGTGCATAATGTCATCAGAATACTTAACATAACTAGTTAAGATACACTGACTGGGGGGTGTACCACAAGCAGGATTTCTCAGTTAGCTGGGTTAACTTAACTTACTAGTCATGTTTGTAAGGGGCATTCCTACTGGCAAGCAGGTTCAGGATGCATAAGTCTCTTTATGGTTGCTTTGTGGGACACCCCCAGATCACAAGACCTGGGAGTAGGATAATGTCAAACTGATGCTAATAAAAGAGTCCATGGCAGTTTAAATGCCATGTGAAAGAGACACTCTCTATCATGGTCAAAGATTCTTTAATAAAATTTAAAAAATTTAAAAGCCTGATGTTTATTTGTGATATAGGGTTACTGAGTGCCTGCACCTCAACCGAGTTCTGTCAAGCAAACTCTATGCTTTAGCTGCAATCATCAGAATAGCAAAACTAGTACTTGGGTACGGTTTACAAGAATAACCATGTTTTTACCTAGGGTGACCATATTTTTCTTTGCAAAAAAGAGAACAGCGGGGGTAGAACGCAAAGAAAGGCGTCAAAGCAACCCATACAGGCGCACAGAAAGTATTCTGAATGATGACTGCTAATGTTACCATTTAACACAGCGAAAGCGCGGTGATTTTTAGGTCGCAAAAAAGAGCACATGTCCGGGAAAAGGAGGACGAACTGTCACCCTATTTTATTCCTAAATACCGTGTAACATCATTGTGATGTTTTTCATTGCAGTGTTATTAGTACACATGATTTACCGTTTTCATATTCTTAGATTTTCAAAACAAACCTATGTAACTTACTTTAGAAAATGCAGTAGCTGCCCTTTTTATTTTAAGTCATATTCGGTACCAGACGTCCCAGTTAAAAGGTATTCTTAAAATATGAATGTCTTCTGCAGCTAATCAGCAGCCTCTAAACACTCCCGGTGAACATGTTCATGGACGCCGCCATTTTGTTCAAATCAAACTTTATTTGTGTTCATACAAACACGACTGCTTGTCCGCCTCCTGCGCTACGCGTGCTGTATCCGGTCTTTATTCCACATCATAAATGGATGGAAAGGTGATGTTTACGGACTGATTTCGTGAGGTATTATTACGACATATGTACACGTTTCAATTGAGTTCCTCTTATTTACACGCACGCTAACTTTATGTTCACAACTTAATAAATAAATAAATGTAATTAAAGAGAAGAAATTTTTAAATGAAAGCTGGACTCAGTTTTAAATTTCTGACACCTGCAGCTCTTTTGCATGTTTAGATTGGTTCCGTGAATGTTCACCTGTTCTATAGCTTTTCCCTGTTGTACAAGTTGAGCAGTTATGGATGGCAATTGTGCTTAACGCTTGAGCATTTTGCAACTTGTGTTTGTATGTGTTGTTCCTGTCATGACAGCCAATGTAACAGAAAGTTAAAGGAGTTTTGTTTTATAATGGCGTTTTTATATTAATAAAGCACTATAGGGAGAAATGGAATGGTTATGCATCAGCAGATTTCTCTCTGTAATGAGCAGCCCTAAAGTATATACATCTAGGTTGGTATGTGAAATGTTCTTCTTGTGATGTTAGCTTGGGACTTCAGGCCCATATGCTATGAAGTCTGCCGTCCTGCCTTGTTCCCACCATGCCCTTCAGAGTTGTTGGGTCTGTTCACCCGTCTCCATCGGCCCTTTCTGTATACCCCAGCTCACACATGTGAAAGGGTCACTGTATGGCGTGCTCAGTTGGCTCAACAAGAGGGGAAATGGGTAAAGTTCAAGCAATGAAAAGAAGCTTCATTTGCAGAAGTATATTGGAAGACTCGATTTCACATTCCATCTTGCATTCTTTTAGGACATACACATACGTTTGTGAGTGAAAGGTGGGGTCAGTCATTTATCCAATATCCCTGAAGTACTTTTTTTTGGGGGGGGTATGGGTCCATATGGCTCTTCATGCAGAGGCAGGATTTGAACCAACAACCTTTCTATCAGCAGCATAGTGGCTGAGCTCACTGAGCTCACTGAGCCACACACCAAATTCATAAGAGACAAGGAACCTCAAGGCTTGAACTATGAAAGGAGCAAATACTGACAATAACTTTGAGATTTGTTGGACCGCCATTTTTGCCAGCCGTTCTGTTAATTATGTAGCACTTCGATTCAGGGCATACAGGCAGTGTAACTTTAAGAAGTCTGTTTTTTTCTGAGGCCTTTTATAATTCAGTTACATCAAGTGGTTTGCTCTTTTATCAGACACAAATGGTTTCATTTCTGCGTTTTGAACAGATAATGGGCTGTACCTGGTCTCACACTGAAAACACTGATCTCTGTGAAATTCTTCATCGGGTTCTGAATGAGTGAAGCTTAAATTTTAAGAAAAAGCATCAGTAGCTGCCAGAAACGAGGATTCGCTGTTAGACTGTTCTGCCTGTTACCGTAGCAACCCCCTTTCAGCTCTGGATTGTTTTCTGTTCAGCCGTCTAGGTTTGCACTGCTGAAGGTGAACTAAATGTGCGATGAAATACAGGTGGAATATGTCTGACTTCTAACTTCCAGGGAGGGAGGTCCAGGTAGCCCAGCCCAAGAGAAAGAACAAACAGTTTTACCTAAAAAGCCCGGAATTACCCAAGAAGGCCATTTTCTGACAACGCTGGAATACCAACAAATGAAAATTGAGAAATCACATTTAATTGCAGTGAGCAACCAGATCAGCACTTTATATAACTCTGTGTTATCTCACCACTGCAAATAGCAGGGCTTTGAACACCTGACCTGTAGTATGCAGCATTTAATAGTAACAAACAGCTGCTTTATCGGTGAAGCCTCAAACCTCTTAAGGGTAACCATCACATAGCCAGTGTTAGGGAAATAACTCACAAAAGTAATGCATTATAGCCAGAGGTGGAAAGTTCAGGTCCAGAGAGAACAAATCTGGACCAAGATTTTGTTTCAACTAACCAGTTGAGTACTCTGTGACTGTGACTCTTTATACTGAACTGGTTGGTTGAAACAAAACCTTGGTCTAGATCTGTAATTTCTGGACCAGAACATTCCTCTGTATTGTCTGTAATGAATTACTTTTATAAGTAACTTCGACAACACTACACATAGCTGTAAAATGTTAAAAGCTGCCTTCTAAGGCAAGGAATGGTGCCCTGGACAATGGCACTGAATATCACACAGCGGGAAGACTGAATGAGAATGAATAGCAGAACTACAGGAAGCTCCAGAATCACATTAAAAATCAAAATCGCCAGACCTTGAATTCTTTCTAGGGTACCTTTTAGACACATTATATAACTACTGTATATTGCACATAAAAACACTGTAAAACAATTCAGTTTTGGTGTTTTGGCAAATTATTAACATGAGTTATATGTTTCCTAATTTATATTGAAAGTTAAACATTTTATTTTCGTTAGCAAAGGGTGATGTGTGACTCTGTGCCTGTGACCAGAAGGTTGCCAGTTCAAATCCTGAGGTTGGCAGGGCTGATTTCGCCATTTGGCCGTAGACCAAGGCCCTTAAACCCAATTTCGCCAAGGACACTGCCTGAGCCTGCCCTCTGATCCTCACTCAAACGTCACTGTAGGCAAACACTTCTGCTAAATAGATCATGTAAACATAGTTACCATGGAGCCTGCAGTGCTAAAATGAAGGTGACTGGGCATTATCAACACCCCCTGTGAGGATTACAATAAAAATTCAGAAGCTCTAAGTCATATTAGATAATAAAAATTCTTGGCAGGATGACTGGATATTAAACTATTTGATGAAACACTTACCAATGAAGTGGTATTAAACTTTTTTTTCAGATTCAGGTATAATAATGTATTTATTTCACACATTAGAGAAGTAGCCAATTCTTTTACGTTGGTATGTGATTAGGAAATAGGGTAATACTATACAAATAAAGTATCAATTTCTGTATACTCTAAAGATACAAGAGTGTTAATTCATTTGGTTACTATTGATTAGTATTACATGAATTAATTAGCAGTACTAAATGTATAAAAAATGAAGACTGAGCTTTCCTGTCTGTGCTTTGTTGCTCAGTATTAATGTGCAGGCAGCACACGTTTGCTTTACATAAAAGAACACTCCACATCATTTGTGGAGAAGCACCTTCATTAGTTCCATGGTTACTAGTGTGAAATTTTAATAGCCTTAAGATGCAGTAGCGCGGTCGGTTACACTCTGACTTGCGATCGGGGAATAACAAGACAAGGCAAATGACGGCTGGGAGCGACAGGCCTCCTGTGGGGACCCTGCCGGCCATTGTCACACCCTCGCATTTCAGACGGCTACTAGTGGACAGATGGCTTTGTCACAGGAGCACTAACCTCAAGCCACTAAGCCCTCAGAAAATGTTCTCAGCTTGCTTTAAAAAGACACCTGGACCTCTGTGGTGTACATTTTCATCCAAGGCTTCCATCACATGGAAACGGTATAAAAATGTTCGAAATGTCATTCAGTCATGCTTCCCCCCAAATTAGAAAGGATCTGCGTACAACTCCACACAACAGCCGTCACGTCCAATAGATGATAGTGCCTCTGTTACTTGGATGCCAGGACAAAACTGTACATACCTACGTATTTGCTTTGGGTAGGCAACAATCAAGGCAGGACTTGTAATGAATAACAAAGCATCTTTCATAAAATCACAGATAGATTGACAACAGTGCGGGACTAGTTTGGAAACTTAAGAGGAATAACATAGTTACTGCTAACCACAGGACTATTGAAACAAGCAATCTGGCGTCTGAAATTCAAGTTAAAACTGAGGGGCACCAGACACCACAAGATGAGGACATATTACAGTAAATGATCATGTTTATTGGATTGCATTTTGCAGATTGTAACTATATTGAATTTCACTGTATCATGCTGTGCTAGTCTCTATTCTTGCTCTTGAAAGAAGGAAAACAGTAATTTTCCATGTCAGGGACAATAGAGGTAAGTATTCTGTTTTTTTGTGAAATGCTAAGCACATGAAAGGGGGGGAGGCATGCAGAAGGTTGCTGCTGGAGGAAGTGCTGCTATACTGTAGGGGGCGCTGTTCTCTGACCCAAACTACATTTTAATTTTTTAGCAGACACTTTTATACAAAATAACAAAGTTTGAGGGAGCAGGGCCAGATAATTTCCAGAGCAAGTGAAGTTTAGGGGCACTGCTTAAGGGACCAATGGTAACATTGGGATTCAAACAAACAACCATCTGGTCACAAGCATGCTATCTTAACCCACTAAGCCACAAATAGCTCTAGAATAATAGGGCCTCAATAAGAACATAAGAAATTTACAAATGAGAGGAGGCCATTCAGTCCATCAAGCTCATTTGGGGAGAACTCAACTAATAGCTCAGAGGTGTTAAAATCTTATCTAGCTCTGATTTAAAGGAACCCAGGATGATAGCTATGTCAGACAAAATTCCACTCTCCTTAGTCCCTATAAAACTAACAGTACACAGAATTTTTATGTTAAGGCCACTAAGCCACATTTCCATTTTGTACCCATTTGTCGGTCTAGCTGGCCTCATTTCTCTGCTTACTGCTACCATGAAGAGACTTAATATGCGTGTTCCGGGACATGATGATTGGTTCACATCTCCTTGGTGTTTCACTCTCCTTCTCTTCATTCCAATCCTGCGGAGTGCACTGGTTAATGCACCCTCAGTGCTGAGCCTCTCGCACTGTTAACATAACCCACTCAGTGGTTGCAATTCCTGAGATATGCAGTTTTCTAAAATCCATATCAGGTTAGCCACATCCTATATTAACAGCCCTTATCATCCATATGGAGGAGGCCTGTGTTTTCACACCTCTATTTTTGTGTCTTTCTTAGCAACACATTTCAAACCATGAGGCTGATTGCTGTTTTTATAAGTGCCCTCCAAAAGTCTCAGCTGAGACTTATTCTACTACAGAGAAAGTCTAATATGCCGGCAATCAGAATTACATTGCTAGTACCACTTTTCAATCCCAAACAACTCTGTGCTTGTTCACTTATAGTGTCTGCTGGACCATATCTCTGTATCCACTTATGCATATGTTAGGTGGCGCTGGGCAGTGCGTGTGCATTGTGGGTAATCTGCTGGTATTGCCTGGGCTCCATCTGAGAAGCAGGGGCTTGGCTGTGGATGGGCAGGGGAGGGTTTGAGTGCCCACCCAAATGGATTGTCTGTCCTGCCCCCCCGGTGCCCACCCAACGTACACAAATGCCCACCCCAGGATGACACCCCGGTAATGCCGTGCCACTGAGAAGACGGGTCCAGCTTGTGTGCCCATCTGTGGCATTCCTCCTTAAGGGTGCCCACTCAGTGTGTTTCCTTCATCTACTCAAAGACACAACCTCCAGCACCAACATGCTACTACCAGCCTGAGAGAGTCTGGAACCATCAGCACATGTCAATTTCTCCCTCGAAAGTCCTTTTCCTTTTATTCAGGACTCAGGATTGGGGTGGGGGGGGAGGTGTTAAGGTCAGATGGTTACCTTGGAAATGGGGCCAGAAGGATGCCTGCTGTCATGAAAGGCATGCTGGGGCCTGAATCAATGACTAGTCAGACTGAACTCTACAGAAGGACATGAGCTGTGAGGCGTGAGTGCAGGACAGTCAGTCTCATCCAACCAATCATGCTGCACAGTCCTGCCACCATGCGAAGGCAAGAGCCTGTCCTGCTCCGCCAAGGTAGAGCGGCCAACAAGACTTTTTTAGGCCTAAGTAAAAAAAGATAAGTAAATGAATCTTTTATAGCCTTTCCTTTCACGCAAGAGACTTTTATCTCTGTCCCATTTGCATTTTTGGCATTGGAGCCATTTACATTTTTATAGCATAATTAATGAATGAGGAAATAATTAACATTTTCCTCGTGTTCGTCACTCACCTGTCGGAAATGGTCTCAGATATTTTTTGATATTTTGTGGGTCCAGAATTTGGGAATTTGGATGGGAGCGAAAAATGTTGCAGTATATACTAATGGGGAGCAAAGAACAAGATGATTTCAGGCATAAATTAGGGTAAATGCCTTCTCCCTTACTGAGAAGAACTGAATCCTGTATCAAAAAACGCCACCAGATTAAGCTGTTTGTACGGCTCAGTGTTTGTTCCTGTATCCAATAGGTCATGACTCAGATCCCATACTTGGCAGTATAGTCACATGTCTGTTGGGCCCCTGAGCAAGACCCTTAAACCCCCCGGCCCCCGCCCAAAAAAAATGCTCCATGGGTGCCGGATAAATGGCCTGACCCTGTGCTCAGACCCCAGCTATGGTCTTCACTGTGAATATATACGTGTGTGTGTATGTCTCAACAGAGCAAGTTGGGCTATGTGAAACTTGTGCAAATGGTAAATAATGCATCAGTTCATATATGGGCTGAATATTGACTTCAACTGACTCTTGAGTTGGTTGCTTAAATCCTAAGTATCCAGATATTACAAACCTTAGAAAACGCAAATGTCATTTCCATTTCAATAAACTGCCTTTGTGTGGCTTTAAAAACAATGTACTCAGTTCTTCTATAACAGGTTCCATGAGTAGCCATGACTAATTTGAACACTGTGGCCTTTTTACATTCTGATTGTTTGCTCGTCTCGGATGATCTTCAGAAGGAATTGCTTCACAGCTCATCTTATTCTTACTGTGTCAGGTGTCATATTAGATGAGAACTGTAGAAGTGATTCAGACATCCAGTGACCTAGATATCCTGAAGAACGGGTAATAGAGTCAAAACAGTAAGCGAGCATGCCACGACAGTGTTCATCACTACGGATCTTCTGGAAATTCTCATATTAGGCCCTTAATTGTTATAATGGAGGGCCTCATGGATTTGCATTCAGGTAATTCTGCCTACGCCAGTGTTTTTCAACCCGGACCTGGGGACCCCCAGACAGTCCACTTTTTTGCTCCCTCCCAGCTCCCAGTACTGAGCAAAAAATCGGGACCATCTGGCAGGCAGGTGGGAAGGAGCAAAAACATGGATTGTCTGCGGGATCCTGAGGACCGGGTTGGGAAACACTGGTCTATGCCACACTGTAGCTAGATGAACAAATACATAGTGTACGGCAGCTTAACTTGGCACCAGATTTCCTGTGTGTCCAGTTGAAATCGTGTGACAGAACAGAAATGTTCAGAAAAACATAGGTGGATAGTTCAGCTCCAGAAAGTAAAAATCAGACCAAGATTTGTTTCAACCAGCCAGTTGAGTATAAAGGAGAATAAAGACTCACAGTCATAGAGTACTCAACTTGCTCTGGATTTTATCTTTCTGGATCTGAACTATCCACCTCTGGCATTTGCAATTATCTTGAATACATAAGGATATAACTTGTTTTCCATAACAAACGCTTTGCTACCAAAAGTAAACCTTTACAATCTTTATGTTATAAGGGAGGATGGAAACATTTAACTAACAGCAAACATTTTATTAAGGAAAAACCAGGATTAAACCACAAAAACTGAAAATCCAAAATACTGTATCTGTGACAATATATCTTTTCAAGGTCTCCCAGCTGACCCAGTATAACCCTCCCTAGTTAATCCAATTAGGGCCAGCTCTGCTTCATTAACTGTTTTCTTGTGAGCAGGCAAGTGGCTTGTGGTGATCAATCGCCATGATAATGCAAAGGGTGGTATGGGCCATTGTTGTCCTTTCCATTGGTTAAAAGTAAATTCATATAATTTACAGAAAATGATTCTGTAGAACCATCGAACATTTTAAATGTCGCTCTTGCTTTTTGCATTATAACGTCGTCTATATAATGAGTCACAGAAAGCTGTGATAGGTTTGATAATTTGATTTTGTAAATGTACTAAAATTTGTAAAATCATAAAACCCCAAGTTGGTCACCATTTATCACACTTATACATTTTTCACTAGAAATAGTTACTATACTTATTTTTAGCGAATTTTTATTTTTATATTTGGTTTTTCTTATCCTAACTATGAACTATTTTATCCATGATCAATGTGTCAATGATGGAAAATCAAAATTCTTGTTTTATTACATGAATGAAACCAGCATCACATAGTTAAAATTCCTAACCATTGTAAACACAAGGAACTGTGAAATAACCTAGTTTTAGTGTTATTCTCCTATAACGGCATTATTGTCAGTTTCATTGGCAACGGCACCAAGAATATGTGTACCATTCAGTTTAATAATACATGCTCTAATAAATATAATTTCAGTGCCGAAGGATCCATTTTTCCGCATTAACATATTTCATTAAATGCAGTAACAACCTTAATGTTCAGACAACGGTTCAAATAAATATTGTAACACCAGCAGGTTGCTCATCGATAGGCGGTAGCAGTGAGAGGGAATACACTTGATCCATTTCAAGCTTGTGGATAAATAGATATGGTGGTCTTGCTTGTCTTTTCTAGATGCCCACATCTCCTGTGCCAGACTAGTTGATTTTAGCTATGAAAAGAGGGCAAAGTTGATGGAGACATTTATCAAAGCAATATGTCAATTACCCTATGCCTTTGAGCAGACATTAGGTATGCATAGAACAGAATAATTATGGAATGGGGACAACATAATGACAGTAAAATGATCAAGAATAAAGATAGAGAACGTCACTGAAAGAGTAAAATTAGTACTAGTGCAATGCACCAATCTCTGGTACCTGTTTCTGCACCTGACAGGTAACTACAGTGCATGAAACTCAGATGTGCTGTATGTGAACAAAGATCATCAGATTGATTTAAATACTTCTTTGCAGAGCATTGGCAAGTATGAATAGTGTTGGAAAATATATTGCAAAGTAATAGCCATGAGAAGATATAATGAAAATCATAAGGACAGAATGATGTGGTTTTATCAACTGAGATGTCATGTTAGGTAATTATGAGTGTTCCACTAATTAACACATTATCAAACTCAAATAATGCGTTCACTAGGAACAGACAGAGGCAGCTGTCCTGGAGCCGGGCTGCCTGACTCCTGAGTGACGTAACTGAAATCCTTCAGCTGCTGTTAATGATGCTGAAAAAAGGGCAATGAAAAGATTCCAGGTCTTCAGTGAACACCAGCCCAGCGGAATGCTTTTGTTCTCCTGCACGGAGACTCAGCCTCTGCTGCACAGTCAGGAAGTAGCACTGAGGGTAGATAGGTATGAGGAAGAGAAAAAAGGCAAAAAAGATACGAAACATACATCATATTCAGTGAACAGACATCAAAACACTGTATTCTCTATGTATAAATGGTTAAATATGGGTATGGTATGGTATGGTATGGTGTGGTGTGCTATGATACCCTATGCTATTCTATAGTATGGTATGGTATGGTATGGTATGGTATGGTATGGTGTGCTATGATACCCTATGCTATTCTATGGTATGGTACAGTACAGTATGATGTGCTATGATACCCTATATTATTCTATGGTATGGTATGGTATAGTATGGTATGGTATAGTATGGTTTGGTATGGTGTGCTATGATACCCTACACAATTCTATGGTACGGTACAGTACAGTATGATGTGCTATGATACCCTATATTATTCTATGGTATGGTATGGTATGGTATGGTATGGTATGGTATGGTGTGCTATGATACCCTGTGCAATTCTATGGTATGGTACAGTACGGAATGGTATACCCTATGTTATGGTATGGCATGGTATGGTATGGTTTGGTATGGTATTGTATGACTGGCTGCAAAAGTAGTAATTAGAAATTTTGCCCTCTAAGTATCAGTATCAAATAGTATCAACTTGCTTAAGCCAGTCAAATGGCACAGTTTAAATATGCATAGTTAGTACTTTATGATTACTAAAATTATGTTTTTTTTTCTTAGCCTGATGCACTCCATGCAGCGAGTGAGTTATAATTTCTGGGTACAGACCTGGCGGCTATCCCATAAACCTAATTGGCCCCGGCAGGCCACCCCAAGCCAAATTTTCTGCAGGCACCACTGTTTGCTAGGTATTTCTCAAGAAATACTGTTACTCTTGTAATGAAAATTCTGTTACATATTTTGGCATTAGAAGAGGTTTTCAGCCCTTTTCATTCATTTTCAGAGATCAGCTAAAATTTTCCATATGAATGTTTTCGAAGAGAAGCCAAAATGCTGATTCGCTGGCCAAGTGTGCAGACATGCATCCGCCAGGGCCTGGTACAGCAGTGGCGTCCCTGCTAGGCAGGCCGACATAAGAACATACAAAACATGGTTAGCCTCAGCATGGTTAGCCACAAGGCTAGCAGTCCAACTAAATCTATCATCTGCTTCAGTTTATCCTCGATACCCTGGATATGAGTTTACAAGTGTACAAATATGAGTTTGTGGAAATATATTAGTATGTGTATTTTGATAGTAGTACTTAATTGCCCCAAGTACCAGGATCTGTGGGAAAATAGCAGAAATATTCTAAAAAAAACTTTAATGGTTCATGTATTGTGGTATTATTTTAACAGAAATATACTGCATTTAAAGATGTTTCACTTTAAAGCTACACTTGCAATTGCAATACCCATCACTGTTTTTGAATCTGGAAGTGCATCCTTCTTCGTGCCCGATCCTTCAGATGAAAAAAGTGTCACGACTCGTACTCAGCACTCAAGTTTAAAAAAGTTTATGAGCCTTCATAACACCAGATCTGTGACAGAACACCTCACCCCAGGCTGCCCATCCAGCATACCAGGTCCTCTACCCCCTGGCCCCCACGAGACCAATAGCCCCAACGCAGCTGGAAACAGGGAAATTGGGCTGATAGCTGGACGAACAACCGCAGGATGAGGTGAAACAGAAGGCTGACTCATCTTCAGAACCCATCCAAATTCCCTGGACCAGAGAACCTGAACCAGAAGCTTAAAGGGGCAAGAACACAAAACCCAAGACAAAACTCCCCAGAGACAGAATGCCAGCAGCACAGTACAGCAGCTGTGGAATGATGGCCACCTGGGGTCATGTGCCCACCCTCAATGCAGAAACTGGCTAACCAGAAGCCCAGAGCCAAATGCTAGTCAAGGACCATGAACCCCCAGCTACCCCAACCCACCAAGTCAGTGCCTGCAGGCTACTGTCAGACACAGAGAAAACAGACCTAACAGACTAGCCCCAAAAACCGAACAAAGCAAACAAAAGAGAAACCAAACGAAACCTCTAGCAGGGTAGCTATAGGACCCACTGCTCCAAGAACAATGTTGATGACCAAGTGGTAAACATTGCATACTGCTCTGCTTAAATGAAGCTGGGCTCTAATTGAACCCAACCCAGAGTAGGCTCAATCTACTGATGAATTAATCAGACACAGGCGTGCCAAAAAAGACCCTTCCTGATTCTGCAGTTATTGAAAATATATTTTAATCTGCCAGGTCTTACTTGGATTAGAGTTTAATTATTAGACATACTTGGATAGTGTGGGGTAGACCCCACAAATGGAGGTCGGGAGTTTTTTGTTTTCCATATGTCTTTAAAAATCATTATGCATCTGTCTGACTCAGAAACAGAAACGCAAAGCTAGTAAGCATCATAACAATCCATGTGTCTGTTTCACAGATCCACTTA
The DNA here is from genome assembly GCA_026777985.1 of Mormyrops attenuatus. Taxonomy (NCBI): domain Eukaryota; kingdom Metazoa; phylum Chordata; class Actinopteri; order Osteoglossiformes; family Mormyridae; genus Mormyrops; species Mormyrops attenuatus. The sequence goes on from JAODKC010000137.1 coordinate 13,753,258, forward strand.
TCCAAAGCAAGGTCACAGCAAGCCTGGTGCTAACCCACACAGGCTTGCAGACTCCACACAGAGCCAATGGAGGAACGGAGCGTGTGGTTGCAGGTGAATCATTGTTTGACACAAATTGTATATTCTCGGGGGTCTTACACTAGCAAAACAATTTTGCCTTTAATTCGTTTTTTTTAAGTTGCAGAGAACAAAAACGCCGATTTGTGTTAGATTTTTGGCACGGTCCCCCCCAAAAAAAAACCCCACCACGAAACACATTTCAATGTCCTATAAAATATTGCATGTTTACATAAAATGGGGGAACAGAAGACAGCCGTCTCTGGTTCGACAAATAGGCGGAGATTATTATAATGCTTTTCTTAATATGATCGTCAACTTGTAAAAAACAATTTTAACAGAATGCATTTCAACAGAATTTTACCCCCCACCCCCCACCCCGAATTCCTGTCCATTAGATTTACGATATTCTTCACAGGACACGAAGTGCGAGGTTTGTAGTTTTTATTTATTTTAGAAAGAACCCATCACACTGTACAATACACATATTATGTTTGAACGCAATTATTATAGACTGCGTACGTTGTTTAAAAAATAGATGCAGAAGTATCTTTAATGTAACCCCATAATTTTATCGAGTTTCAAATTATTTGGGGGGTTTTAACCTTTGAAAAAAGCATCTTAAACATACAGAAGTATGTAAGTCTAATAATAATAATAGACATACTCAAAAGACAGAATTTGATGTGTGCATATTTCGTTGGAAACAAAAGGTAATACTACAGTTCAGGCAACAGTTCATACAGTACAGTCGGTGGACCTGCAAGTTGAATGGAGATTTGTGAAAGGTGCCACTCGCGTCACTAGTTTCCCTCCTAGGAGGAATTCTGCCACTTTTAGGTTATGCTTTTTAGGTTTCCGGAAAATAAGAGGTAAAGAGAGAACATTCATGTGCGGCGTAAATACGTTAATCGTTCTGTTTAAGCACGTCATAACAGATAAGTCCAGGGCTGTCATAGCAGCGGGAGTGGCTCTGTCTGTGTGTGTGCGTGTGCGCACGGCGGTGTGATCGCTGAAAGCAGCGCCGACACGTCCTCAGCTACATTGCAGCCTGCGGAACACCATGTGAGCAGAAGCAGGCTGTGCCATGCTGAATAATTCTCCAATTCTTCTGCTGGCGCTGACCACCACAGCAGCACTCTTGTCCTGGTCTCAAGCCTGGAACGAAGAAGACCTTTTACTCCCCCCGATCAACTCCACCAATAGGTTTCTGGCGAACCTTGAAGTGGACGTTAGGTACTCTAAAAGATCGGTGGAGGAAAGCGAAGCTTCGTCCGAAACGTCGCTTCAGCCGCTCTGCAATGTCAGCGTGCAGAGACTCCGGCCCACCTCGCTGGTCGCTCGATGGGACAAGCAGTTCGGCTTCCAGTGCGATGTGCTCGTGTACACCATCAACAACCACGGGAGGGCTTTCTTCTCCGCCGCCTTCAACCGGGTGGTCTCACCCGTCTTCGTCGAGCACATCGGAGTCTCCGGTGGCCAGCAGGAATTCCGTCTGTGCGTCGGATGTGGTCTAGCGCGAAACAGGCGCTTTGGGCAAACCAGGGCACCCTCTCTGCAAACGGGAGATTCCCTTAATTTTTGCTGCCTTGAGTTTGGCTTGGATGAACTGAACGGGGATAAGAACTGGAGACAGAACCGTAAACCTATTGAGTCGACTCTGGTTGCCTGCTTCATGACTTTAGTAATAATTGTGTGGAGCGTTGCTGCCCTCATATGGCCAGTGCCTATTATCGCAGGATTTTTACCGAACGGAATGGAGCAGAGGAGACCGAGATGAGTAACGCGGAGCTGGGCTTCTACGTGGAAAACCCCTATTATATTAACTTAGAATATATCATTTTCAAAACGCGCATAGTATATTTGGTCAAGTATATTTGTCTAAATTCTTAGTGAAATCTCCAAATAAGTGCTGAGCTTTTTCATAGTCGGAGTGTCGTGTATTTATGGGAGATGATGTGGACGATGTCTATTTTTATGAAAACTAATTGTTTTATATACTGCTATTCTAACTGTAAATGTTTTTGCGTAATATTCAGGTGCCGTTTAGAATCACTGTTTGTATTGTTTCTAACTTTGTAGAATTCTGCTTTATAGTGTTCAGACGTGATTCGAAATAGCCAGTGTTTTAAAGTATGATGTACGTGCGCCGAGGATAAATAGCCTAGAGACTTCAAGAGTTACGTAAAGCCACGGTATAATGAAATTGCTTTCACTTAATATGTTAATAACTGTATGAAATTGTACAGCTGTCAAATACAAACCTCTTTATAAAAGTCTGTATGTCAGTACATGGAAGAGTACAACCGTTGAAGAGGTCAGGGAGAATTGTCTAGATCAAATAGTTTATATAAGACGAAATGTACGAGATTTTGCTATAACATAGGTCGTCAGATTTAGCTGGATAGTCAAATAACTGTGTTTGTATTTATTTGTATGACATTGAATAAAAAACGATTTTTATTACATGACATTTTTTGCACTATCTGTGCTTAAATATTTAATTTCTTGTACATTTGCAAACCGCGTTATGGTGTTAAGTAATCATCCACAACGATGAGAATCAAATGCGTTATGTTATTATTATTAACGGGCTGCTAAGATGGACACTAGCAGACCACATTTGGGTTCGCCCTATAAATCAAGAGCCCGCTGTGAATTAAGTGTATGAAATATGCAGGTGTTTTTTTCAGTCTATCTACCACAAGCCCATTTATATTTTTCAAAACGGTTACTCTGGCGTCATAAGAAGGACCTCGCGAAAAGTCAGTTTTACCAGTAGTAAAGTACGCAACCAAACTTCCAATAAAACGTCAGAAAAACACTCAACTGTAGATAGTCATGGGTTAAATTATTTGCTGTTAAATATCCTGTTTGTCTAGAAATGAGATTTTTTTTATTTGTAACAGCTGCTAATATTAAATAAAATTTTGGTAATCAGTTAATGTCGCATATACACATAAATTTCATTATTTATCAATTAACAAATTTTATGTACAGTGTTAATATACGGTATGATACCATATTTGATGTATATCCATATATTAAATTAACATTAGTGTTTTTTTGCATTGACTTATTATTATGTACATAATATTTAAGTATAAAATATTAAGTATAATAATAGTAATGTACATAGATCTGAAAGCTGGGCCATCAACACACAGAATATGGCAAATGCATGCCGAATACGGTCTTTTGTGTTGCATCGTGATTTGCCTCTGCCAACTCATAGCCTTCGACCACTTAGGCCATCATCCAGCGTCTTTTTCTATGCGAGCTGCAAGCTTTATGAAGAGTCACAGTGGAGCAGGGTTGGTCTGAAAGACACTTCGTTGTAGATGTTGTTGTTGTAGAGCAAAGAGAGGAAGAGAAATAACTTCTCTGACCCGGCAACAAGAGGATAGACCACGGGCAGCTAACACAATTCGACAGCTATGTTTTTAAAGGTCACTCTCCAGTAAATATATCATTAGACTTGTCAGTATTCAGTTTTCCTTGCTTCGGATTGACACTGCCTCTGTTTGAAGCCACATCTACAGAGGCTTGTGGTGTTACACTCTAAATTACATTTGGATCATGGTATGTTACTTTAATGCAGTACA
>JAODKC010000137.1:13760739-13786807 GCA_026777985.1 Mormyrops attenuatus
TTCTTGTATATTTTGTATTTTTTTTCATTTTATTTTTTTTTCTTTTTTTTTTGTTTGTTTTTTTAATATATTTTTTCCGCCCCCCCCCCCCCCAACAATTGCACTGATTGCCCTCACATCTCCCTCTTCTTTACTTTATATTTGTCACTTACTGTACAAGTTTGTTTGTCCTTACTACAATTGCTGGGCTAGGATCACATGACCTGGAGGGTATTTATATGGCGTAAATAGCCAATGTAGGTGGTTTGTGGGGCTATTTATGACAACTATAATCAGGCCCGTAGCCAGAAATGAATTTCACGGGGGTCCGGCAAATTTTAAGGAGTTCAAACCTGTAATTTTACTACTTGGCTACGTGCCTGACTACATTTGTCCTCAAAGATCTTGATCTACAACTTTCACTCTTAAATCTCCATAATCCCCCATAATCCCAGGCTCACTTTATCTTGTAATTGTATCACCTTGTCAGCATTTCATGTGTAAATCTGGGGCTAATTAAGGTATGCTTTGTACAAAATGCGTTGGTCAAATGTGCGCCGGTTCCTGCATTAAATGCACACTTTATTATTAAAACCCAAAACATGAAAAATGTGTCTCTGGAGTAGTCAGCTAATTTCCTCCTTTCCTTGGTTAATTTTTAATATTTTACGAGAGGCCAGGCTGTCATTACTTAGCTTACTAACTGGAGGTATCGTTTTCTTGCCGGTAACCCAACGCACAGTCTCCTTTACACGTTAGGAAGTAACCAGAAGCCCAGGACACTCATCGCTTTAAAACAAACCATGCAGCTTCCCCTCTGTCTGTCGAGCACCAATGGCCAAAGCTCTCACTTTGTTTTATTTATCCAGTAAAAAAAAAACTCTTCTGTTGTCATTGTGCTGAGGATGTTCCTACTGTGTTTAACTCGTCCCACCACAAATGTGCAGAATGACAGGCTGCTTGGATGGGTCGATTGGCCAGGCTGGGAGATGTGGCCCAGTTCCAGAGTTCCTTCCTTCACATCTATCACAGACAACGGTTCCAAGAAGGATTAGCTGCATCCTGTGCTGCTTTTGAGGAGCAGAAACGTGTGTATGATTTCGGTTAGCTGGCTCACTGAGGCAGATACTTATAAAGCATGTCTTCAGAGGGCCGCCTGAAAGCCACGACATGTCAGACACCTGCTCTCAATCCAGCACATTCTCCTCACATTGTGCTTTTACAGCTCCAGGGAATTGCTCTTAAAGCCCAAAGGCACATCAGCTCTCAGCAAAACCTTCTAGGGCAAATTCTGTCCTATGCCCAATACTTACCAGTATGAGTTATGGTTAATATAATAGCACAGTTGCATGTGTGTGTGTGTTTAATATAAAATATCTTTATATGTACAATAATAGAGATATGATGCACTGTGTAATTACATACAATAATAACTGAATAATAATAGAGTATATATAGCAGGTACATACTGAGATAGAGAATAATGAAACGTATTTTTTAATCTTGGATCTTTAACTGACAGAACGCTTTGGTCTGGATGCGCCTCTGAAACCAAAAGTTCACGTACAAGTGACAGCAGACTCATTGTTGGAGTAAACATTTATTTTCACAAGTATTTACCCCCATTTTTAATCAGACTGATTTCTTCCTTTCTGTTTGCCGGTGTGTCTGCGACAGTAACTAGAGTCCGTTTCATGCTCCACATATTTTGCAGTGATAAGAGAAGCGGGTGGGAAATGGATGGATGCCGGGATCCTTTCTCATCTTTTTGTTGCCTCTGTTACCCTGTAGTTGCACATCCTCCAAAACAAATTGTTTTGGTGTGGAGTCATATAATGTGTCCGTGTCAGTGCACTGGGTCTTAGTAATTAGGTTAAGAGCTGGGACTCTTAATTGGCTGTAGGCGGGGAGACAGGTAACGGACAAGCGTAAGTATTGAGGTGTGACACATTTATGTCAGATGGGAGATTTGCCTGAAATGGCTTCTTAGGTTACCTATCAGACCAGGGCCTCCGCCTTGCTCTCCAACCATCTAATCTCATCTTCTTGTCTTACTTTAGATTTGTTTTACATTGCATGTGCATATTTTCCACTCGGCCCTCCATTTTTCATGTTTGCCTGTTTTCCCCATTGTTAATTTTGCTTATGTTGCCATCAACAGAAGGATAATGAAAATCATTGTCAATGGGGCCCATTCTTACTGACTTGCCTTTTATTCTGTGTTTGTGTGGTTGAGAATCAGTAGAGGAATTGTGTGAAACAATCTTGCATGCTGGGTCAATCAACCTGCCATCTCGCTCAGTCTCTTTATTGCTCTCACTGTGTTATATGTGACTTGTGTTACTCTGGCTTTAATTAAAGTTCTTTCCATTGTGTGTGCATTACTAATATTTCCTGCTTGGTTGTGTGTGTGTGTGTGTGTGTGTGTGTGTGTGTGCGTGTGTGTGTGTATGTTTGGGTCTGTCAATTTGTGTGGAAGAGAGAGTAACAGACATGCAGCAGGCAATCCCTCAAGTAATTTGAACCATTAACCTTCTGGTGAACTAAGTAGATCAAATGGCCATCAAAGATCAGAAGTTCCATTGTTCCATCCAGTGTTTACCAGGATGTGTCCTTACCCTCCTCTCTCACTTTTTAACATGACATCACCTTGCTATTTTTATCCTAAACTGTGCAGAATCACACACCTCGTGTTTGTTCCAGTGCATTCCCTCTTCTAGCTACTATTAAAAATTAAAGCCATGTGTTTTAAAATGTATTTGTAAAATAATAAAATAACCTAATTAAATGCAAAAATTACTAGTAAATTGGTGGTTTGCTTTCTCTTTACAACAATGTTAGACTGTTCCTTTGTTATGCCGTTCAATTTGAGTGCTGGTATCGTGGTTCAGAGCCCAGATATCACAGCAATCTCTGTACTAAAGTTTCATTCTAATGACGGAGAGAACAGCTTGGTCTCTGTCCTAGTCTCCATCATCAGGACCGAATGTGCCGACTTAGGTCACCTTTGAGGAACATCTGGACCCCATAAGCCAACCTGGAAAGGAGCCATGATGCCAGAGTCAGCAGGAGGAGAAGAAAAATGGATTAAAAAATGCCCTCTGCGGCAATTCACAGGTAGCGTCTTCAATTTTTACACTGCAGGAACACAACACGGCTCACCATTACCCTAATTTCCCATTGCCAGTATCAGCTTCACATCATTACATATAATGTATGTAAGATACATATAATAAACCCCCAGCATCTTGTCTTACTTGTATGTTATTGCATATTACAGTACTATGAATATTGTATTATTGTTACCTATTCTGTTTTTGCAACTTACTGTTGTTCATTGTTATACTGTAAGTTGGCAGGGAGGTACGTAAGCAAGTATTTCATCGTCTATGAGGCTTTTGAATCTTTGGAGGCATAAGAAAATGCCCTGATGAGGTAGGATTTCAGGGCCTCCACGACTGAGGTCTGAGACATGATAAATGATGAGGCATCCCAAACGTTCTGGAATGCTCCAAACACTGACAAGGAAATACTGGTAAACTCTACATTATTGGTCAGACTTGGATCACTGGTTAAATTTAGTTTCCCAAACATGTGACAGTAGGCATGATTGCGACGCATATGTGATGTACTCTCTCATGCAGACTCTTAACACTGAGCTTAACCCCATCAGCGCTGACAAGCTCAAGCAATGAAACATACATATATAACCAGAGTGCTAATTAATAGAAATAATCTTTCGGGGGGTAATTCGATTGCTTTCCTTGTAATTGCTATACCTGTTGTTCTTTCTGAGTGAGTGACGTTTGTGGGTTGTGCTGACTGAGTGGAGAAGGCTGGGTGGGGGGAACAACAGGAGGAACAAGGTATGGAGAAATAGGAGTAGACCATGGAGAGAAATGGGAGGAGGCTGAGAGGATATTTAAGTGACCGGCAGGGTTTCTCCCCATACCAGCCTTTCTTCTCTTTCTGGACAACATCACTGACATCACATCATCATCCAGGTAAGGAAGAGGTTCAAAGAGGAATGGTGCGTTTCTCTCTCTAGAGCTCAGGCGGCCTTGGGCATCGCTCCATTAGCACCTCAGATGTGTTTGCTTAAGGAATGACTTGCTAATGAGCAGCAGAACATCCCCTTTGGCAGCGATCTCTGCTATTCTGTCTTTGTCTCCTCTCTCTGCTGTCCGCCAGTATGATGGTGCACCTGGAAGGACACCACCCACACTCTGGATAATGGATTATTTAGCCAGCGTTCAAAAAAGCCTTAATAAATAGCCCATAATTGAAGGAGTAAGGAGAATTCAATGGTTTTTGTATATCCCTTACCTTGTACTACTACTGCTGTTATGTCTGTTTCCAAGGTATCCTGCCATTCCAGCAGCAATCATTCTATTTTTGGTTGTTGGCCCCAGTTGCTTGGCTTGCCTTGTGCATAAATGAATACTTATTTTGGGCACACATTGCTTTGTTAACCTTCCTGCTGCGCTCTTCAGTCTCAATATAACCCTTAATAGATCCTTGCTCCATCCCTTGGCATTTTATCCAATTGGATTAGAGTGATGCTGGCTATAATGGAGATTTCTGAAGTTCGAATGAGATGGCCGCGTTCTTTCTGTAACTCTAGCTGTCATGGTGCTGCTGCAAGTAGCCTTGACAAAAAGCTTAAGCAGAACCGTAGTTGAGCACAGGTGATGCTGCTAGTTACATAATTGATGTGACACTTAGTAAACAGTGACTTTTAAATGTATCTCACCGTTGTTACTAATTCTCCAACATCCACGAACGAACATACGTGTGTTAGATTACCGATTTCTCTGACCTGGCCTTTCATGTCTGCACTTGTGTTGTCTTTCCCTCCATTCTTGGGTTTCTTTACCCACGCCACCCTCCCCCCGTTCTTTGCCTCTCTATCTTTCCTTCGTTTGACCCCACTCGCTATCAGGATGACTAGTGAAAAGCCAGAGAACAACTCCAACCTGGAAAATGCCATGCAGCTGATGATCCAGACGTTTCACAAGTACTCGGGAAATGAGGGCGACAAGTACACTCTGAGTCGTGCAGAATTGAAGGAGATGCTCACGCAGGAGCTGGGCAATTATCTCGGGGTAAAGAACAAGACGCCGAATATCTCACATCCGTACAAGTCCATGAACCCAGATATAACATATAGTCAGATCTGTGGGAAGAAATCTGTGTAAAATGACACTCCTATAATTGTGTGTATTTCATTATCAGAGGTAGTTTGATCCAGTGCTTCCATGATGAGTCATTGAACACCTCTCTATAATAAAAGCTTGTCGCACAACACCTGGGAGACCCCTGTAACACACTAGCTGCCTCAGCTCAGTCCTCCGCCTCTGTCCGGCAGAACGCCCAAGACAAGGACGCAGTGGAGAGAGTGATGAATGACCTGGACGCCAACAACGATGGTGAGGTCGACTTCACTGAGTTCATCATCCTGGTGGGTGCCCTCACAGTCGCCTGCAATGACTTCTTCCTGGAGTATCACAAAGACGACAACAAACCTGGCGAAAAAAACTAGTGGGTTTCAATAGCTCATCTAATTACACCACGGAAATGTTGGGGGAGGTGGCGGCGGGTATATGTTTTGGTCAGGGGAATCCCGACATGCTCCTCTCCCGACATCTAGATGCAATACACCCATTACCAGTTAAAGACGTGCCTCTTTCCTCATGCTACCAGAGGTTTTTTCATTCAGTAAATATCAAACACTTTGTTCTGTTGTAAAATGTCCAAAGCTGCACGCAAGTATGTTCATTGCTGCCTGTGATTGTGCTTCCCAATTAGTTTTCTTCATTTTCTAGCCATTTTTCAGTTGATGGAACTTCTCCAACTTAAAGTAAAAAAAATAACCTTGTGTAATTTTGGTCTTGTCCAAGTCATGTACGTGGTAAAATGTATAAAGTATAATGTCCTGTGGTACATAAGTGATTAAACATCTCACCATTTCTGAAGTTTCTTTTTTCCACATTTACTCAATGGAGTACCGAGCTAATTATTAGTAAGACAAGACCAGAACAATCTCCTCTGCTCTTATGGTGTCTGTTTAATGTCCGAGCAACAAATGGATAGTTACTTTTAGTATATGACAGGGATGGTTTTACTGTACTTGGATGGGTTTCTCGTGGCATATTAAACTCACGTCTTCACGTGCTTACTGTTTGGAGAGATCACGTTCACGATATTCTACTGTAATTTCCGACCAGTTTAAAGATTAAAAGTACACCGATTAAATTTCCTGTGACCCTGTACTAGAAGTGGTAAGAAGATGGATGGATGGATCTATGGATGATTAAATTTCACAGTATTCCCTTGCAATGCTTCTGCACTTTATTTAAAATCTCTTTTTCTGTTGCCTTTTAATTTAACATTTAAAAGAATGAGATTATACTTAGAACATGTGGGTCAGATGCACTTAAATAATTAGACCAAAAAAAAAGATTAGACCAAGAAAAAAAGTTAAGGCTGCATGACTTGCCGCTGTATAATCCAACCTGCATTACTCATGGCCAATTCTACCACATCAATTTCCCATCACCCAGAATATAAGATTCCTCACCAATTATGTTCAAGAGCCTTTATGCATATCAGCTCAAGTGCCTGTTAATATGTAGAAAATGTATCCAGGCACATTTTGGAAGAGAAACAGCATCGGCACAGATCCTGTGGCTGAACTGAGAACGACAGCCTCTGACCGACTGGGGGTGTACGGAGTTGGGGGTGGATGTATAAGCATTTCGGCATGTAGAGAGACGAGTCAGGATTGAAAGATGTGTAGAACGTGGAGGAGATGAGAGGCAAAAGGAAGGAAGGATGAAAATGGATGAGATGAGTGATATATAATAGAATTACGGGAGAATGGAAAAGACAAATCAGCAGGTGGACCTGGAGGATAAGTGCATTAAAAAAATGGAAAAGATCCATTCTGTACATATTCAGTTGCTGGCAGTCACATGAAAATGATGGACTGGAGGTACGGTAGAGATTTTTAGGAAAATACAGTCTCCGGTAATCTGTACTTAACATACCACAAATATGGGTCATAAGAACACAGCACAAAGATTTAAGATGGGCGATTTCAACAGTTTATAACCTCCAGCACTTTCCATTATTTTTCATGCACTATGGCTACAGGCATCCTAATGAGATGTGAACAAGGCATGGAGTACAAGAAAAGGACAGGGATCAGAGAAAGGAAGAATCTGGGCACCATATATGTTATAAGGCTAACAAGAGATACGACAGAAATGTAGTTTGTCCAATTCGGTTTTCAAACATTTGACATCCATAGAACTGTCCAGATCTCTACGTGCTTGTTTTTAATCATAATCACTCAGACTTATTTTACTCCTCACTAAATACATGCTGAGCCAGGACCCAACCCCACACTCTCCACAACTGCAACAGATAGCTGCTCTCACATCATCAATTCACTCAACTGAACATTTAAAATACTCTTCATAGGCAATATATATTGGTTTCGTGTACATATGCACCGTCCATCTACTCACATTATCTCCATCACTTTCTTTCTAAGAAGAACACATTTTATCGTAATCTAACGGAAGGTAAGAAGGTAACGTACATGGTTACACGATGTCGTGCTCTGTTGTGCCATGGTAGGGAATACTAGAGTAAACCAACAAGCATACTGCTGTTTTTGCTTTTTTTTGCTTCGCTTGAGCTGTCAAAACATGTTTTGTTGCGGCGGGTTGCTTTTGCGGCTGGGGTATGGTCTGGTGGATGCCCTAATGATACAGACGATCAGAAGCCTATGACTGGCCAATAGGGCTGCCAGTAAAGTATATAAATGGGTCCTGTCTTCTCTTGATTTACTTCTGCTTATATCTTTCAAAAATGAAGTGGGAGAAAATGGATTGGGAACGCCTCCAAAACACTTGTTCTTATATTTTGACTGTTTATTGAGAGTTTATATATAAATCTTTGTGAGGATGACCATCCATCGGTCCAGGTCAATAATGGGTAAAAATGACTCTGTTCAGGTGGGGGCCATCTTTTATTTTTTTTGCACCCTCCAGCCAGGTCAGCATTTATTTAGGGCAGTGTCCAGAACCCCCTCATGGGTCAGCCAGGTGAGTGCGATAGGGTCTTGACTGCATAGTTCTGGAAGAGCGGCTGCAGGAACATGCCCACTGTGCCGAAGACGCACACGAATACGAAGATCCACAGGAAAAGCCGGTCTATCACCATGGCGACGTACTTCCAGTCTTCAATCACCTAGGGAGGGGGTGAAAGCAAAGGTTAATATGTAAAGAGACTGATTCCGGGCCAATGACATTCAATATGGGTACTGACACTGTGTCCCAAGCGATGACTACTGGAAAGCGGTTAAATTACTTCCTGTAATTATGGAGAGGTGGATACGCAGTTAGAAGGACAGACAAAATTGCCAAAGACCATTTATACTGTATGACAACAGAACCATATTTCCTCACGCCGTTTATAAAGAATCGCCATTATTTTTAATGAATTTTTCAGACTGCCGCATAGCGCTCTTCTCATAAATACTCATCAACAGATAGTATATAGATTCTAAGTTATTCATGATTAATACTGATATGTTTCACCTCACCTCTTATTATTAATATATTACTGCTTGACTGAAGTTTTTCTGGAAAGTGGCTCAAAATTTTAAGTGGATATTTTATTGCAGGTTAAGTGCTTCACTAAAGTGTACAACAGAAGGTCCTCACCAGGGAGATAAAATGACAGTATTCCACTGTCCCTCCACACCCTGCTACCTGTAAAGGTTCTCATATACGGACGGAACTTTAGTGTAATGCACTGCGAGCAAACTGAACTGCTTCCCTGGGAAATGAGAGCCGTTTCAATAGCAGAGGTAAGCAAACGCTTGGATGCACAGAGATCCCAGTTATGAGGGTCAAACGGCCTGTGGGATTTGCACTAGAATGTTATTTTGCAAATTCTGCTGTCTATATATGGTGTCTATATGTCTTTCACATACTGTTTATTTGTACCTTTTACTTACAGTCATTGTTATGTACAGTGATGTATTTTTTCTATATATTCAGTATTTATTGGTCATTGTTCATCGTCTTGTGTCCTAGCTGTCTAATGCTCTGCAGAAGCGCAATTTCAATTCATGTGTGTGAAATGGCAAGAAAGTAACTTTACTTGTGGCTTTAATTATAAAGAATTATTTAGTAATCTGGATGAAAATAAATTCCCCCCTCCGGGACGTTGTGGGATCAGACTGAGAAGTAGCACAGTAGGAAAAATATGTCTAACCTTGGGGGAGGGGGGTTGAGGTTGGGTTTAGGGTTGGGGGGGGGCACTTTAATGTACAGCGGCAGAGACTCACGCTTTGGTCATCATCCTCATTCCTCATGTGGTTGGCGATGAACCGCACCCCCTCCACAGCCTCCTCGAAGCCTGGGCAGGCCTGGCCCAGCAGGGCTTGCGTGAGAGGGGGGGTCAGGCTGGGGGGATGTGTGGGGGTGGAGGTGGGGGCGCCACCTTCCCTCCCCTCCCTGTGTCCCACGAGCCCTTCGGCCAAACTGCTACCCCCTCCACCGGGCTCCCCCCCCAGCTGCTTCAGCGAGGCGCGGTTCACATAGCAGGTGCAGGCGTCCCCGCTGTCATTGGAGAAGCCCGGCCCGACCCCACCCCCTTCTCGCTGATCATTGGCCCGGCGCTTTTGCCTTAGCCTCTGACGCTCACAGCTGTTTCTGGGCTGGGGCATGAAAAGTAAAGCGGGCAGCTTGTCCAGGAAGACCATCCTGACCCAAGGGGGCATGGTGTGCGTGGTGGGCGAGCGGTGGTGAACATTGAGCACGCACACACTGGTCACGATGGAGAAGGTCACCAGCACCATGGTGAACATCAGATACTTCCCCACCAGCGGCACGTCCAGCGAGGTGGGCGGCACGATCTTGGAGATGAGGAGCAGGAAGACGGTTAGTGCCAGCAGCACGGAGATGCACAGCGTCATCTTTTCGCCGCAGTCTGAGGGCAGGTAGAAGACCAAGATGGCCAGTGAGGTGATCAGCACACAGGGGATGATGAGGTTGATGGTGTAGAAGAGCGGCTTGCGGCGGATGATGAAGTCGTAGGTGATGTCCACGTAAGTGGAGTCAGTCGGGTTCTCGTTGCGCCGCCCAGGAAGGGCGATGATGTCCCACTCGCCACTGGGTGTGAAGTCATCCATGCTGGCCACGTCAGACTTGAGGACCAGGTCGATCTCTGTGCGGTCGTACGTCCACGATCGGAAGCGCATGGTGCAGTTCTGCTGGTCAAAGGGGAAGTGCTTCACTTCAATCTTGCAGGCACTCTTGTAGATAGCAGGAGGAAGCCAGAAGATGCTGCCATCATAGGAGACCAGCGCATTGGAATAGAAGGACACCTCGTACATCCCGTCAGCACTGGAGCAAGGGCACACGGTGAAGAAATGCTTCATTATGACAATTCTTATATATCATTTTGATTACACACTTACTTGTGTTATTATGTATACAGTACTGTGCCAAAGACTTAGTCATAGAAAATGTATAAAGCTATTTATCTGGGTAGTAGGCATAGATTTGTTCACTATTTAACATTACAACATATGCCAGTTAACAGTAACACAGTAAAAAATAGATAAGATTTTTTCTGTTTTCCAAAATGTTACTATTATATTGTTGGATGGAAAATCACTCCAGTTCCCAAACCTCTCCTCTGGGGCACCTCAGTCCTTCCATACATTCACTAAATTTCACCACCAGCTCACTTAATCAATCAATCGATCGATCAATCAACCAATCAATTCATTAAATTAGTTAAATGAAATATTGATTAGCTATACAAGGTGTGCTAGTGGTTGAGTCCAAAAATACATGGATGTATTGAATGGTTGCTACAAATTCTTCAGGAAGGGTTTTGAAATGGCTAAGGTGACACACTTTGACATCATTTTACCACAGTTTGACACCAACATGATCATTTCAACATCATTTTCTTTGACTGCCTAAGAATTTTCTGCAGTACTGTATATCAAGAAATAGTACCAAAACTGTTGGTACAATTATTACAATTATTTACAATAATAAATCATTTCCTGAACAAGAGTCAAGGTCAAAGGTTTGTATGGCCTGGTGAGCAGGCTGAAATGCTACACAACGATTTTTTTCAGCAATTAACAGATTGACAGTTATACAAAGAGACAGACTAGAGGCGTAAAAGCTTTTATAATATGGCATATTGATAAGAGCATCCACAATGTGGTAATGACCATCCATACATCCATCCATCTGCTTTCCTGTACATGGATGTAGGGGAGCGTGGAGCCCATCCCAAGCAGCACAGGAGGCAAGGCGGGAGACACTGCTGCAGTGATGACCAGACATGCTAACTATGTGATATATGAGTAACTCTAGGTGTAACCCTATAGCTATATAAAGGGACACCGAGGCAGGAAGAGCAGAGCTAAGCAAAAACAATGCAGCCTCATCATATATGTAAGTGTTAGAGGGAGGGTGAGGCAGGGACAGTACCAGTCAAATGTCTTTGAATGCATCTGCCTCTGTCTTAGCTATGTTATCCACAAAATAAAAGCCTGTGAGGTAATGACGTAATACATATCAAATACTGGAATGACCAAGAGAAGTGTGCAACATCTCAATTTTCTCAAATTTTAGATTTCTCAAAATAGCCCCCTTCTGCTTCTATGACAGCATTGCAGACTCTCTGCATTGTTTCAACCAGCTTTCAGATGTAGCCACCTGGAATGCTTCTCCAACAGGACTGAAGGAGTTTCCACAAGTTCTGGGCACTAGTTGGCTACCTCGCTGTTACTCTTGGATCGGACTCATTCCAAACCAGCTCTAAAGGGTTTTCGGCCAAGTCATCTATCACAGCACACCATCTGTTTCCTTGTTCACAAGATAATGTAGTACTTACACAACCACGAGGTGTGCTTAGGGTCATTATCTTGTTGAAGAACAAATTATTTTCAGTAGGTGTGTCCAGTGCTAGAAGTTGGGAGAAACAGGTGCCGGTACCCCCCTTGTTTTTCAGTACCAGGCGCCGGTACTCCCCTTGTTTTTTAGTACCAGGTGCAGGTACTCCCCTTGTTAATCAATACTTCGTGCCGGTACTCCCCTTATTATTCAGTACCAGGTGCTGGTACTCCCCTTGTTATTCGGTACCGGATGCCAGTACTCCCCTTGTTATTCAATACCAGCAGATACTGAGAAGTGCCAATACTCTGTAAAGAAAAACAAAGAGGTGTTGGCACTGCATACCAGTGTGTACTGGCCCACTTCATGCACTGGATGTGCCCAGACTTTTGACTGGTACTATTTGCTGCTCAGCAGACCAAACAGGAACAGGATTTACCATTGAGAGGACTCACTTGTTATAGAGCACCACATCAGGCAGCCAGATATGTTTGGAGGGAAGTCTGACCTTCACCATGCCGTCAAACTCCTCCGGGACCCACGTCAGTCGGTAGTCCTGCCATTCCTGTGGACCATGAGAGTGACTCATAACCGTCATAGTGCTGACGGTGACTAGCAGCTCCTCTGCAATCAGGACTGTCAGACATCATGGGCTGCTTCAGACTGTACTTAATGCTGGCTTTGACCACAGAGCACAGCTTCGGGTCACAGTTAAATAAAGGCAGCCGGGGGGGGGGGGGTGAAAGAAGAGAGTTAGAGAGACTCACCTGCGTTAACCAGACATTAGTGGTCATTATCTGCTCTCGCTCATGCTGTAATGGAGACCGAGAAAAAGAAAACAGACGGCAAGACCATTAAGTATTGATAAGTACGGCTGAGATGAGTTACCATGCAGCCCCCCTCCCCCCCCCCCCACCCGTCCCATGCAGCCACACAAGAGTGCCTTACTGAAAGAGCGGACGGCAACCTGTCACTCATAGAGGGTGACCGGTCAGTCACTCACCACACTGATAAGCTGTGCCAGCGACACCATGAGCTGCACTGTCACCACCTCAGTGCCATTGGCCGCCGGCCGGATCAATTTGTTGTAGTGGGCGGGGTTGAGGAGGTGCTCCACCAATCGCTCCTCGGTGTCTGCCGCCTGGCTGCCTGTAAACAGTCATCATGCCCGATTCCATCATCACCATGTACTCAGAGGAGCTATCAGGTTTATGTGGCAATTGCATTGATGGAATTATCTGGAAAGAAGTGATTCTCATTATTTGCTATTGTGGAATGACAGAGCCTGTGATTCTGAGATGAGAACAACCCCAATTATTACAGCCCACAGACTCCAACAATAGTTCAGTTACTTACCATCATTTTGCAGAGCTCAATTCTGCAGTGGAATTAACTGAAGAGTCAAAGGTCTACTTTCCCTGAATCAAATTCCTGTCTGAATTTGAATCACAATCAACACAAAATTTAGACGGAACAGAAAGGACAAAACATTTGAAGTGAAACGTGGAGAAGTGGGAAGATACCCATTCCCCACAACCTTATCCTACTTTGTCTTTCTCCTCTCCGCCAGCTGGAATAACGATTTCAGATGCCAGATGTCCAGCCCAACGATACGCCTTAACATCTTCCCATCGGCCACTGACACAAACTGGGTCACCACTCCTGCTCTCCCCCTTGACCCGCTGGTTAATATACAGGATCTTTTCTGTCAACAGGGCCAGAGCTGCACATGGTTCTACCTGAGAGTCAGTCCCGCCACTCAGAGTGGGCCAAGACCCAGCATGGCGTATCCCACAGTGCACCAGGCAGGACTACTGAAACCCAACAAGGGCAGTGTCATCCATTTAAGGTCGTGTTACCATGGCAGCTGATAGGCTCTCATAATATTCTTAGTTATGACCCATTTAAAAGCAACAGTTAGGAGATGACTCCCTTTCAAGAAATAACTATAAAATTTAAAAAAAGTTAAAGAAGTAAACAAAGTACTAATACAGGATTGAGGTCCAGTTATTTTAACATATTCTTGCATAAAGATAGAGGCACACAGACAGGAGGATGTTTGGGTGGGTACACAACGATGCAGCAGAATCCTTTTACACTGAAATGCTTTTAAATCAATAGGGTACTGTGTGGCTGACACGGTAGCTCACGGCGCACTCCTGCGTCGGAGGTTTGAGTCCCACCTCCTCTCTATATATGCATGAATTATTCAGCCTGACTTATAAATCACAGCTATAATTGTAGCTTGGTGAAAGGAGGCTAGAAAAACAGACCGCTGCCTGAATGCTATGTGGTCTTGTGTTATTTTATTTAAGAAAATATTAGCGTGCTCCTCTTTGTTTTACACTGTGATTAGTGCGCTGATCATTCATATTTACATTTATTTTACTTAGTGCTTAGTAGACACTTTTGTACAGTGAGGCAACTGAGACAACGCTGAAACACTGATACACTGAAGCCATTAATTTATGTCATTGATTGTCAGCCAATTATACAGTCCTTCCAAATGTTTTTCGTTTGTTTTTTGAAAAACTGCACAAACTGTCTGTATGGTCTGTGGTCTGTGACACAAAGTATTGGTGACTGCCTCAAAGGGTGTGTAGCTGTCCTTTCGAGTTTTTTTGTTTTTTTTGCTTAGTCAGTACATGCAAGGAGTAATTCCTGTTTAAAGATTGTTGCATTTCATTCTCCGTTTCTGAAGGTTTTCCTTCTTCTTTTATAATTCACGCCAGCGATTAGGCACATAGGCGTATGTTTGTGACTACTCCTATTTCGACGCATTCTCTTTTTCTCACTTTGTACAAGTACGTAGTAAGTGTGTTCTTAAATTTAACTGGGTGTGCATCACATGACACTGAAAATAATAATAGGTTTAACAGGGTAACTAACCTGGGTTTTAATCTTAGTGGAATCGCTAAAATTCAATACTTTTTTTGTCTTGTTAAAGATGACCAAACACACAGGGGCGGAGGAGGAGTCTCACAGCAGGGGGGCCGGCAGCCCCTCGGTAAAATATGCCGGTTCTCGGTATCAGGGCTGCCAGCTTTGGTCGGCTACAGTGAGATTTTCGCGACAAGTCTGCACACATATGCCTATGTATGTAACAGATTTATTACCTTTTAAATGGCTAGTTTTATATTTCTAGCTAATTTTCAGTTTATAATGCAATAATACATATTTGCAGTAAGATTTCTTGCGTGACAGACAGTCTGAAAGCGCCAGATGCGTGAGAGCAGGCAGCCCCGCAGCGGTTAACTGTTGCGAATCTTGCGTGATCGTCTGTTATCAATCCATATAATGTGGCTGCCCGGGGGCGGTCCTCCTTAGTAAATTTTGCAGTGCCCCCTGCCGTGATGGGCCCGGTACCGGTTGCCTCTCCGCCCCATCCCCGGTCACTGCTCCTACACACACACATTTTTATATATATATACATAAATATTTTTATACACACACACACACACACACACACAGAGGAACGTACCGATCCAACAAACACGCATGGTCAAATTGTTATTTGCATTTTAAGGATTTTTCTACCTATGTGCTGTATTGTAAGTCATCTAGTTTAGTTGTAATATTTACTGTTCCCTTAAAATTAAGTTTATGATAAACGCATACAAGATGCCACGTGCAGCAATTAAAGAATTACTTCAGAGTCTTCCGCCACACCTATTTTAAATCACCACAACTCATGATACTGTGTGCTGATACTGTCAGTGCAGACCTGTGCCCACCTATACGGTCCTGTCACTTTGCGTCCCAGTTTCTTATACGCAACTTTGCTTTTTTTCCTTGAAAATGCTGCTTTTATGGGTGTCTGGCTATTCCCAGTGAGTTTCCCAAATAGCCATCCCTCGCTGGGGATCATTTACGCACTTGCTGCGGTTGCTCTGTTACGTAGTATATGATTATCTGTCGCTCTGGTATACTTATAACAAAATGGTGTGCGGCCATATAGATTGCATTGCAGGAAAATTATTTCTCGAACTCCGTAGTCATAACTGAAACTGTATACCGTCAGAGATACGCATTTCAACTTCTAAACATTTAAACTTATAAACATGTAACTTATAAACAGGCAATTAAACCATTTTGTTTGTCGTAAAACCTGGGGAAATATCAGTACTATAGTTACGGTGAGCTTATAGCGATTATAGCCAATTTTTCTACTGCATATAAGATTAGACAGAGCGGTGACATTCAATACTGCAAACATTAAAATTTATAAAAACACGAACTCTGGTGTGCAAACTGCAAATGCCAAATTATGCAATCATTGTCAGCGGCAGGATGCTCTCAGTCACTCTTACCCTTACATACAAGTACCTGAATTTATTTAAAAATATTCCTCAATATATTTTTAGATTTGCCTTACTCACCTTACGTATCATTCCCTGGTTGTTTACCGGTATTTACAATCAATTCATAATATTATGTCTACGCATCAAGCTATCCATTGAACAAAATCGACGAAGTTGCTCACTTTTCACAATGGCGAGTAGAGGCAGCAGCATCCACGGACCCATGGCTGTCAGGAGAGCTCATCCGCTGAAAAACAAATGGGTTCCTATGCATCTACAAGCGTGCACGCAGGAATATATCGATACACTAACGACACTCTATTTATCTGTCTATTAGGTACGTGTCACAGTGACTTCTACTCTTGGTCGAGACATTTTTGCTGTGGCGACCAGCAGAGTTAACTCGCATTACGCGAAACGAGGCGATGAACTAGAAAAAGCTGAGGAAGAGGAGGAGGAGGAGGAGGAGCGGATCGATGACAGTATATACACCTCAGAATATTTCCCATCTCCTGCTTAAGCTGAATATCTTCCGATCTGTTCCTTTTAAAAACAGATTTATGGAAAACGACATGTAACGATACCAGCATCGCCTAATGAAACATGAAACATAATGCGCGCCTTGGATTTTACTTCTGCGTAGCTTACGAGGAAACGATTGTGCTAGAATAAAAATATCATTTCTCAGCGAATCACTGAAAACCACCCAAGTGCATTTCTCGTTTCTGTTAATACTCCTTGAAGGTTCTTGCTTATTTCAGAAATATATCCACATTTTTTTCATTGCATATCTGAGCAACGAAGCTGTCAGCTTTCCTTCAGCTCGGATCGGTTCATAGTGCATCAAATCACGTCATCCAAAGCCTCGTCCTGATTCAAAGCCCCTTAGATGGCAAAAGTGGCATAAATGTTATAAATAAACTGATACCGATGCAACAATACGTGACAGCTTCGTTGGGACAGGCTGTTAGTGGTTAGTTCTTCTTACCACTCTAGGCCAAAGGCAGCAAAGTGTACCTGAATTTTCGTTAAGATAACTGAATTTTTTGGGGACTGATGGGAAGTCTGTGGTGGTGTTTTTTTTTACTATGCTTTGGAATGAGGAGGTGATTCAGCAGATCTGGGGTTTCACTTAAGTGCCGGACAATGGTGGTGAAGGAGAGAGCAATTCTGGAATGTAGGATCTGGCTCTCACTGATAGAGTGGTCTTGCAGGGGTGTAGAGGCTAATGATGTTGAGGTTTAGGACTATTTGCTGCCTGGCAGACCTGGACCAGCATGCCGGTATTTGATTCTTGGGGGCAGAGGAGGTGAGGAGCAATATATATGTGTATGGTTGTCCAGCTGTATGTAAAAAGAGTGGAATACAGGCCAGTTGACATGTGTAACAAAGTCAAGTACTGGGACGGTGTAGCCTGTAGGTCTAACGCAAAGCAAGAAGAGGATTTGCTTCTGCGTCATTACCTAGAGAACTCATGTCCAAAGATAGCAAGGTGGTGAGACAGAGCCCATCTTTTACCTGACCGCAGTCAAAGGCATGTGACGGCAACTTTGCTGAAGGGTAGATCCTGGTGAATGAAAAGCTGGCGTCTTTCATAGTGAGAAGAGCAGCAGTGGTGCAGTGTGGGATAGTCTCTGCTCCTCTGAGAGAGTATTTAAACACATATTTGATTGCACACTCTCCACATTACATACGCAGTGAAACACTATAAACGTGCAGAATATGACATATAAAATAAGAATGATGAGTGTTAAATGAGGAAAGAATGGACAGGGCTAAGGTGGATGTATGGTGAGATGATGCATGATGGTTAGCAGGAAAACACTGGCATGACTGAATGTGAAGAGCGTAGGCGTGGTCAGGGGTGCTCCCAGAGATTTTGGGCCCAATGAAAGCATATCTTTTTATCATTTTGGGCCCCCAACCCAGACCAATCCAATTATGTTTGATCATTTTTATGGCCCCTTGGAATCCACTAACCCCCCCACCCCACAACCTTATGGTGCCCCTGGGATTGGCTGACTACAGCAGGGCAGTTTTGCTCATGCACAGAAGTGTCGGAGACCCCAGTGTTATTGGAATGACTGAATCTATTTATCAACCTTGTAATTTTATAAGGTAAAGCTCATATAATGTGGACAGTTTGATGCTGGGTAGAATTGAACAAAACACTGACAATTAGAGGAGTATGATTTAATAAGCACAGATTTGATAATGAATGAAAAGTAAATTCTGCCCTGAAATAAATATATATTGTTCTGTATGAGCACAGAGCACATCTGAGATCAGACGTATATAATAGAGAATGGAGGAATCACAACTTTAAATGAATCCCCATGAGAGGCTGAGAAACTCTTTATAATTTATAGGCAAAAGAATTATTAAATAAAAAATAATTTAAAGAGTAGTTTGTATGAAGAGGTTAGAATATGAAGCTCAATTCCAGGGATTTTTTAGATGAGTTGCTGTGACTTTGGAGAGCAGATTAAAAAACTGGTGATTTTGGACTTGTGGTAAGGCATAACTGCAATCCCCTCAATTCAGTCTTTGTTTAAACCTTTAAAAATAGTTCTTAAACCTCATGGAAAACTACAAATTAATTTTAAAAAATTGCGGACCCAGATAAGCTGTGATTCTGAGTCCAGACTCAGTGAGACTCGTCATGAAGAAAAAATATTTCTGCAAAAACACCCCGTTTCGAAGAAAACAAACAAAAATGCTTACAGTAGAGGATGCCATCCTACTTTTTCCAGGCTGTTTCTGTCGTCTATAAAAGGGTCTGTTTCTCACTGTGGCTCAGCAAGTGACCTCTTCCTGCACCTCCTCTAAACAAAGCTTTGTGACTCAGCCCCTGAATTATTAATGTGCACAGAAAATCCCAAATGCAGAAGTCACCTGTGTCTCACGGTTCTCTCCCTCTCTTATTGCACCAGTACTTTTCATCTCCTTGGCAAACCGCATGATCGTCTGACGCTAATCGGACTGAACCCCCTTTCATCAGGTGTGATTTCTTAGATTGTTTGGTTTTGTTATGTGGAGATGCACTGTCTGCCAAAACAATGTTTTATACCGCATACCCGGTACCAGTGAGGTGAGATTTTATTTTGGGTTGCAGTTTGTCTTTCTCTCTGTTCCATGTAGAAACAGCCATACCTCACTTCTTCCAGTTGCCATGGCAACCGCAATGGCCTTTCTAGCAGAAGTCAAAACACCGACAGCAGCTACACTGAGACCCATATGTGCACACGAGTCAATGTTAAACACTATGCGTTTATCCACCCATCTGTCTTCAAAACTGCTTATCCTGGTCAGGGTCACTTTAAGAGTTTATGCTCATGATAATTACATTCCACACGGCCAGTGCCGAGGACTGTCTCTGATGTCCCTGGCTGACTGAGACTGAGTACGGCTCAGTGGATGATTAGTGCATCTGTGCATTCATGCGTGCAAAAGCGCCAGTGAAGCAGATCAACATCAGCATCAGCGGAGAACGTGGGAAACAAATAAATCAAACAAATTAATGATAAACTAGCACCGTAAGCAGTTACTTAATGCAGCTGGACACGCATGTGGTACCATTATGCAAGTGGCATCCAGATGGACTTTGTGTGCGATGAACATGCTTGTTAATGAAACTCATTTAATGTGATTCATGTCGTTCAGCAAAAAGACAAACGAAGCCAATACATGCTGTTATAAAAATTACACATCTACTTTCTTTATTTTACTCAGTGGTTCATTGTGTTTTTGCATGAGTCAATCTGATTGAGTAAAGTACTGTAATAAAACAACACAAGTGTCCTGCACTAAATCACACAGGTAACCAAAATCCATATTCCATCCAAAGGGATCTTCAGCATCTCTCTTAACGCTGGGGAAATAATCAGTAAAGACGCAAGGTCTATTCTACCATTCACCCAAGACTGGCTTTAATATTGAATTAACTGAGCACATCAATACGGAGCTGAATTGTGCCGCATATCACAGTCAGCTCTGTCACCACATAGTTGTACAAAATTACATTCATTAACATAAAACAATGAAATTAAAGTAAATTGGAAAAAAAAGCAAGAGATGTTTCATTTTCTATACAATACTCCAATGCAACCTGTCGGGAAATTAGATTCGTAAATACTTCTGCTTTCATATATCTTACAAGATAACCTTTAGTTATCTATGGGCATTATGAAAGCCCTCTGCAATATGCAAGTATTACCACCAGGGGGCATTTAAAATGTACTGTTGAGACCTTTGAGTCCTCAGTGACTGTTAATGATACAATAACTAGACAATGAAAAATCCAAGAGAATTTGAGGACCAATTAAATGGTGTACTGAAAGTGCGAAGGTAGTAATTAAAAATGTATTACTGTCAGATCTTTCATGCACAAAAATTTCATTGTTTTACCAACACCTGAACCTTTCCTTCTAAATCTGATATGGCTAGCAGAGAGCCAGCTGGACATGGAGCGAGGCAGGGAGTATGTCTGAAAAATGCAAAAGTATGCAGCTTGTCAGAAAAATTGCCTTCAGTGGACAGGATGAGCCTCATCATGCCCGCGAGCCTGATACGTGACTCTCAGGACAAGGCGGTGAGTCAGTGCAGGCGGGGAACTGGGTGCTGCAGGGTCATGTGTTCGGCCCCGGTGAACGGTAGCCGCTGGGTGCAATAGTGGTGCACCACCTCCGGGATGCTGGAGAAGACACAGCTGCTCTGGTCCAGGGTGAAGCCGCTCTCTTTGGTCTGAGCCACGATAATGTGAACGCAGCCCTGACTTGTCCTGGAACAGGGGACAATGACAGAGAAAATCTGTACAGGCTTTAGGAAGCATCCTTACCTAACTATCTGCTTCCCACACA
Organism: Mormyrops attenuatus; assembly: GCA_026777985.1. Classification (NCBI taxonomy): domain Eukaryota; kingdom Metazoa; phylum Chordata; class Actinopteri; order Osteoglossiformes; family Mormyridae; genus Mormyrops; species Mormyrops attenuatus. Next base: position 13,781,818 of record JAODKC010000137.1, read on the forward strand.
TACGCACTGAACAACTGTGGCTTTGTATCGAGAAAAAAGTCCTCAGCGATGCAAAGGACTGCTGACAAATTGCTACAACAACAAGGCTATAAAAAAACTGGGGCATGCATGAATCTGAGAAAAACAAGTTTTTTTTCCTAAAGTCCCAGAATTATCAGTTCAATGAATTTTACCTAGAAGTGCATGGGATTGGTTAGGATGACACTAAAGGACAGGATTACTGTGCCTGTGAGGTGCTGCCGATATTGCCTGCCAAGCGTTGACCCAACACATGTGCACGTTGCCCCTTATTTCCGCCCCGTCATGAAAAATGTGTAGGCAAGTCAGTGCTGTAATGACTATACATGGTAAGATAAATGGCTGACTGAACGGCCTCAATACCTCAGTGCTAAACATCACTGAACTTTTAGTGTACATAGAGTTCACACGTACACTATAAGGCCAAAAGTTGCGGACACCCCTATTAATTAGAGGAATTACCTAATTAAGCCACGCCCATTGCTGACACAGGTATATTAAACACACAGTCACACAATCTCCTGTAACAAACATTAGCAGCAGAATGGGTGGATGTACAGGAGAGGGTAGTGACTTTCCACTTGGCACCATCACAGGATGCCATCTTTGCCACATTTCTGCACTGATAGAGCCGCCCCGGTCAACCGCAAGCGACGTGATTATGAAGGTCGAAATGCCTGAGAGGCTCACAGAAAGGGACCTGATCACCCAACATCAATACCCAACCTGAATGGTAGCAAATGCCACCAACAATATTCCAACTTCTAATGGAAAGCCTTCCCAGAAGACTAATTTAGAAACAAGGGACTGACCAACTTCAACCTGTGCTTTTGGAATGAGATGTCGACCAACCTGACACACACATACTTGGTCTTGTAGTGTACATGTACATACACTCCTACGTGTGCAGGGATGGCGGGGGCACGACGAGACTCACTTGAGAGCTATTGAGTACTTGCTGGTGCCCGATTCGCTGTTGCGCACCAGGAAGCTGGCCTCCTTACAGTGCTGGAGCTGTGATTCGGCTTCCTGTCGCGTCACACAGCCGTGGTACCAGCTGAATATAAGGCAGGGTGGGTGCGGGGAGTGGGGGTGAACGGGGTAAGTCGGAGACACACGTAACAGCCATGGGACATGTCCTAAAAAAAATAACCCTCACAGAGGCAGAGTAAGTGCATTTAACTGTAAAAGCACTCATGTAGGAAACTGTCATTTCTGAGCCTGGGTTTGTCATTTTTTTTTTAAATCTTGGGCAAGTGTGTGAATATGAGGATAAAACGTGGCACATGAGTGTAATTCAATAATGTACACAATTACCAACCACTTTCATCCTGCTTAATAACAGTTTACTGGCAATGACATAAATGGACATTTCATGAACATAGCAAAAGGAAGTGAAAAAAGAAAACCAAAATCGCATAGAGTAATGAGTCAGCCTGTTATCTCCCAAGCACACCATCTACACCCACTCGTACGGGATGCAGGCTGGATGTCACACGTATCTAGGTGGGGGTGAAAGTGGACCCACAGCAGGTCCGCAAACAGGCAGCACATTGGCATTTGGGCTCGTGGGAGTTTTACTCGCACAATAATGTTCTGAGAAAAGAACGAAAAATGATTGGTTCAAAGAGATAACCAATCAGATCTTGGGCAGATGTCCAACTAACCAATCAGATGTCTTGGTCCCACCTCCTCTAGTTGCCTGGACTCACCTCCTCTACAATCTGATTGATTACCTCTCTGAAACAATCATTTTTCGTTCTGCCCTCAAAACATTTTTGCGTGAGTAAAACTCCCACAAGCAGCATGTGGCATGGACTCCTTACCTCTGCTTCTCCAGCGGCACCGTCGGGTCGACTCTGTCAGCATCGCAAGCGAGCCCAGGGGAGGATGGCGGGGGAGGAGAGGACTTCAGAACCTTCTGGCTCCAGCTCTTTGGCCGGAGGCGCTGCTGGCGCATGGGGTGTGGGGGCTCGTCCTTGGTGGGGGAGGAACGCTCAGGGGCCTCAAACTGAACTGAGGAGAGACGGGACAGAGCAGCGAGGTTGTATCAGCCACTGGAGCGTGAGGCTGTGGGAGACGAACACCATGCTGTGTCGTGGCCTGTTTGGCCCGTTTCTGCTTTTAGATATGCTGGATGGGCACCAGTTTTGTGTCTTGGGAGGGGGGGGCTATCAAGGATCAAGGATTTTTATTTGTCATTATACAAGTGGGTTATACAGGTGAAACAAAATTTAGCAGCTGCATCTGTAGTGAAATAAATTACATTAAATGGCTAAACAAAGTAAAATAACTGTAGTGTACAAACATATGACACAGGAATATACAGTATATCTATGGAAATTCACTGAGGAATGTTCAATAAATAAGCTCCGTACATATTGCACTTCTGTGATGTAATCATGTAAATGACAGATCTTAAGGTGCTGCACTGTAGAGTTAAGAAGTTTTAAGGTTCCTTAATTAATAATAGTGTAGAAAGGTCAATCAGTCACAGCAGCATCAGTGTTGAGACGGTAAAAAATTGTTGACGGGGGGTGGTGATCCGTTGGGTAGGCAGGTCATTTGTTTAGGTGGGCACTGCCCACTCTTATGCCCACCCCCGTGCCCAGCCCTGTGCCCACCTGCAGTCAGCCCTGCCCTCTGTGCTCATAGTAATTTTAAAAATGAGTTTCCTCCATACTACCATTATAAACGTTTAATGCTTTTACAGGAAATTTCAGGTCCTCCCTATATTTCCTCCAGATTTCCAGTGTCCCTAAGGTGCCCATTGTGTGCGCAGGGATGTATTCCACTACATTCCTCAGAAATACATATTTTGTATGGCAGTCTGGGGGAAGAACTGTTCACCTGCAGATGGGTTTGGGCTCTGGTATTTCTGTACCGCTGAAGACAGAACGCTAAACTCTACTTTTCCAGCTAGCCATGCTACCTGACAGTGCCCTGACGATCTGCTCTTTCTTCCACTCCCAGGGCTGCTCGTACTCGGTGGACGGTCGCTGGTCCAGCTCAGGCCGGGAGGCCAGGATACACACTGCCCTGGCCTCCCCATCCGCGCCTCCTTCATACGGTGTGTCATAGATTTGCAGGGCCGTGGGTCTGACGTCCTCGGCCGCCTCCTTGCCTCCCTCGAGAAGGGCAGACATCTTCAGGAGATCTTTGGAGCCCCTCCGTCGTATCTCTGTGGGGTACAGACACGCATGCATTGCACCAGAGTGTGCATAAATGCATTGATTGAGCACCACTGCAGTTTTTTATTTATGTCTAATTTTATTTCAGTTCAAGCAAATGTTTTCTTATACATAGCTTTAGTTTTCGTTAATGATAACAGCCCTGGTTCAGACATGCGTGCATTTCACCGCAGTGCACAGAAATGCATCAAATGAGCACCGCAGCAGTTTGTAGCGGCCCTTCCCGTTGCGCCTGACACGTTATATCATATCATTTTAATCCATTACACTTCAGTAAGTACCCACTGAATCTGTCAGAGGAGCCAAACCAAACCTCGGGCTGCTCTTTAATATGGGGGGGGGGGGGCCGGATTTCCTAATGGGATGGCCCAGCCCAGACAAGCAGAGCTACAACTAAGTACAACTGTAATTAAAGTAAAAGTGTCTAAGCTTCTGCTCGTTCCAGTCCTCAGGATATCCAAGTGACTCTATATTTCTGCTCTTGTTTAACATGGGGTTTATAATTATTTGACAAGTAAAATCAGTCATGTGGGAGGTGGAACAGAACAGAATCAAGAGCAGAAAGAATTAAGAAGAGCTTCATCCCACAGGCTATAATGTACACAAACAGTCACCGAACATAAAACCAAGATGGCTCAACTTCCTCTTCCACAAATACTATAAATACTGTACAATCTGTATTTGAATTGGTTACTTCTACACCATACATTTACAATTCATTCTATGGTCATCATTTACATACTGTATAATGTACTCCTTCATTCCATAATTTATGTATGTTTATGCCATATACCTTACTTAAAGAAAATATATTTTTATTGTATTTATTCCATACAACACCTTTTTTTGTTCCAAGAGTTCCCCACAACGTCAAAATAACAGGTTTTTATAACATTGTGGGGGACATTTGGTCCCCACAATGTAATAGAAACCTAATCCACACACACACACACACACACACACATATATATATTCCTTTGTGATTTTTAATTTATATTTTCTACATTTTATTTGTATGGTTTAGCTTGTCCACAGAGGTGCATTCCTCAGTATTCCCTGCATACATGTGACAAAACCCTTGACTTGCCTTGAGAAATGGCCTGGCCACAGGACCACCAACTTAAGACGTAACATTTCAGGTTATCAACAGTTCATCTCTAGTACATATTCGAATACTGTGTGAACACATATACAAATAGACTGCATCAGTGTACAGGAAGGTGCTGAGCCTGCAGCTGACTGGCTGTGAGGCTGTTCCTGCACGGCCTCAGCTGAGGAAGCTTGTGTGAGGCGCCAGGACGCACAACCAAGCTGTTTGCTTCCTGGGTGACTCATTTCCAACAGCTAGGGGCCAGGCGCCCTGACCACGCGTGGGAAAGGCATGCCAGACTTGGGCAGGGGCGGGAAAGACCTGTGCTGACTGGTAACTAGCAGGGAAGGTGCTCAGGGTGCAGATGGTCTGAGTGACTGGTAAACTTTACTGAAGTTCTTTTGTATCATCAGTAGCTATCGGTAGCTAATAACGTTGGTCAATTCGGAAAAAAAAAATCATGACGTCGCCATTGCCAGATAATTAACATAACTGTATAGTATCCTGACACTGCACTACCACCAACAACCACCTTCAGCACCCATACTTACTAGGGATGTGCGGTATACCGGTACTGTGAAAATACTGGTATTTATTATTTTTCAAACGGTACTATATCAAAAGTTTGCTCAGTTCGGTATTTCATCCGCTGTTCCGATTTTCACCACTATGCGGCAGTGTTGCGCAAACT
>JAODKC010000137.1:13786907-13806982 GCA_026777985.1 Mormyrops attenuatus
AGTTTCAACTGATTTAATTTAGACTTTTATTTTAAAGAAATCAGTATTATTATTTTTAGTATTTTTTCCTTTTTTTTACCTATGGTATCGATTTAGTATCGATACCGAGGTATTAGATCCTAGTATCGTACCGAAGTCAAAATTGTGGTATCGAGCCATCCCTAATACTTACAGTGCTACCAACAAGGTAGCAATCAGTGCTGTGCTCAGTGACGTCAAGAAGGCTGTACTGAGACAGTCGATCAACTCGGGTCGTGGGATAGCACCACTAGCTAGCTAGGCATGGCTACGGGTGGGAATTCGTAACTTCGAGTTTGAAAATTTCAAGTGAACTCGAAAATTGCCCCACACTTGACTCTCATTCTTCATACGCCCTGTATTTGGTCAGAAATCCATGAAGCATATTAAGTAACTTCATTTCCTCTTGACATCCAGCAATTCATTTTTCTCCTCCCTGAAGGACATTGTGTTTTTGCACATATCTCTAAAACTATACATGCCACATTATTAAGACCTGTTGATCCTTAAATTGGACAGGGAAGACTTTAAGACGACCTCATGTGTATGAGGGTGTGACCTTGCCACCTTCCTCTTACAGTCAAACCAATATTCCAATCAACATTGAAGACTTTTTCCCTGGACCTCAAAAAGAAGAAAAAACTCATACGTCAAAGACTTGTATCATGAGGGACGCCCATACTAAAGATGTACTTTTCTGAACACTACAATAACACATATTAGCTGCTATATTATCATAACCCCACAATGTCACTGGCCACTTAATCTGTGTCATGGCCATTGTGTGTGAGCTTCCACTAAAACAATGGCGTGACGAGTTGAAAGGTCGTTGTAGCACGTGACTGACTGGCTGACAGATCGACCCTTTTCCTGACTCCTTGAAACCTACTGAAGGGTGCAGGGGTGGGATTTTTCAGATCGGGGGGTGGCATATAGTAGAGGGGGAACAGCAGGGGGCAACTTCCTATTCAGAGAATGGGTCCAGGAAACAGAAACAGGAAACCGGAAGTAGACACAGGAAACTGCGCCCATTGTCCCAGTACAACATTATCGCCTGGGCAACCGCTTGGGGACGTGCGCCAGTGAGACGCCCACAATCAGCTGATTTTTTTTTTCATTGCTCTCTCTCTCAATATATTTCTAATAATTCTCCCCTTACCTCTTTCCATTTATCTTTTATGATTATTACTCAAATTCCTTTGTTTTGCTGCTAGTTCCCACACAGTCTTCCTACAACATCAGCAAACACCCATACTGTTGTCCACCCAATTCAGTCAAGTGCTACATTGTAATGAAATGACAAACATCACAGACAATTTAGATGGTACAATGTATCAACATTCATGAGTAACACTCCCAATTGAGACAAACCCAGAAAAGTGCATGAAAACCAATGCTCACCCCCACACATAAAAATCTGTCCCACTGAAAGCTCCAGATAGATACCTGTGATAATCTGCTGGGCATCATAGGGCTCCATGTACCCATCATTCTCTGCAAGCCTCTCCACCTCTCTCAGCTCCCTGGTCTTCTGTGCATCAAAGGGGTCTGCATAGTCCTCCAGAATGATCAACTGAAAGAGAGAGGAAACAGCATTCATCCATCCATCTTCCAACCACCGGTCCAGTACAGGGCCACAGAGAATCCTGAGCCAACCTCAGGCAGCCCAGGGCACAAGGCAGGGGGACACCCTGGACGGGGATGCATGACACACAATGGCCTGATTCACCTAACTTCATTTCTTTGAACCATGGGAAGACACCTGCACAGCAAGGGGAGAGGATGCAAAGTCCAGACACTCTGAGCAGTAGTGGGATTCAAACCCCCAACTTTGGAGACACGAGGTACCCCAGAAGTAGCATCTGAGTACCAGATTTATTATAATTTGAATGCCAATTACCTCATGGCCACTAATAAAACATTACCACTTTGAGGAGAGGTATCACAGAGGGTTGTCTAATGAAAATTCCAACCACAGAAAATGCCGTCATGGATAGAGGAACTTTCTCCGCACAGAATGGCAGCAGGGCACGGAAATCGATTTGTGTGCAGGAACAGAACACTCCCTTTGAGAACATGAAAAGTCAAATTGGTGATTTCTCCCCTCAGTCTGTCAGACTTTGACAGAACGCCTAAAGGCCTGCAGCCCCCTAAATGAGAGGCGTTTGCTGCAGTGTCCTGTGTCTTGCAATACAGTTCCTGAGGGACTGTTGGAGAAACCGGTTCCTACGCCCACACAAAATAAAGGAAAGATTTGGGGTCTAAGACTCAATACTTCATTGGACTGTAAAATTCTGGGAATTTTCAAAAATGGAAACTTTCCATGACAATTAATGGGAACATACAGGAATTTGCAGGAATATATTGGAATTAATGGGAATAAACTGGAAATGTGCAGAACTGCATGTCAGCCTATAACAGAGAAATTAAATGTAGCTGAAAAAAACATCTTGATGGCTTGATAGTGATATCGTTGTATAACCAAGTTCTTGTGAGTAATTATAAAATTATGAAAATTATGAAGCAGTTATATTGAAAACACCCCAAACTAAGTGTCTGCATCAAAATGCACTGCTTATAAGTTACATTCAATGTTGTATTATTCATCCAGTTTGCTTTCTTTACCATATATGACAGCTCTTGCGAAGTTCCATATTCCACAGTTCAATATCTCCAAAATTGCCCGGTTTAACTTCCCATGGAAAGTTTCTGGAAATTTTCCGCCCCTTTACAACTCTAATTGTTTACTGGCCTTTTGTGACGAGAACACCGGAATTCTAGCACTGAACTGAAGATGGACTGTATTGTATTATATAATAATATATATTATATGTACTGGGAAAAAATATTAATTATGGGGGCAGTTTGTGGCTGTAATCAGGGAGTCACTGGTTCAAATCCTAGAGCAAGCAGACTGATGCCACTGTCGGGCCCCTGAGCACGGCCCTTAACCCCCCCTAACTCGAGAGGCACTACAGAGTGGCTGACCATGTGTCTGTGTGTCTCATGGAGAGTAAGATCGCATACCTTTCAAAAGAGACTCCCAATTCTAGTCTTAGTGAAACAGCAACATCAGTGACCGCCATAAAAGCAATGGGCCGAAACGAAAAAGGCACACATTCTGGAAATATTAATGCCGGCCCCTCATTTTACACTGCCCCACCCCCACCCAGTTGCTCTTGCTCCCATATCTCTCCCTCACATGTATTTTTCTTTATAATATCAAAGCCTAACTGGGGGCAAGTGGGGGGGGGGGGTCCCATTCTGAAAGATATTTGCACCTAAGTGTCAAGTGACAGAGTGCTTTAAACAATTTGATAGCATTCAGTCAGCGGGCCAGAAGGAAGGGGGGCGAGAGTGTGAGGCAGGATGATACAGGGACAGGAAGGGGGCAGGGATGTCTAACTGTTACCTGTGTCAGAACAAGGACAATATAGGTAGACCAATCATAAAACCTCTTTGCAATGAACAGGGGAAGTGAGCTGGAGGCAGACAGGCAGAAACAGGGGCCTGTACAATGCAGAAGAGACAAAAGAGTATGGGGAAGCAAAAGGTGCTGCAATAATAGCTGTGAGATCAGCTTTCATATATGACCAGCTCATTCTTCATCTTACAAAAGCGAGCTCTTAATGGATGGGTTGTTTTCTCAAACAAGAACACCCATGTCTATATAAAATAACAGCCAGATCTGTTTAATAAAGCTGGAATTTAGTTAATGATGATTATCAAGCAACACCAAGGAAACACGTGCCAAATTTTCATGCCTAGGATTTTCAGACTAAGCAGTTATATACGTAACTGAGAACACGCAATAGATTCAAATTTCAATGTAATTTACGTCAGGACCCTAATTTTTCTAATAATTCATTACACGTCAAAAAATTAGTTAAATCCACTTACCAAAAAGGAATTAAAGTTAGAATGCTAAAATATTATGTTGGTTTGTTCAAATACGTTCACATTTATAAACAAATAGCTACTGCAATGCGAGTTGTATTACTTACCGTTTCCGTCTTATTTGCTGCCTTTGTTTTCTCAGTCTCTGTGACCCCTGGGCCACCGGTACCGTTGCTGTAGTTTGGGGTCTTCTCCAGATTGTCTACTTTGATCAACCTGCTTGTGTAGGAATTCGCCAAAGCCGAACTTTTGGGTGACCGCTGCTCTTCGGGCGCTGTCTCAGTTTTGTTCTTGCGACTTTTGCCCGGAATCAGACTATCCCATACTCTCCCGTCCTTGACCGAACCGGTGGTCCCATTTCGTCCCAGCTCGATTGCCGAATTTTTCCGATTTCTCCCGGACAGCAGCGAACCCACCCCGCCACCGTCACTCTCGGAGGTTTTGCGCAGACTACCTTTATTGCCACCGGTTCTAATTACTGTACCGACCGTAACTCCTGGCTTTGTTCGCGTTGCTTGAGACCCCGATTCAGAAGACAAGCGGATCTTATCGGTTCCGTTCTTCAGGGTAATGGGGAAATCTCTGAACCACTTTGCCATAGCTAATTTTTTTCTAATAATATGTGTGTGAAAATCTCCCAATGCCATATACGCATCGAGGCGCACGTTCGGAATTTCAATTAAAACTAGTTGCGAACTCTACTGCGAATTCAACGTCTTATTACACATTCAGTTAGAGATTCAGAATATTTATTCAGGTCTTCTGTCATTAATGACATCGCCTAAATGTTAAACTTTTGTTCGATGTTTTTAGCTCTTTCATTCTTATTTAATTACGATCGCCGGCAACAAAACATATTTTACTCAAACTTCGTCTCTCACTATTCCTCGTCATACACAACTTTTACCCTTTTACCTATCTGCCCTATGTACCTACAACCGCATTACCTCATTATAGTGTCGACGTTTGGGTTATTATCTTCTCTCATCTCCCGTTTATCATTTACCTCTTTCGGAAACTATTCTCGCAGAATAAAGAGTTGCCTTTGCAGTGGGTACACTCGGAAAAATTTGAAGTTCTTCTTAATTCTCACTGAAGATCCCATTCCCGGAGCGTCCAGACTAAGCGCCTACCCTGCTCAGAGTTAGCATTGCATGGACTGGGGTCCGAGGCAGAGAGGGGAAGGGGGGGACGGGACGCTGTAAAGATGGGGCTGGGGGGGAGGGTGGATGGGGAAGATGGGAGTGTAATCTGTGCAGTTACTCATAGGATAAATTAAACAACTGTGGGTATAACATTATCTTTCATAACCGCTTTATCCATTTTCAAACACTGAAACCAAATTTAGTCTATCTGTACATTACATATGTCTTCTGGGTGTTAATAAAACTGCAAATAATAATAATAATAATAATAATAGTAACATAACCTGATCCATCAGTATTCTTCGCCAGGGCCGGCTCTGGACGGCCACCCCCCAACATTACCATAGCACATGGAATCTGGCTGCTAACTAGCTAGCTGGCATCCGTGTCACAAGGAAAGTGAAAAGTGAAGTAGTGTAAATTACTGTCATATCACGTATTCTGATTTTTTTCCGCTGGCTCTGTTGTGCCCCCTAATCAAATGGCGCCCTAAGCGATCGCCTAAGTCGCCTATAGGGCTGGCGCGATATATGTGTATTGTCACTATACTAAGGAGTGGTTACTTCTTAAATATCCCTTTGCCAGTCATCAGAAGTGCAGGCGTTTTGTAATACACCTGAAATAGAAGGTGCAAACAAAAGAAACGTTTTTGATTTCACTGATAAACTTTCTCTGTCTATTGCCAGATCCTGACACGCACTTCGTATTATTCTGTATGTTTTCTGTTTTCAGTCTTGACCACTAGCCATTCGGTGACACACCTCTCTTTAAAGCTTCACTCCCATCATTGTTCTTACTGGTTTATTGGATTGCTTGTCTTACGAGGCAGGAATCACGGCTCTGCTAAAACTATTTCCTGAGGAAAAATTAGATTCTTAATCTTAATCATTGTCCGAGTTAATTCTTTCTAAGTATTCACCCAATTTAATTAATTAAGCCGTTACAGCTCCTTTGTTCAAAGTTAATTTATTAAATTGTGACATCAATTCATGCAAGAAATCCATGCTGTCCAGGGCTGACCTAACCATCTGGCTTACTGTGTATTTTCCCAGAGCCCCCCCCCAGTTGGCAAAATACAGGGCCCATTCTTAATTGCAGTCCAATCCTGCTAATATCATCTACCTAAGGTCAACGGCAAGGCAAATTCTGATGAACAAACAAAATGCAGTTTTCATTTCAAACACGGTTTCTAAAAATGTAGCCTACATAGTCAGTTTTTTTTTTATCACAGACACATGCAAGTCATACCACAGACACAGTTGACAATCTCTATCATTTAGAACATCGTAATGTCTGAAAAAGGACAAAAAATATCAGGATGGTCTACTGTAAACTGCTGGGAGTTGAAAACAGTTCACAGTGACATTCTCCTTGTTACGGTGGAGGGAGCACATGAATTCAGCCCTGGTTTAGGATTAATTTAGAAACCGTGGAGGAGCGATCAAAAGTTTTGGTAAACACTGTGCAGTAGGCAGTATAGTACTTGGTATTTCTCCCAGATAGAATTTCACTGCATGCCCTAAGGATAAGACACACATACACAGATCCTCTTTTCTGATATTCATTAGCTTACTACCTGCAACCATTATGAGTTTGAGGTCAGAACTGAATTCCTCCCCCCAGGTTAAGGGGGAGCAGCCGGATGTTAAATAACAAATTACCCAGATGGTGTAACCTGGGGTGGTTGAAGAGAAGTGGAGAGGCAGCCAAGGCCATTGAAGACACCATGTCCTTCCTCCTGCATTTGGAGGGCTGGGGATTACAGTGCAACTCTGATGATACATTTGCTGCTGGTGCTGTGGATAGTCACAGACATAACAATTACAGACAGTTACAGACGTAACATCGCTGGGCTATAGATAAGGAACACGATCACTCCCCAAGTCACGCAAGTAGCTGCACTAGAGTTTTCATTATGAATAACCAGATGGTTTGCCAGTCTGCGGCTACCACTGGAGCAGCAGCAGCGTGCAAACTGGTACAGACAACTGGCTGCAATAGCTGGGTTATTTAGGTTGTTTATGATTTGGGAAACCACAGTTAGCTTATTGTTTGCAGCGTGTGCAGCTGCTCTGCTTGTTGTACCTGTTTAGACACTGTGTTGTCACTGGGGACCTGTCTGCAGTGCATTATCAGAATAAAAGTGCCACTTTGTACCTTTGAGGGTTCAATTACTTGTCTCTGGAGCTGAACCCTTAAGGGTCTGCTAATTGTACTCTAGTTTTAGGTTTAACATACCTTTTAAGGTACAGAAGTAGACTCTGAGGAACATTTTTACCGTTGGGGGTACTTTAATGTGTTTGTACCTTGGGGAACAAAACTGTACCCTTTTTTCTGACAGTGGGGAACATTTTCTGCATTGTACTTAGTGTTTTGTAATCGCTGCCTCTTTTTGCTGATGATGCTGTATATGCTACAGTGCTTGTCCATTGGCGTGTCTTTGCATGTTCTGACCACCCATGTCCTTTGCATTCCTGCCTACATATCCAGTGCATCGACAGCATTCAAGATGGAGTGCTGTTTCAACCCAATGGGTGTGTGACATTGTGGATGCGGGTAATGAACTGTGACATCATGGCTGCGGTCTACAATATACCAGCTGATAGACTCTAACTAAGATAGCAGTTTATGTTTAAGCAGGCTCATTTTTGTTGTTTTCTATAATGTTATTATGCCCTGGGGGGGGGAGGTTGGTCAGACAGTTGACCTTGGACCCCCAGAGGTTTTTTCTCTCTACTAAGGAGTTACTGGTTCCATTGGGAGACTCTGTTGTGAAAGGCGCTATATAAAATTAAATTGAATTGAATAATTCTGCTGAGCTGTGGTTCCCCCTTGTGGCTCACAAAGGGAATTGCATACATAAATCCATCCACCCTTATTCTGGTTGTCCAAAACAGAATAGTGGGTGTGCAACAGAGAGCTATAGTGACATATGATTAATAAAGAAAATAAACACAAAACTGGTGTGAAGTAGGCACTATGACGAAGCAAAAGCAATAAATAAAAACCAGTAGGTATAGAGTATGTATGCATCCGTCTTAACTGCTATTTACTATAAAAAATCAATGGAACCTTCTCATCATTCAAATTAGACGAACTATAATGTCACTGGTGAGATGGTTCCTTTAACTGGTACAATAAATTATCACCTAGTGCTTGTCTTTGACAGATTCAGTTTAAAGCACAGTAGCCAATCCAAAATGGCAGACAAGGACAGTAATAGAAATCACACTCACACACTATTCACTCACACTCACACACCATTCACTCACACTCACACACCATTCACACACATGCACACCTATGGGCAATTTGGCAACTCCAATCAGCCTCAGCATGCTTTTAGACTGTGGGGGGGAATGGAGCAGCTGGAGGAAACTCTACGACAAAATGGGGAGAACGTGCGAACTCCACATACATGGAGCCAGGGCAGAGATTTGAACCCTGCTCCTAGAGATGTGAGGCAACAGTGCTAAGCACTGCAGCACTCCAGAAAAATTATTGAAAAAAGCCTCATTACAAGGAAAACTACATATAAAAAACATTTTCATAAACTGAAATAAAAAATGAAAATAAAATAAAAAAAAACTAAAACTAAATGACAACTATAAATATAGGTTTCCAAAACTAACTACAGTAATGTTTTGTTTGTCTTTAATTATTACCTGGAACATGTTTTGCCTATTTTGAGGACATTAATACATAATCTGAGTGTATCCCTTGAAATAAAATTGCTGAATCTTAAACTGAAATATCTAAAAATGAAATAGAAATATATCTTTAAAATTAAAAACAATAAATCCGCACTGAAAGCTAACATAAACTGGATTTTAAAAAATGAAAATAATATAAGTATAAAAAATCAAAACTATAATAACAAATGGTCTCATTTCTTCACACAGTCACACTTTGTGCTGACGTCCTGCCAAGCTGTAACTGCATACGCGGTTGGCACCGTAGATGCCACAGCAGTAAACAGTATTAGATATTACATTATAGATGTAATGTTGCCAAAAGTTGAAGAGCATTGAGAGGAGGTAGAGAGGGTAGAGAGCTTCTTGGTGTGCACATCTCAGATGATGTCACCTGGACCAGACACATCTCCCATCAGGTGGGGAAAACCCAACAGAGGCTTTACTTCCTAGGGAACTTAATGCACGCTCACCTCCCTCATCACCTGCGAACCAACTTCTACCAGTCGACAATAGCGAGCCTCCTGACCTATTGCTGCATGGTATGGTTCACGAGCTGCAAGGAAGGACCCACAATAGGTGGTGAGGGCGGCAGAGCGTGCCTTCGGCACTACACTACCCGCACTCAGAGACATTTACACCGGCCGACATCAAAAGAAAGCCAGTTGTCTTTTAAAGGATCCCAGCCACCCTGGACATCACCTGTTCTCCACATCTGGAAAAAGATACTGAACATTTAGGATAAATTTTTCACTTGCAAGTTATGTTGTTGTCATTTTGCACCAGTTCTTCAGTACATACTACCTCACTGTGTTATGTTACTTATGTCTGTTCATATTTATGTCTACATTTTTTATGTCATTTTCTAGGCTGACGATTCTAGAGCTGCTAAACTGTGTTTCGTTGTTTTATAAAAACAATGACAATTAAGATCTCTTTTATTCTGTTCTAATGTTTAAAAACTATACACTATAACCGTACATATATTGAAAACAAACTATAAAACTAAAGAAATATGTAAGTATATCGGATTAAAACGATTTATTTGTATTGTTGAATTGAACTTATACCGTTTTTATACTAATATTAATTGCATTTCCTTTCGCTTTTAACAAATAATATCTCTCAGACAAACCTCAAAAACGGAGACTTTCTCAAACATACAACAGTATCGGAAAACAAATAATAAGGAGCCACGAAATTAAACGTCTAACGTATTCACCATAGTCTGCCGAATCCGTACTAGGCTTGATTGAAAGCCTAAAAAACAACTGGATTTTCACCCACAGCGTGAATTTTATGAGATTGACGTCGATCCTCAACCAATAGACAAACCGAATTCCTCGCTCAAAGTCCCGCCTATTAAACTGCACTCCGCCAATCGGGTGATCCCAAGGGGCGGGAAACTGGGCGGGATAACTATTATCGGTACGAAAGGTAACAGGTTGTTTCAAAAGCGAAGTTGTTATTCTGTGTAGAAGTAATTTTTTTTTGAGTTGCTGGAATTTTATTATATTTTAAGTAATACAAGGTGTTTTAAGAACAAATTAAGTTCATTTAACCGAAGGTACCACAGAGGACCAAACACTGAAAAAGAATACGGATTCTCCTAACTTAACAGCAGGTACAGTAGATGTCTAAGTTTCTCACACTAGCAGTGATAAACTGTTGCTAGTTGTTTGGTTACCCAGCATTAGGTTTATGCCATATTTAATCAGTTGACTTTTTGCTTTATTAACTCATTTGTAAATCACTAGCAGTGTTGCTTATTATATTCAAGAGTATTGTTTATTTTGTTAAATATCACAGTTGTCAAGTTGTTGTTTAGTTCGTCAGCTTGTTTGCTTATTTGGAGAGTTAGACATCCATGGTGACACATCCTTAAAACAAATACTTGCATAACTGGTGATTATTGTGGCTGTCAGAATGTGGGATAGTCTGAGCTGTGACTGAGAAGGGCGTAGGGATCGCGGCACCTGTCTACAGTACGTCACCCTCGCGCGACTTTAGCCAAGTAGAAGGAGGCAACTTTAGTTTTTGTTAAATGTTGGCCATTTATTTCGTGTCACGTTGTCAATTTCTGACGACTGAGCTTGCCCGAAGGCGGCCGCTTGTATGCTGGCATCTATCCTACACTTCTACTCGGTGAAGTAACAGGTACGAGAGTTTCGCTCGAACTCTCGAGCGTCTCCGTCCCTGGAGTGACGCAAGTGAACGTGCGCGTGTGAAGGAAGGTGCGAGTTTCTGTGCGCTGAGCGGGAACTGGGATGCTCGGCTCCGACTTGGTATTGTCAGGGGGAGCTTGCTCCACATTATCAGTAATGTGCACCTGGACATCGGCTATTACATACTTAACACTTTCTGCTTGGACTATGTCTCGTCTGTGTCTTCTTACACAAAGTAGATCATTTGTAATGGTAATATTTGTTGGTTTGTAATATTTGTTACAGTTGCTTTGCCTGGAGTCCAACGTTATTTTTATGTGAAATCCAGCTTGTGAGAATGTTACAAATAAGACTATGTTGCAACTATGAAAATATCTCACTGCCGGTGATGTTCCCTCAAAAAAATGAGGAATGTCTCGAGCTGCAAGAGTGTATTATTCTTCTCTATATGGTCCACTGGACATCTTTTTTGTTATGCCAATGAGGCACTTTTCAATCTGTGTGAAATAAATGCTTGATTGTTTTCCCGTGAAACCCAGCAGAAGGGAGAAGTGAGTGAGGGAGATGAGTAGAATGGCCTGAGAAGTGCTTTAAAGAAAAATCAGTCCATCATGATGACAATTAATCTGTAAAGATTACTGTATATTTTAGTAAGTAAATTTCATTGCAGAACCTGGGGAATATTATAATAATGTTTGTATGTCTATTAATAAAATCAGATTTAATGTCATTGGTACAGGTAAAATATTTAATAATTTAATCTGATCCTTTTAAATAATCGTAAATGTGGTGGTCTTCTGGGATAAATAAATTGTGAATAAGTGTAACTACAGAAAGTGCTGAAGTGAATTTTAAGTGTTTGAGAATATTATGACTACCATCAGGAAAATCTGACAGTTGTAATCAATACATTTAAATGGTAATTGATAACAGAAGAATAACTTGAGTATCAATACTGAGGTATCGATGCTCACCCCTGCTACCAGGATACCTACGTTGCAAATTACAGTACTCCTTGGTAGCATGATCTTTATTTTGTTTTTTTTTTTATGCAGTTTCCCTGAAAGGGGTACATCAACTATTAGTTAAACAGATGGAACTTCAATGTGATAAAATAAGTGTATCATAATTAACATTTTATCTTATATGCTGCCTCAAATACTCTTACCTTATTTTTAAATTGATTAGGCAGCATCTCCATTATTAAGAATACTTGTACTGGACTTGTTTTGTTGAAAATATATATCGTTTGTAATATCAGCTAGAGTAGTTTTGTCATGGAAACCCAAATTCTGCAAAATGAGAGAGAATGCCAAAGGTTCTGACCAACAAATAATGCCTTAATGGTAAAAAAAAAAAAAATTATGTTTTATGTGAAGTGACTTTATTATTGGTGGGTGTTGTGTGGCTTAGTGGGCTTAAGCCTTTGTGCCTGTGATGAGAAGGTCGTCGTTTCAAGCCTGGGTTCAGCACGTCTTTGGGCCTTTGAACAAGGTCCTTAACGCTTGCCAAGCTTGCTCTCACCTACAGAGGGCAAGATGGGAGGCAAAAAGAGAATTTCCACACAAGGATCAATAAAAGTGTAATCATTATCATTTGGTTTAACAAATTTACTGAGTGAATAAGTTACAAATACTGCACCGGGCTCCCATAAGTAGTCAGCATGTAAAATGGTACCCTTCATGTATTACTCTTCCTCACGCAACATGTGATGCAACGGAGACATAATTTTTGTGGCGGCTGGATGGTTTTGCTCCTAGAGTCACATACCTTGTTATTTTTACAACTGTTGTTTGGTCTGTTCTTGTATTAAGGCTCCGTTTGTCATTTCAAATCCTGATGTTTTTATGTTTTCAGTTTCAGAGCCCGTGGCTCTTTAGGTAATTGTCTAGATCCAGTAACTACTTGAGTGTAATGGGCTGTGACAATATTTGAGTCCTCTTCCAGGTCCCTACCCCTAACACCCCTCTCTTCTCTAATAATGTAAACATACACTGCACTGGATATCAAGAAGACAAGCAGCCCTGGAAGAGAGAGCTCTTTTGTGTTTGTTGCTGATAAGTGCTGGACTGGAATTTTGGAGGCCAGTGCTTTTTCGATCAAGAGTTGTAGCCTGACTGAGAGCCTGACGATTTTGAGGTTCTGTGTTGCTGTCTTGTGTGAGAGCTCCAGGCGCTTGGCTGCGTCTTGCATGCGTATGTATAGTTTTTTAATAGTCCTTTATCAAATTTAACAGTATATTCAATCATAATGTCATGTTTTATGCAGCACAATAATAAGTTATAGATAAGAGCTACAAGGACACAGTGCAATGTTCACAGTTTATGGGTCTGACAGGAAGTTACTGGGCAGCAGGAGCAGGTAGATTCATTTTTTTAAACTCCATTTATTCATCTTTGTGCTCTTTGCCCTACTTTTCCATGCTGAGTCCAAGACATCAGCCAGATCAGCCAGCCTGGGACCAACCATTTCCTGTCTCACGTTTAAGTTGGTGTAGATGTTTTTTTTCTGTTTTTTATGCAGGGTCTTGCCGTTTCCCATTTTAGTGGTACACTGTGGATGTGATTAGTGTTGTGGTGCTGTGGGATAAGTATGTCCTATACTATCAAAAGTTAAACCTAACTACATAGAGGTGTCTCTCATATGGCACATTCTCCACTGTATTTGGAAAGTGCTGATTTGAGGTGTCATCTGCAGCTTTTCATTTCCTTCAAACGAATCCATCTTCCCCACTCTTGATTGCTGATTCACCACAAAGTGACTGATGGTCTACAGCAACATCACTTTGGCATCCTCTTGAGAATAGCGTAATTGTGTGTAGCTGCGGTGGTGGTTAGTCAGGTCCAGTGGCTTGTACTACGAAGCGGGGTTACTGGCTTATCGGGGTAACTTGTCGGATTTAAGGTAGTCTGAGCAAAAGTGAATGAATATGAAGTCCATTTAAACTATGGTACCTTAAATCCGACAAATTACCCCGATAAGCCAGTAACCCTGCTTTGTAGTACAGGCCACTGGTCTTGAAGTACTGTTGCTTGGCTTTTGTTATGTGTGTTTTTTTTTGTCATTCATTCATCTTCCAACTGCTAATCCAGTAGAGGGAAAGCCTAGAGCACATAGCACTGAACCCCCTGAATGAGATGCTGGTTCACTGCAGGACACATACTTTGAGATGCCAGTTTGTTATTGGATTGTGGCAGGAAACCAAAGTGTCCTGAGGGAATTCATGCAGCATGAATGGAGAGATTCAAACTCCTGCCCCTGGAGCTGTGAGGTGGCACTGACAGCCACTGTACCACACAGGCGTGGTTATATTTCTAAAATGTATGTATTCTTAGGTCCTGCAGTCTGGCTCAGTCACTGTATTCTCCTTTGGTGGTGACTATTTACAGTTCAGCTGTGTTTTAACTGTTCCATAGATACTTCCATCCATCTTGCATAATATTTCAGGTTCATCCTGGTCTCTACAATGAGTTACATAAGGTTTTTTGTTGCTATATTCGTTGTTTGTGATCTAAGCATGTCAGAATGTTGACATAAATCACTGGGACAGACTGGCATGAAAGACCAAGGAATTCTAACTGGATAATTAAAAGGAAACAACCATACAAAGCCCCATGAGCACAAAAGAGAGATGGGTCAGCACGTGGGACAGGTCCAAAGGGAAGATCTCCAAGCATCACAGCTCTCATTTTCTGCTCCATGTTGTTTGGACAATATGATGGGTCTTACACTCCCCTTCCTGTCCCGAGGCACACTGAGGGCTGCTGTGTGCCCCAGGCTTCTGCCCTCAGTGACATTTTGGCACATGGACACACTGAGTAGGGAGGAGTCTGTGTTACATCATGTAGAAGTTGTCCGGTTTAGGCCGGGCTAAACTGGACTATTTTAAAACATTCTTTCCTAGCCTACTCATCTCTGTATAACTGGATCTGCATATAAAGGCTTGCCCAGGCAGCAATCATTCTTTATTTTCCATTGCATAAATACAAATACATTGGAATGCTTCTTTCCACATATCCCCTCTGAGCCACACACCGCCTGGTTGTCATGTTGTAGTTGTGGAACTTCTGGAGGAAAGACTGAAGCTGAAGGAAATTTTAGCCCGGAGAATTTGTCTGCACCATGAGGGAACACTTGTAATTCCCGCACTGTCCCACACATGGCTGCAGGGCTGTATATATGGGAGTCACCACGGTGTGCCGTACGTGTCTGTCGTAGGTGTCGGCGACCTAGCAGAATGTGAAGGTGAGGTTCCCTTCTAATGGGGGAGGCTCCTGGAAGATGGGGACGGGGATCCAGCGGGGAGGAGAACATGGGAGAGACGAAGCGGTGGGACACCAAAAATACTGGGTGGCTCACAGCTTGTAGCGTGTGTACATGTTGTGAAACTGTGACAGCTGTCACGTGCTATTCAGAAAATGCACCAATTTAATACTTATGTGGCTTTTAAAAGAAGATAAAAGGGAAATAAGAGCTGATTAACAATGAGACAGGAATGTGGATGAGTGGGGCCAGTGCAGGGCAATTGCGGCCTTTTGTGTGATTCAGGAGGAGGTGTGTGCATGAGCATTCAGTAAGCAGGAACAGCAAGGACAGAGTTTGTCGATTCCTCAGGTTGGTTTCTGTGACGCATTTCCCTGTTAGTCTTGTTGCCCGCAGGTGCCTAGGGAGAATGCGCATGCATGCGTGTGTCAGGGTTAATGATTGACAAAGGTCGCAGGCAAAGTCCGCCTCAGGACTAGTCTGAAGGTAAATGGCACCGGGACTATAAGCTGCAGTCCCCCGGGGCCACTGCCAGTTTCCTCATTCCTCAATTAGTGACTCACTTGGAAGGGAGTAGGAGAGGGAGTTAGGGCATGTGAGGCTGCTCTGTCATTGGCGCATCCGCCTTAGCGTGTGAGTATGACATAGTCAGCCTGCAGTATACTCTCCGGGTGACACGCTGAGCTTGGGAATGCCAGTCTGTCCCTGGGGTTCAGTGGCTCATGCAAGTGTTGCTTGTTTTTAGCCCAGTGGGCTGTTCAGGTAGTTGAACCTGGTGTAATTTGCTAGCCTTGGCTTCCTGAGAGGTAAATATGGCAGCATCATTGTGCTGGAACAGGCTGACATTGTGACAGGGACACCGCACTGTTGCTGCAGTAAATGGTCATTGACCAGTGCTGTTTCTGACCATGTTTGTGCCGTGTAAATACACGATAAAGACATTTCTAATCTGTCAAACAGAATAATAAACTAAAGAAACACAGAGCTGCACCCAAGTGTGTAATTCAGACCAACCATACTGCAGAGACTGAATCCTTTGGGGCTTTGGAATGAAAATTGTGTATGTGTGTCTCAGTGAGTTATTCCCTTAATTTCAAATCATCACAACACAGCCCTAAAGTATAAACACTGAAGAGGTGTCCCCCCCACCCCGCATGCTTTGGTTAGTTTTAGCTGCACTGATGCAAAACTGTAGTCTTGCACAGTATTTCTTTCTATGAGCTCTGCTCCATGCAGCATGAATGCTACATCTCTCTTCTGTTATAGAGGCCTTTATGTGTGCATGCCTGTGCAGTTAGGCTAAATGTATCCCATGAAATTAACTGGCCCAAAAAGCTTTTTGTTGTCTATGTTTTATTTTAATACCAAATTCTGATGTATTCAGTTTAACCTGGGCCAATATTTAATTTTTGTCTGCTGGCAAAAGTGGTACTTTTAATTTTATTCAAATGCATATTCTTATCTTGTGCCTAATATGTTTCCCTGGCTGCTGGGAACGATGCACAAACCAGAGGGAAAAGCAGCTGAAGCTCTAGTTTTACAGTAATGGTAAGGTGGCTCAGTGAGTAACATTAACTCACTACTCTGGGGATGTCCACTTGTTTTTAAACTAGTATATCTGCTCGTATTGCTTTTGCCTCTAAAGACCTTTAGCTGTCTCTGTACTTATACAGCGCGACTTACCGTTTTCAGCTAACATTTCCTGGTTTTCATAAATCGGCTCCCTTCACCAATAACTAGCGCTCTTGTTGTCACAGGCTGGTATTACTTGCTTTTTGTCGTCATGCTTGTTCTGTCTTCACAAGATCATAATCAAAGACAGGTATTCATTGTTGTGACAATGAACCCATCATTTTTATCCTTTTAGACTTTTTTTTTTAATATGTGTATGTGGCTCAGGATTTCTGCGTTTTAATCCCGTATTCTATCTGGCTTTAGGATGAGTGCCACCTCGTCAGACCAGAAGTCTCAGCTGGACTATGGGGTCCAAATCCGCTTTATCAATGACCTTCACAACACTGGAGGGGGTGCTCCTGTCAGGTCTCGGGGCAGCAGCAAAGGCGCCTCCAACACCGCCTCCTCCAAGTATGGTGTGGCGGTCAGGGTGCAGGGGATCGCGGGACAGCCCTATGTGGTCCTCAAGGGAGGCGAGAAGGGGGACTCCTATGGGGTGCAGCTGAGAACCCAGCCCCGAGACTACAACTTCCCCCCAGCTTATAATAGTCTACCCCGGACTAACGAAGATGGAGAGGCCCCCGGACCATACCACGTGTCTGCTGAGGGGAGCAACCTCCGCCGTGCACGTTCACATGGGTCATTGTTGGAAAGGGAACCCACAGAGGACTATGAGGAACCCCTAAGGAGACCCCCAGGGGATGGGCGCTCAGGAAGTTATGGAAATTTGGATGGGGGTGTTGGTGTAAGAGGTGACAGAAGGGAATCCAACCCCATGCTCTCAAATAGAATAGTCCGGGCCAACTGGACTGGATCATGCCAGGCAGGTCTCAATGGGTCTTTAGATGGAGAAGAAAGGCTGGTGACCCAGTACAGGTCCAGGGAGGCCTTCCCAGTGCCATCTACAGGTAGTGCTTGGGAGCAGCCCAGTAGTGTTGTGGACACAAACTCCTTGGCGCCCATCAACCGACTCATCAACCAGTTTGACGGCAGCAGTTTCAGCAGTCAAGCCAGGGGGCGCCCTCGAGCTCTGGAGCGGCTGAGTTCCGAGGAACGCAGGCGTGTACGCAATCTGGACGCCTACGAGAATGTGTCAGAAAGCTCAGTGTCGCCCTCCGTCTCGGCGTCCCCCCCAGACCACAACAGCTCCCCGCTGTCGTCCAGCACCACCCCCTACAGCAGCCCGGGGCGGAGTGCTGCATCTGTGGCCAAGGTGACAGCCCTGCCGGCTTCAAGGCCAAACTACAACCAATCTGTTGCGATGCCTGTTGCCAGAGAGACTGCTCCACTCACTCAGACAGACGCACAGGTTAGTGAATCTGTGTCACTAAAAATGTGTTGGTACTTCTTATGAACTAAATCTATAGGAGCTTGGCCCTAAATTGTAAAAATATGGGGAAGCAGAATGCCAAGTGTACAGATACTTTAAAGAAGGCTTTTGACCCAAGTAACACAAAAATCAAGAAATATAACCGAAAAGATTAGAAATATTATATGGAATTCCTCCAGTGTCCTCCTCCCTGTCCAAAGACTTGCAGTTTATCTGTCTGTTTTGTTGGCTGTAATGTGCCCTTTCCCTAATGAGCATGTACAGTATGTATCCCATATGATCGCACCCTATCCTTCAGTAGTGTGCCCTGGGCCCAGTGCATTCTGGGTTCGGATCCTGGCTTAGATTAACCCAACAGTGGATCAGAGCTTCTGAGAAATTTAATGATTGGGTAAGAAAAAGCATTAAATGGAGTGGAAGAGGTATGATGCTGGATAAACTGAAGGATCATAAAATAATAATAAATTTAAATATTTAAACAATTTTTATAAGTATACCTGAAAATGATTTACTGTGGGGTTCACCTTACCTCAGACAAGCCCCAGGGACCTGACAGGATTATTTTAGATGTCTGTTTTAAAGAAATGATCAAGAAGCATTCATAGACATGAATAGTAGAAGCATTCACAAACCGACAAGTAAATAGTTTAACACCTATCCTATACAAAAATACGCAGTGTATGAAGGACTGCTAATTGCTCACAATGAAAGGGTAGCAAAGATGGTACGAAAGCTCATTTTAGGATTATTTTGAACAGAAAATCTGTAAATCTGTAAAAATTCCAGTAAATCTGGTAGTTCCAGATCAAAGACTTCAGAAAAAAGGAATTCAAAATGAGAGGATATGAACAGAGAACAGGTTATAAAGGAATGTGAAGTGCTAAAATTTCCTCTCTACTTTGCATTGGCACCATCACTCTTTGTAATATACCGCATGTTACGTAATTGTTAGTACGGGCTTTTTCCTAAAATGGTCACATTTCCAGGTGACACAAGGGTACATGGAGTAGCATTAGAATGGGCAAGTAAAGCTTATTAAGATGACATGGGCAGACACTTGACTGAGAGACACAAGACGCCCCCCCAGCTTTTTAGTTTTTGTGTGTTTTTCGGATCGGTCTCAGCTGTTGCGTTAAAATCTCTGAATTACCTCGGCAAACGTAATCTGTTTCCAAGGCAACTCCTGAGCTGCTAAAGGACAAGGACCAGAGCTTGGAGCCACTGGGGGAAGCAGATAAGGCGAAGCAGATGATCTACACCATCCTGAGAGATGGGTAAGAGCAAGCAGCATGGATGTGATGTTTGGAGTGAGACATGGCTGCAGAGTTCCCTGGCGCCCCACATTCGGTGAGGTCCGATCTGACTCTGGAATGACAGACGTAACTGAACCCACACAGGTGGACTGTATCCCCAACTTAAGCTTAATGCAGACCTTCCTGGCCTATCCAGTGACCGGCTAGTGTTACCAGCAAATGCAGCTTCTCGCCTCTGGTCCAGGAATGGCCGTAACTGATAGTGCCGATAAAGCGATGCTGTAGTCAGGTGATGTTGTAGCTTTGGGGGCCGGTGGGGGCTGTATCAATGGTCTCCTTTATAACATCTGTTTTTTCCTGTGTCCTTCTCCATTTCTAAGGAACAATGAAAGTGTTTCAGCCACCAAACGCAAAGTCGACCTAGTCTTTGACAAGATTCAGGGATTGAGGGTACGAACTTTATTATCATCATGGATGGAAAAGTACATAATTAGATAATTTATGTTCTGTAGGTGGATTTTTGCACAGTGACAGAAATGGTATAGTTGTCTGTAGGTGAAGGTACGTGTGTGTGTGTGTGTGTGTGTGTGTGTGTGTGTGTGTGTGTGTGTGTGTGTGTGTGTGTGTGTGTGTGTGTG
>JAODKC010000137.1:13807082-13821389 GCA_026777985.1 Mormyrops attenuatus
GTGTGTGTGTGTGTGTGTGTGTGTGTGTGTGTGTGTGTGTGTGTGTGTGTGTGTGTGTGTGAGAGAGAGAGAGAGAGGATGATTTACCTGTGTCTAGTGAATATGCCTGTCTGTGGTGACATGTGACCCATGTGCACTCTGTGTTTATAAGAGAAACAACATCTCTGTGTTAGTATGTACATTCTGGTAAAAGTCAGTGCCTTGTGTATCAGTCCAGTGGAGCCACTAGCGAAATCCCCAGCGAGGCTTGGAGGAAGGAGAAGAGGGATCTGGAGAGGAAGCTGGCAGACCTGCAGTCTACCCTCCAAGAGGAGCGCAGGGTGAGTGCCTGTAGAGGGCGCCACAGTGTGCACCTCACCCAGTCATGTACCATGCCATAAGAGAGACAGGCTAACTGATTCAAAATTACGTGACCTCCAAGGGATTCTGACTGGCAGGGATCTCTTTGTCCGTCATATATGTGGTGGTGTTGGTGGTCTAGTGGTTAGGATGCTTGCCTCTGGACCAAGAGATCCTAGGTTTAAGTCCCACCTCTGGTACTACCATCGTTGGGTCCCTGAGCAAGACCCTTAACACCACCTTGCCCCAGGGGGACTGTCCCTGAATTTAGGAGGAAAAAAAAATAAGTCGCTCTGGATAAGAGCGTCCGCTAAATGCTGTAAATGTAAATGTATGTCCGTCTTTGGCCATCCAGGCAACACTTTACTCCTGACAACAAAAACGCCTTTTTCTGAGGTGGTCCCCAGCTGACTGACTGCCACTACCTCTGGGGACGCAGTGAATAACAGCAAGCCTCAGTTACCACCTCCAACCCTGGATGGCGCCACTAGGGGGCCTGGCAGGCGATCACCTCCAAGTCCAGACGGTTCCACTAGGGGGCTTGACAGGCGATCACCTCCGAACCCAGGTGGTGCCTTTAGGGGGTCCGGCAGGTGATCTGCTCCAAGCCCAGACGGTTCTGATCCATGGTTATCAGTGTATTTTGGTGCCGTGTGCTTATGGGTTACCTTGGGGTGCTGAACACAGGTATAGTGACATCGTGGCAAATGAGGCAAACGAATTGCCCCACAGAAAAGCATTTAGACCAGAGAAATGCTCAGGAGGTGAGATTGAAAACTTCCCGGAGTCTTGGAGATGCATGCGACTGTACCTCCAACCCATCTTAACTTAACCGACTCCTTTTGGTGACCTTAATTAAAACCTAATTAGAGTTATTAATTAGAGAAATGGGCCATTGGAACCTTGCACTGAACAGTGTTGGCTGGGCCCCTATGGAATAGACGGTCATGATTTCTTGATCCAACATAATTGCTCTGGGCATTTGGAACATTAATTAAAAGGTGCCACTAATATTGTTTATCTGAGGTGTTCTGGAAAGATTTTGAGGGGAGGGGGCAGCCCATTAAAAGCTTTCTAGTTCAGTGTTTCACAGCCTAGTCTTTGGGAACCCATAGACGGTATACGTTTTTGCTCCCTCCCAGTTCCCGGAGCAATAGCGTGGACTGTCTGTGGGTCCCCAAGGACCAGATTGGAAAACACTGTCCTAATTGAAAGGGGATTATGTAGCACCTCAGTAAGTCTGAGTGACTAACAGTATGGTGAGAACAGTAATGAACAGGCAGAGACAGAGTTTATTTCGCTTACTTTGGCTTGAACATCCTGCTTGCACAGTAGGCTGTCTGAGTCTTTTTTCGGTGTCATAAAATGACAGGAAGCACACGGACCTCTGTTACATAAGTGTCACACAGTGACCAGACTACTTCTGTCATTATGCCAAGGAGTCTGTGATTTGTTGTGTTTATGTACGCCAGATTAACAATCAAGGGGTCACTCATTGAGTTTGCATGTTCTCTCCATGTCATATGGAATTGCTTTGGGTACTCCAGTTTCCTTCCGCAGCCCAAAGACATGCTCTTAGGCTAGGCTGGTTTACATCTTCAAATTGCTGGTGTATGTGGCTGTGTCCTGTAACGGATAGGCATTCTGTCCCCGTGCCTTGTGTTGCTCAGATTAGGCTTAAATGGTTGGAAGATGTAACCAGGTATCACCTAGATACCCCGAGGAAGGTACCGGCCCGACACTCAGTTCTTTGGGCACTTAAAAATGTAGCTGCTCACTACTATGTCACATAGGTTAAATGCAGATGACACATTTTGTTGCTATATGCTGTGACGTGTCGACAGTCACTTTCACTTCACATGAGCTCTTGTGGTCATGAATATTTCCGCATACATCGATTTTTTTTTTAGGCTGGATGTCCTGGCGAGGATCGCGGTTACAGATATTTTCATGGTTTGTTTTGTTTATCATTTGTTGGATCACGCATTTCCACTTCTTCGTGGACGCTGAGGTAGAGGGTTACGTGTGAGTGCCGCAGTGATCTCCCCTTTGACGAGGTGGTTTCTCGTTGCAGAACACGCAGAAAGCCAGCACAGATCGGAACCTGAAGGCAGAGCTTGAGAACTGTCTGGATGACAACCTGCAGCTGAAGGAACACCTAGACAGGAAGAAGATGGAGCTGGACCAGGCCCAGACTGAGTAAGAGAGGAGGAGTCACCCTTCTGTGCTACAATGTTTCTTGGTAGCACCTCAGTGTGTGCAGGTACATCTCTAGCTTCATGCCCTGGGTCCCTCTCCCTTAGCCTCACACAGCTGAGGATTGAAAGGGAGTCGGCTGAGTCACGGGTTCGAGACCTGGAGGACCAGATGGCTGGCTTGCAGGAGGAGCTGAGGAGGGAGTCAGGTGGCAGAGAGCAGCTGGACCTTGTGCACACGGTACCATTATGGCCCCCTTATGGCCCCCTTATGTATCTGTGCCCTGATTTATGTATATCATCCTCAAGGCTCCATGTGTGACCCCAATATCCATCTATTCTCTTTTCCTTTCTATGCCCACACCGTTTTTTTTCCCTGTCCTCCCCATGTCTTCAGGACCTGATGTCAGTGAGAGCGGAGCTGACCGAGGCGGTCATGGTGCGCCAGCGCCAGGAGGAGGCACTGCGGCAGCGTGAGAGAGAGCTCACTGCCCTGAAGGGAGTGCTGAAGGACGAGGTATCTTCTCACGACAGCCAGATTGAGGCTCTGAGGGATCAATACCAGCAGGACATGGAGAAACTGAGGAGCAGCATGGAGCAGGTTTCAGTGGTGAGAACACTCACGGGGGACTTCATATAGGTTTTCTATCAGAGTACTTTGTATATGACAAGCATGGAGGCACATATAGTAAGTGAGTATTATTAAAGTATTCGGTATTCAGCAACCATGCACTATGTGTACTGTCTTTGCTACTTATCTGTTTTGCACTAATGTATGTTTGTCCATGCTATACATGCATGCTGCAGTATGCATAAGGATTTATTTCTGGGATCAATAAAGTTAATATAATCTAGTCTACTTTAATCATGTCTAATGTTCACTGTAAATGGCCATTGGTTCTCAGTAAACTTTCCTATGTAAATAAAGGCTTATGCAAAAAGGCAGACATTTATACAGATAAGAACATCTTGATCTCTGAGACATAGTACAGAAATCAAACTGAGGGAAATAGTTTTCCACCAACCCACTGATTGGCACAGAAATAGCTTTTGGGGCAATCTGCCAAATACCCCAGTGACTGGCTGCACTCCCTCCCTCCTCGCAGTCCCAGCTCAGCATTGAGGCAGAGCGCCAGCGAGTCAACTCGACCATGCGTGCAATTCAGCAGCAGCTGGAGGACTGCAAGGAGGAGAGCAGCCACTGGAGGGAGCAGTTCCAGTCTACCCGAGATGAGCTGCGGAGCAACAAGCAGGAGTGAGTTTGGTCATTAACTGACGCTTACATTGATCACTCGTTCTCATAAGCATGCACACCATGCACCCTGGTCCTTTGAAGTAGTCTGACAAGGTCTTCTCCATAAGTCACAGAGGAAATAATCTATACAGAATGTTTCAGGAGGAGGGAAATGCTTGGTGGTTCAGTGGGTAGCACCATTGCCTCACACTTTTAGAGTGGGGTCTGAATCCCATCCTCACTATGTGTGGAGCCACAAAGGACCCACAGATGGTTCATGTACACCGCGTTCTCTTTCACACTGGTCCCATACCACTCAGACCACATTGGACACCCACATGCCTTTTTTGGTCAAGGAAACTTTATGTAGGGCCATCTAAGGACCCATGTTGGCACGACGTTAATGATGGTAGCAGTGGGATTTGAACCCAAGGAGACTGGAGCCTAAATTCAATGCATTAGACCACAGCACCCCTTGCTTTTCCTTACTCCAGCTCATATGAACAGCTTTTATATACAATAGGCACATATACTAAGACACACACAGGCAGTTCATATACATCGCTTTGTCTCCAACCATGGTTGAACACCACTCAGACTTTTTTTTTTTGCTAAGGAAACATTGTATAGGGGCCATGTAGAGACCCATGCTGGTAACGAGTTAACTGTGGCAGAGGTGGGATTTGAATCCACACCCCCGCAGAGACTGGAGCCTAAATTCAGCCCTTAAACTGCTCAGCTACACTACCCACATTAAGAGGATTTACCATCATCATGTTGGCGGTTATTAAACTTGGTAACCTTTTCCTTGCAAACTTTATGATCTCTTTCCTAAAAGACGTTTGATACCTGACCCTCACACTAGACACAGACTCCTGCTATTGGACGTATACATAAAAGCAGGACCTCTGGCAGCGGTGGGATTTGAACCCACGCCTCCAAGGACACTGGAGCCTTAATCCAGTGCCTTAGACCGCTCAGCCACACTACCTGTGTTGCTTTTGCAGTCCGGCTCATATGAGCAACTTTCATATACAGTAGGTATCCTAAGATATGCAGGCAGTTCTTATGCGCTGATTCGTCTTGAACCATAGTCAAACTCCCCTGAGACGGCCACAGAAGAAAATTGGACTGGACATCCATGTGCATTTTTTGTGTAAGGAAACTTTGTCTAGAGAGACTCATACAGAGGCTGCTGCGGAGTTAAATATGGCAGCAGTGGGATTCAAATCCACGCCTCCGAAGAGACTGGAGTCTAAATTTAGCGCCTTAGACCGCTCAGCCACACTACCCTCGAAGGATGTCTTCCCAGCATCCAGCTGATGGTTGTAATATTTTGTACGGTTTTGCTTGAAAACCATCTCCGTCATTAAGGATGTTGGACATCCAACATCCACAGTAGGGATCATTGCGCTTGATGAAGACAGACACCGACTCTTATGACTGGATATACACATAAAGAAAGGATCTCTAGCAGCGGTCGGATTCGAACCCACGCCTCTGAGGAGACTGGAGCCTTAGTCCAGCACCTTAGACCGCTCGTCCACACGACCTCTCTGCAACCCCGGAACATCTGAGCAGTTTTCACATCAATAGGTATCTTAAGACCCGTGGGCAGTTCATGTATGCCGCTTTTTCTTTCATGCGGGTCCCATATCCATCTGCCAATGTTTTGTGAATTTTATATTTTGTACGCCATCAGTCAAACGCTTTGGCACGCCACCAGTTTTTACCACTTTTCTATTTATTTCATAAACTTCAGATTTTTTGTTTTTGTTAAGCGCTGGCAAGTTTAGTGAACAATTATAAATAACAATACAAGTCAAATAAAACAAGTTTCCATTATCACATCCTGACATCCTGTTAACTGGTTGTGTGATGATGACATAGTCAAATTCTAGGCTGTCCTTTAACTTTAAATGCACTAGTGAACTGTTTCATTCCATGAACCAGAGCAGTATCTAATGTGCCTTGTAGAAAGAATGCGGGGATTTCTTTAAGTGCAAGATATGACATTCTCTTGCCATTGAAGGTAGTCAAATGGTGAATGTACTATAAATATAATTACTAGAATTGCAAGAATGTTGAGTGTTTTTTAGCAAATGTTAAGTGAGTAACATGTAAATGTAGAAAATCTCAGTGTGCGCTAAAACTTTTCACTGAGTATATAAAATAGGTCTACAGCACTATGACCCAGAGGTATATGGTTTTACTCAAGTGGTTGTTGGAGACCATGTGGGTTTTTTTTCTTCCCTGTTTGTGGCAATTAAGAATATATTTATTTTGAATTTCTGATCTGAATAAGTAACTGGAAGATGGATAAATGGAAGAATGTACACAGCAGAGTCGCACCGTTAGTCACAACATGGGTGTTTCCCTACTCTTCTAAAATTTAGTGTGATTATGAATTAAAACTGGAATTAAAATTACCTTCAGAAATTGCTGTGCTCAACTTGCGCTCAGCAAGTTTGACTGTGTATACGCTGCGGACTGATAAGCAGTTACTGTCTGTAAGCCATGCATCCATGCTCTAACCTCTTATCAAAGTTACCGAGTTGTGGGTGGACACAAGGGAGCCCAGGACAAAAGGCAGGGGAACACCCTGGATGGGAATGCCGCAGGACAGGCACATGCTGCAGCCAATTTAGAGAGGTTGATTCACCTAATGGTGTGTCCTTTGCACTGCAGAAGGATGCGGGAGTACTTGGAGGAAGCCCACGTGATATGGGATAAACTGGGGCGGGATTCTTAACTTCCAGACCTAGATGTATAAGGCTATAGTGCTACTCCTTGAGCCACCATGCTGGGTATCTGTATACTGTAATACAAATGTCTACCACCTGTTATTGAGTGTATGGACATGTGTATGTAAGTAAAATATACCGAAAATAATTTTTTACTTTTTTTAACAAGATAATGAACTTAAGTGCACCTCAAGGTTATGTAGTAAGTATCATCTTGTGAACAAGCACATAGACAGAGTGCTGCGACAGATGACCTGGTCGCCATCAAAGCAGAATTTCAGAAAATTTTGAGATGTTCTTGCACTTCTCCTGGTCATTGCAGTATTTGATATCAATTATTTCATTGCCTGAAGGCCTTTTACTATAAGGTGACATAGCTAAAATAGAGACGGATGCATCAAAAGTAGGAGTGTCCAGACTTTTGACTGGTATTTATGTTATGCAGGTTGTTACAGGCTCGTTTAGAGAAGGAAGAATTAGAGGAGGAGACTAAGGAGCTACAGGACAGGCTGGCTACAATAAAGGAACAAATGCCTGATCCCAGCCACATCAACACCCTCACACAGGTAAACACACACACACACTGTACATGTTTGTATTCACATCTTTATGGGGACTCTCCATTCATTTTTATCACACTGTTGGGAGATTCGGTCCCCATCATGTAATGTAAAAATGACCTGCACACACAAACCTAAGAAACATAAGTCAGCGTCCTGTTGACACCATCCAGCACGACAAAGCCTCGCATAATGTTGTAGTTCTTTGTTTGCAGGATTTGGAAAAATGTCGGGCTGAACTGAAGCAGGCCAGACTCGACCTGGAGAAGCAAAAGCTGGAGTGTGACAAAAAAAGGATGGAGTTACTTTCACTAAAGAAAATAAATCAGGAGCAAGAAGCAGACCAGAAATACGAGATTGACAGACTGAAGGGCCAGTCACGGAAAGACAAAGAGGATCTTGCCAAAGCACTGGATAAAGTAAAGCAGGTATAGTTTTGCACATTAAATGCTTCATTTAATATCAAAATTAACTGTAGGTATAGTGAGGTGGTACAGTGGCTTCAGCGGGTAGCACCATGACCTCACGCCCCTAGAGGTACATGATATGGACAAAAGTATTGGGACACACCTCTTAGTCATTGACTTCACTTGTTTCATTCAGACCCAATGCCACAGGTGTTTGTGAAAGAATGGATCATTCTGAAGAGCTCAGCGAATTGAAGTGTAGTACTGTCATAGGATGCAACCTTTGAAATATGTTACTTTGTGAAATTACTTCCTTGCTAGATATTCCACAGTGAACTGTAAGTGGTATTATTGCAAAGAGTAAACATTTAGGAACAACAGAATCTCAGCCACAAAGTGGCAGACCACTTAAAATAACAGAGCAAGGTTGTCAAGTGCTGAGGTATATAGTGTATAAAAGTCACCAACACTCTGTTGACTCAGTAACTGCAGAGTTCCAAACTTCCTCTGGCATTAACCCCAGCTCAAATACAGTGGGCCGGGAGCCTCATGGGTTGGGCTTCTATGGCCAAGCAGCTGCATATAAACCTCACTTCACCAAGCGAAATGCCAAGTGTTGGATGGTGTGGTGTAAAGCACGCCTCCGCTGGACTCTGGAGCAATGGAAATGCATTCTGTGGAGTGACAAAATCACACTGTCACATGATTGGCAGTCTGATGGAGGAGTCTAGGTTTACCGCATGCAAGGAGAATGTTACCTGTCTGACTGCATTGTGCCAACTGTAAAGTTTGGTGACGGCGGGATAATGGTATGAGGTTGTTTTTCAGGGGCTGGTCCAGGCCCCTTAGTTCCAGTGAAGGGAAATCTTAATGCTTCAGCATACTTTGGAATTTACTAGAACTGTAACCGACACAAGCAAGATTACATCGATTAGAGGTTCTGAGTGTCAGTTTTGATTCAGTTTCTTAATTTGATTAATTGTCCAGCCCTACCTGAAGGTTATCCCAAAAGCCTGCATACACTGGTGCTTTGTGGATAAGATTGCCCACCAATTTAGAAGGCTGCTGCACCTCTGATCTCCCTGTGTATATTGGGGTTTCCTTTGGGTATTCTGGCTTTATCCCTCAGTCCCAAGCCATACAGATCAGGTGGATTTGTGGGTCTGCATTGGTGTCACAGTGTGTGATTGTGCTTGTGTTCCTGTGATGGACTGACATACCATCCATAGTGCACCCTGCATTATGTCCACTCACTTGCTTTTAATATAATGATTCTGGAAATGGAATATATGTAATATGTGTTTAATATAGCTGCACCCTTCTTTTTTCTTCCTACAAATGATTACCAACTCCTACTCCTCCCCTGCTTCCTCCCGCAGAGGCCGGACCCTTCCGTGCTGGAGGAGCTCCAGAAGGAGCTGCAGGAGTGGCAGTCCAGGGCAGAGAGGCTGCAGGAGAAAGTGGCCGAGGCCGAGCAGCAGCTGCAGGAGCAGAAGCAGCGACTGGCAGCTGCGCTGACAGAGCTGCAGACACTCAGAGATACTGAGCAGGAGCTGCAGGAGGGCAATGCCCGACTCAAGGAGAAGCACAGCCGCCTGGAGGTTAGACATGCCCAATGTCACCAACTGTTATCGGACCAACCCAGTCCAGCTGCGATCACTACCCTCTCATGGCCCACCTCCCAGTCCACCCGCTATCGCAGCCTGCTAACGGCCCACCTCCCAGTCCACCCGCTATTGCCTCACCCACTTGACCAAAAATTCTTAGTTAGACTATGTAGCACTTGTGTTAGTGGAATCAACAATATGGTTGTGATTGATGGGAAGAACAAATTTAAAGAAAAATTGTTAGTTAAAAAACAACTAAATCCCTTAATTATCTCAGTCTATACTACCCCCTGTGGCCATCAAATGCAAAATAAAACACATACACACAAAATGCTGTTATGAAAATATTTTTTAAAAGCAACAACAATAATAATAATAATATAATATAATAATATAAAAATAATAATACTACTACTAATAATACATTAAAACACACACAAAAAACAATTTTACATTTTTAGTTTTTTTTGTGTGTTTTGCTCATCAGGACCACTAAATGCTAAATACATAATTGTTATTGTGTCTGATTACTGAAAAACTGTGCATATAGACTTTACTTCTGTAACCTTAGTGTATAAAGACTATTGGTCATGACAGTATGAAGCCAATGGCCTGTACTCTGTCCCCCGCCTGTTCACCAGCTACAACTGCAAACAAGTGCATCCCAGAGCTGTGAGACTGAGCAGGTTTTGGAGGAGCAGATTCGGAGTTTGCGAATGCAGCTGGAGGATTCCCGGCGTACGGTGACCCGGCTGAGCCAGGAGAAGGAGGAGCTGAGCCAATATCAGCAGGAGCGAGAACGAGAGAGGGAAGCACAGCGTAAGGAGGCTTCTGAGTTGGAGGAGCAGAAGAGAGCACTGCAGCGTGCACTGGACAAAATTAACAAAGAGGTAAGCATCACAGCTCCTGTTCCTATCAGTACGCATGGAGGTGTGTATCACTTCACATGGTGTGAATGAGACGTGTGTAACCAACACGTTAACACGAAAATGTCAACATAACTACAGTACGAAAGGTATGTCTCCTGTCCACTGCTGTTCTGATGCAGGTTTAGTTTACATCCTTTGTGTGATATGTTTGGAAGCAATCACCAATGCACAGCTTGACATTGCAATCGGAACAGTAGAAGTACAGACGCTCCTCTGCTTGCGAGCGAGATATGTTCCAAACGGCCGTTTGTAACTTGAAATGTTTCTTAAATCGTTATTCAGCATCATTTTAAGTGTATACGCAAGTACAAAGAACTAGGATGCTGGGAGTACGCACGCTACGCTGCTGCGTGGTGGGAGTAGCGGCCAGAAGTCGTACTAGGTGAAATTGGCGCGCAGAAAAAAAAAATTATGTTGTGGACAGGAAACGGGAGCCTAATGAACACAATTTGGACCTACAGTCCTCTTTGTTCGTATGTCTGAAAGTTCGTAAGTAGAGGAGCGTCTGTATGTTTGTTCACGTTTTCTTTCATTTCATCCACTAAATGGCTAATAGGTTAATAAACTTGTATTTAACTGTCTGTTGTTATTTGGTCTGAAACATTCAGCACATCTCAATGTAATTATTTTTTTTTACCTCACAAACCATTTGTGCTGTGGCCCCCAGATGGAGCAGCTGAGCTTGGAATCACAGCAGCAGGTGCGGTTACTGCAAGCACAACTGGAAGAATATAAGGAGCGCTGCAGAAAGGAGGTGCAGGAAGCCCAGCGGCAGGGCAGGGAGCGGCAGGCAGAGCTGGAGAAGGCTCAGGGTAACCTGAGATCCCTGCAGGAGGAGGTGAGAGAGAAAGGAAGAAAAGTCCACTAAGATGGAGCAGCTAGAGAGTGTTTGTGCTTCTCTAAGCACATTATGTTCGGTTTTTCCCCATGGTTAATAATCTGAGGACAGGCTCCAACTTGTCAGCTGTGAAGCCTGTACAGATCATTGTCTGTGAGTGCTTCAGAGAGAACACTTTGTGTGACGATCGCTGCAGGTGTCCCGTCTGAAGAAGGAGCTGTCACTCTCCACAGAGGAGAGGGACACCCTTCAGCTGGACAAAGAGCTGCTCGGCAATCGTCTCAAAAACATGGAGGCGGAGATGGAGTCTCAGCGTGGCTCTCAGACGGACCGGAGCAGGGAAGTAAGGAGCTTGGAGGTAAGTCAGTTCAGGTTGTACGCATTTCGCGGAAGGGCTGAGGAGGTTCCAGTTGCCCCAAGCATGTCATGGTGTTCTTTAAATTTTCTCTGTGTCAGGATAAGGTGAAACACCTCCAGATGGAGGTAGATGAGGAGAAACACACCGTGGAGCTGCTGACGGATCGTGTTTCACGCAGCCGTGACCAGGTATGACTACCCAGGCTTTAAAAAATGATTATGAAACACGCCAGAGTGAGAACTGGCCACGCGTGTATGCCGCTGCATGTACGTTGCTCCTACAAAAGCCACAGTGGGACTGAAGTCTATGCTGTGAGACACTTGACAGTTTTTAGCTATGGAACAAAATGCATTGGACTGACTTGTAAAAGCAGGGCTCCTGGCAGCGGTGTCCCTCCTTTTAGTCAAATCAGAGTTATGTCAGAAACTTCCCGTCCAATAGTTATCCTAAGACCCACAGACAGTTCATATACACCGCTTCTTTTTCAACAATGGCTGAACACCACAGGAATAAGTCACACTGGGCACCCAAGTGCTTTTCGAAGCTGACAAAACTTTGTCTGGGGCCCTTCAGAGACCCAGGCTGGTGATGAGTTAAATATGGCAGCGATGGGATTCAAACCCACACCACTGAAAAGACTGGAACCTTAATCCAGCGCCTTAGATCGCTCGGCCACACTACCAACAAACATACCCTTCCCATCTTCATGATGACGGTCCTTGAATTTGGTAACGGTTTCCTTTCATAAAAGGCGCCAGATGCCTGACGTCCACGCTATTCATCATTGTATGTCATGACACCAGATGCAGACTCTCACCATTGGACATAAGTCAATGGCAAGTGATAAAAGACCTCTGGCAGCGGTGGGATTCGAACCCACGCCTCCAAAGAGACTGGAACCTTAATCCAGCGCCTTAGACCGCTCGGCCACGCTACCCTTCTATTTTCTTTTACTTTTTTCCTACTCCAGCTAATGTGAGCAGCTTTTACATCCAATAGGTATCCTGAGACACACAGGTAGTTCACATACACTGTTTTGTCTTCAACCCTGGTTGAACACCAGATGGGTACAGAAGTAGTCAGGAGTACAGGAGTAAGTTGAAACACAAACTAGTCAAACCACATTAAAAGCTTTATAAAATATTTTAGTAGATCCATAGCGATATTTTTTCGAGAGGCAAACAAACTACAAACAAACAAAAGACACTAACAAGTCTGATAAAAATCTGATATTGCATGCTGGGATACTGTTTACGGTCATGATCTGGTATTCTCGAATTCGACCACGTGCAATTACATTTATAACTATTAATACATTTAACAAAATACATTTTTTAAAATATTTATAAAATAGAATTACTGTTGACTGTGTAAGCCGCCATGTTGAAATGACAACACAGGGGAATCGCGGACAACAAAGTTCTGTCCGACATAAACGTCAGAAAGGAAGGGTGTTTCCAACAGGAAGTGACATTTTTTTCCGAGTTCCGACTCCGAGAGAGATAACCGAACACAGGATAAGTCACATTGGACACCCATGGGTTTTTTTTTTAGGGTAAGGAAACTTTGTCTAGGGCACAGGTGTCAGACTCCAGTCCTGGGGGGCCAGAGCCCTGCACATTTTTGGGTTTCCCTTCGTTTAACACACCTGATTCAACTTCTTGTGCTAATTACCACATAGCTGTTGAGCTGAATCATTTGTGGTGGAACTGGGAAAGAACTAAGCTACACAGGGCTCCGGCCCTCTAGGACTGCAGTTTGACACCCCTGGTCTAGGGCCATTCAGAGACCCAGGCTGCTGAGGAGATAAATATGGCAGCAGTGGGATTCAAACCCACGTCTCCAAGCAAATTAGAGTCTAACTTAGACCACACTGTCACCGAAGATGGGCTTCTCAGCATCCTGATGACGGTTCTCAAATTGGGTAATGGTTTCCTTGAAAATGATCTATTTCATAAATGATGTTGGATGTCTGATATCCATGCTATGCATCATTGTATTCAATGAGGTCAGATGCAGACTCCTACCATTGGGTGTATGTCTATAACTAGGACTTTTGGCAGTAGTGGGGTTCAAATCCACATCTCTGAGGAGTTTAGAGCCTTAATCCCATGCATTAAACTGCTCAGATGCACTGTCCACAACAGATTGCATTTCAAAAAGACTTTGACGGTTCATAGACATAGTAATAATTTCCTTGCAAACTCGTTAATCAATTCTGTGAAAATTGTTTGAAGTCTGATGTCTACATTCTGCTTTACTGTACCTGGCCAGGTTGAATACATACTGTTACCATTGGATATATGCAAAAGTGGAACTTCAGCAAAATGTTGACAGTTCTTAAACTTGGTATCGTTTTCCTTGCTAACTCAATAATCTGAGGAACAATCTCGTAAAAAATATTTGATGTCTGATGTGTATACTAAAACATGCACCAGGCCATTCTTCCACCCCACAAAACACTTTTTCTTGATGCAATATGTGAAGTTTTTAATCTCTGTTCAGTGCCAGTGCCTGTCAGGGTTGCACGCAGAATTCTCTTTTTACGGGATGTAGGATACCCAGGGGTCGAATTTGTTATTGTCCTGCAGTGATTTTGCAGAAACCAAGCCCAAAGTCTCTTATAATAAGCAGACTTGGCAGCTGTGCCCGTCTTATGCTACTGCTAGGGTGTGCACTGCGCAGTGTGCGCGTTTGGCTTACAGGTGGGGGGGTGCCACTGGTCGCTGCCACCTTCCACATTTTTGAAAGGCAGGGAGTGAGTATTATGTGTTCTTTTAGCATGTGAATACACTTTCATACATTACATATGAACATTTCTCTGTGCTCTCAGTTTTTTTAAAGCAGTTGTCCTCACCCTCCCGTTTTGTTCAGATTGAGCAGCTGCGCGCCGAGCTTTTGCAGGAGAGGTCATCCAAACAGGATTTGGAGTTGGACAAGAGCTCCTTGGAACGGCAGGTACGTAACTGCAACTGGAACTCTCCTTTGCTTGGAGACATAGTCACTTAAAGTCAGTGCAGCCCCTGGCCAAATTGGGGCCCTAAGCAGAATTTTATTTTGAGGCCCCCCATTACAAAATGACTGTATCATGAAATG
>JAODKC010000137.1:13822217-13876591 GCA_026777985.1 Mormyrops attenuatus
TCAGGAGCTGGAGGACCAGCTGCACAGTGAGGAGAGGTAAGGAGACTTACAGTATGGCCCACAGTGCTTGTATGATAGTGGTGCACCCTCAAAGCAGGCATATTAGCACTGCATTACTGTGTTAGTCGAGTGGGCAAGTAACTGAAGAATGCCTTTTCATCTAGAAACCAGAACTTTCACTTTGTGCCACTTTTGCACTGCTTTCTGGGCAATTAGTTTAGACACACACTCCAGTCGTAAAACCTATAAAATGGAAAGCGGAAGAAATGTCTTCTGTCTGCATCCGGCAAGGCCAGTGGCCCCTGGAACAGTTTGTTTTTACAGTGCTGGCTTTGTGTTTCAGAGAGAAGAACACCCTGCTGGCCTCACAGCGTCGTCTGGAGAGAAAGCTGAAGGAGCTCAGTATCGCTCTGGATGAGGAGAGGCAGCAGCACACTGACCAGCGAGACCAGGTACCTGAGCCCATGCACAGCCCACTGACCAGCGAAACCAGGTACCTGAGCCCATACACAGCACACTGACCAGCGAGACCAGGTACCTGAGCCCATGCACAGCACACTGACCAGCGAGACCAGGTACCTGAGCCCATACACAGCACACTGACCAGCGAGACCAGGTACCTGAGCCCATACACAGCACACTGACCAGCGGGACCAGGTACCTGAGCCCGTACACAGCACACTGACCAGCGAGACCAGGTACCTGAGCCCATACACAGCACACTCCCAGTTTCCATGTCTTTATTTTTTGCTCAAACAAGAAAAGTTCTGCACCATTTCTTAGTTTAGTGTCTATATCTCTCATTGTTTGAAATGACACAAAAAGTTTTTTTTTCCTGTTGTCACAAAGAGAGCAGATTTACATACACAGAAGACAGATATAACAAATCAGATACAGGGTGCACATTGGCCATAAACAAACTTATAAAGGTGTTTTCTGCTTTTAGCAACACCGGATCGGTTCTGCATCTGTCCCAAGTTCTAATGTAAAATAAATGTATAAACATCGACTGACTGTTAAACAGAGAACAGTGTACACAAATTCTGGCACATGAAATCAGGGCATCAGACACAAAGAACAGGAACTCACACACCCCAAAGCAAAGGCCTCTCTGTTTGTGGGGGAGGGTTCCTGTCAGAAACCACATTTATGGCCAGGCTTACTTTCTTTCATCTGCAAATGAAATCTCATCTCTTTTTAAGTCACAATGAGCCATTTAATTCAATGCAATTCAACTTTATTGTCATTATAGTACACAGATGTACACATATAATGGGAAGTGTCTTATGACTCCTACAGCTGGTGCAACAAGTTTAAAATAGAATTACAGAATAGAGTCGTACAACAGAAGAATAACAAGATAAAAAAAGATAAAAATGTATATAAAACCGGAAATACTGCATATTTTAACACATTGATATATTAACTTAATCTTTCTAGTCTGCTTGTATGATAGACAGGTAGATCTATCCATCTGTCTATCATAAATAAAATACATGCATGAATACATAGATAGAAACTAGGGATGTCACATATGCAATAGAACATAATAAACCAGGATGCAGATTTAGTAGTGGTGCTTGGGTAATCCTGCCCCGAGCACACTGCAGCACAGTGATGGCCCCTTCTCTCTCCCCCCCCCCCCAGCTGGCCCTGCGCATGAAGGCTCTGAAGAGGCAGGTAGATGAGGGCGAGGAGGAGGTGGAGCGACTGGAGGGGCTGCGCAAAAAGACGGCCAGGGACCTGGAGGAGCAGCTGGAGATGAAGGAAGCGCTGCAGAGCCGGGTCACGGCACTGGAGTCCGAACTCAAGTAAGCAATGCCTTCTGCAACCCCCCGCGTCATTGCCCAGATGTTAAATAGATTGTGCTCTGTCTGAATCATGGAGGGCAGATTAAAGTACATACAAAAGGAAGACAGCAGGGCTCCTTCCTGCCAGTTCAGCTCAAAGTGTTTACTGGAAAAATCTGTCGGGCCCAAGGTCCATAGCTGTGGCACAGAGCACTGCATGCACACAGTGGATTTACTGCGCGGTGAGATCGGGAGGCAGTTGTCTTGTACCCTACAGCCATTCATTTCCCCAGTGTGTGTAGGACAAGGGTAATTCTTAGCAGATATGGAAAACAGTTGTGAGTGCTAATATATTTCAAAGTAGGAGACATAGTTAACACAGTAACAGATAATATACTGTCACCTCTTCACATTGGTGAATTTTGACGATCCCACTTTCGACTATTTGTGAGTTGGCCATGGACAAGGCATGTGCCAAAACTATATAAACAATACTGAAAATGATTTGGATCACTTATAATCTTATAATATATAAATATTAGTGTGATTTCATATTTAATAGTGCATAACACATCTTTAATATTAAGTCTTGGCTTGGGACCGCCACGTATCTTTGTCTCGGCAGCCAGCCTCACTCACGTTTTAGCCGTCTCTGTGACCACTTTCCGTTTCCGTTTTTGCCGTTGATTTTGCGTTATAATAATACATACAACTATTATTTGCAAATTTTCACATTCACTGGGATCTTCCACCTCTAACCTTCACGAATGGGAAGGGGCGACTGTAAAAAGTATTCTCTTAAAGAAGATTTGATTCCTAGATGAGACTTTTATACACATTGAAACCAGCAGGGGGCACCATGTTATTGGTTTGTAGTTTTTTATCCGGTGGTTAACTCTGAAGAGTTTGTCTTCCTAGTGTCGCAGTTGCTAATAGCATCAAATATTGTATATCCAAAACCAGTTTTCAAGTATTTTATATTGTTTCTTCATTTTTGAAAATAGTCAGTTTGGACTGTTGGAGTCTGATAAAATGCACGGTTGAAATGCATCATTGTGTTGGAGTCGTAACTGAATAATTAGTTCCAGAATTGTTGTTTAATTTAATTAGTTTAATTTAAGTATAAAAAGCTTTCTTGCAATTACATTCAAGTTGGAACAGCAAACGTTCTTGTGGAAAGGATGCACAACACTTGAATCACTTTACATTTATTCACCATAACATGCAACAGACTATCATACAATATACGGACCAGAGATGGGGATTTCAGTTCCAGATAGTACAAATGAAGACCAAGGTTTTGTTTCAACCAACCAGTTGAGTACTCTGTGACTGTGACTCTTTATACTCCACTGGTTGGTTGAAAGAAAGTCTTGGTCTTGATTTGTACTCTCTGGACCTGAAATCTCCACCTCTGATAGGGACTATGTGAAATAAACAGAACTATGTGAATTATATGAGCTGCATGAAATGCATGTATTGAGTCATATTATGGTGGCTAATTGTTTTTCAGGCGGAAAGCACAGCAGTCGCACCGGGCAGCACTGGACCACAGTGCCCTAAGCTCCGATGATGACGACGATGATGGACTCTTTGATCATTCCAGCATAACCTCTATATTAACGGAGAGCAACCTGCAGACCAGCTCTTGCTAGAGGAAAGGAGGGAACACATATATTGGGTTAACGCTGGATAAAGCACGTAACAATCACAATGGCCATTACACAGTCACAGTGGTGACACTGGACATATGACATTACACTAGACACTGCATCTTCAGACAAAATAGTGGACCTTGTAAGACATGAACAGGGAGGATTAGTTGCTAGCGGAAAAAATACAAGCCAAGTAAACACTATAATAAACTGACATTGTACTTAGTAAAGGAATCGAGGTAAATAGAAATATAATCTATCAAATGGGTAGGAGAAGGCAAGATATTTTAGGTTAGATACAGGACACTAACACTAGGGGGAGCTGTTCCTTCACATACATTAATCGAAGATGGAGATGGCGTTTAAGTGGGAAATATGAGTTTACTGTTTACTGTGCAGAAG
The DNA here is from genome assembly GCA_026777985.1 of Mormyrops attenuatus. Lineage (NCBI taxonomy): Eukaryota > Metazoa > Chordata > Actinopteri > Osteoglossiformes > Mormyridae > Mormyrops > Mormyrops attenuatus. Next base: position 13,826,065 of record JAODKC010000137.1, read on the forward strand.
ATGATTTGGCTTGGACTGCACTCATAGATCGTTTTCCACCAGTACTGCTGTGTTGACCCTCCAAAAGCAGGTGACCCTGGAGATCCTTAGATTTAAGGTGCTCCACAGAGTGGGCCCTCAGACATCTTCATGTCCTGCTACCCGGCTCTGTCTTGTACAGGAACCCAGCTGCACCTGTTGTCTGTACAGAAATACTGTCCATTGGTCTCACATTGGTGCGCGGTACAAATCTGACCATGGTTTTGATATGGTTATTTTTTGCGAACAATTTTTCTCATATTTTTGCACAGCGGTACGATATATTGTACTTTAAGTTCAGTGCGAGTGAGCATTGAGTGACATAATGTATTCAGAATCTGCCAAATGAACACAAAAGCATTCTAAGTACAGACTATTACACGGTTTACTTCTGTTGTACCCTGCAATCCTGTTTAACCAAATTTGAGTCAACCTGCACTAAGCACTGGATTCCCATTATATTACTTGTTCTGGCAACATATTTCACCGAATATACATTCCGGTATTTTTCCCCATTTCATTATCTCTGTTTTCTTTATTTTTTAAATCAAGCGCCTTTATGAATTTTGTGTGATCTCAGTTGACTTTTCATTAGCAGTCAAGTCTTAACAATATTGTTCATAATGCAGCCATACTTTTTTAATGTTTTGAAATTATTAAAATTATACATTATTGTAACTATTTATTAGTATGCTGAAAAGTGAACAGCAGTTTAAATATTTAATGAGAAGTCACTACACTACAATCAGTATAATCCATTTCTGCAATGATTTTATAATGGTTGATTTTACTTGAAAGTTTGTTTACTGATAAATATTTTTTAGTTCAGTGGTTGTCAACTGGTCGATCATCAAGATATTTAGATATTTTTAGCCAATCGCCACATGCCCCCCCTCCATCTATCGGTGAAAATGTACCGAATGGATACCATTGTGATTTGGTAGCTCGCCAGAGTATTTTAATGTGGTGTAACCATCTTCTGGAATTGGCCCAAAATTATTACAAAAATCAGTTTAAACTGTGAAATTGTTTACAGCATTTAGTCATCTTACCTTTTCAGTTATTATTTTTTTGAAAATAAAGTAAAATGCTATAAATGAGGAATCTGTTTCCTGCTTGTAGGTCATCCATTTTTTTTTAGTCCCATCGATCATATCAGGTAAAAAAACTATGTGTTTCTCCTCCATTTTGCCCTCCTCTTGTTTTAAAATGTTATGCACAAGCATCTGATCATACTAACACATACAGTACAATGGGCTCTGTCTATTGACTGTCAGTTGCACAGGAAATGAAGAGACCAACAGCGTGATGTTGCTGAGCCTGTAACCGCTATCGATCAGTGCTAGTGAATGCCATGGGATGGGCCCTGGTTATGGTGCTCAGGCCATCATTCTGTTGACAGATCTGCTGCACTGAAGCACCACCTCTTTCTAGAACTCAATCCACCTCGCCCTGCTCTGTGTGCGTGAAGCTTGCATGTTCTCTCTTCCTTCAGGCTGTCTGACTTCCTTCTAAACTGAGTGGCACATTTCTGGTGAGTTGGGAACACTAAATCGCTCTTGGTTCATGAGCGCGCCGTGCAGAACGCGGTCCAATTAAGGGTGTAGTCCACTAGCCCCGGGCTTCCTGGGGTACTGTTAGGACCAATGTCACCTTGTTTAGACAAGCGCTTAATCAAAATGGATGGAACACAGGTGTCACAAAACTATTTGGCAAATTAATAATTCCAGCCTCACCCATTTATTGTTTATGCTTTTTATGATTTTTCTTCTGAGGAAAATTTTTAATGCAAAAACAAAATGGCATAGAGCTACTTTTATAAACAGTAAAAGCAACTTTAGATAGACAATGCATGTCAGTCATGACAGAAGTTACATATGATTCATTTTGGCAGACACTTTTTTGCCAAAGCAACCTACATTTTGGGATAAAGACATTTTGTTGGTCCTTACAGCAATGGGAGTTTAAGGGCCCAAGGGTGAAACAACTCTGCTGACCACAGAATTTGAACCAGTGAATTTGAACCAGTGGAGTTACCAAATTGCCCACGTGTGTGTATGTGTGTGTATGTGTGTGTATGTGTGTGTATGTGTGTGTATGTGTGTGTATGTGTGTGTATGTGTGTGTGTGTGTGTGCATGCGCACTGCAATGTGTTGTCACCCCATGCTGTGCTGTTCCCTGCCTGCAGCCTTCAGGATAGACTCCAAATCCCCCTGACGCTGAATAGGACAAGTCGGTACAGAATAGATGGACTTTCTGGTTACCAGCAGAAAAGTCCAGAGCCACATAGCACCCCTGGTATTCCCTTCATCATATCATCTAGACAAACAGAAGTATAGGCAAACAACACTTAAACTACTATTTAACATCTGCAACGAAGGTTGCGTGACTTATTCAATGCTTAATATGTACCTTAAGAACTTAAGTGCAAGAGCTTCAATATGTATTATATGTGTATTTGGAGAGGGAGTAGTTTATTTAATTGTTGTGATATCCCTTATTTTTAATTTTTAATTTTCCTTTATGAAGTCTTACACTTCACACCCTCCATGTCACTACTTGCTAATGGACAATCCCTTTTTCCATATTCCTCCCTCTCCCACCATTCTTCTCCTCGCAGCCGTGCATGAGGAGGGACACTGCAAGAATAATCTCCCTTGTTACCCAGATGATTCTCCCTTGGACCCATATCCTACGTCAAACACCTGCACTCTGATTTGCTGCCACTTTAAAGACCCAGCAGTATTAAGTGGCCAATAAGACTACAGTTGTAGAGCAGGCGTTCACGTGGGAACTGATAGTAAAGCACTGAACAAAGAATGCGTGTCAGTTGCAATGTCATTACAAATTTCCAGTTTTATTTAAGTCTGTTGACTGATCTGTTTCAGCCAGAGTACTCTTGGTGGATATTTAGAAAATAAGGGAAGAAGTGTGTAGTGCGTTCAAAAAAAAGGACAATAGCATTTTTTCCTTTGTCTTTTTTTTCATCAGAACAGATTAGTGTGCTTTATGGTGTGATGAAATGTGGAGCGTGGATAATACCATGCAAATTAAGCTCTTTCCAGTACACTGTCAACACAAATGCTCTTTAAACCAGAAGGCAGTGTCTGGAGGTCATGCAAAACAGGGATTGCGTTATTGCATTAGTCATAATAACAGTGTGCGATCAGATGCTAGAGCATTTGTATGAATTACCTGCAGTTACCTGACTAAAGTCACTTATTAATTACCATACATGACTGTCTACAATACTGACTCTACATGACCGCGTACAATACTGAATGTGGCAGTATTATTGAAACAGTACGTCATTAAGGCGTGGCAGGTATACTTCTGGCTCTGTCAGTTTAGGCCTACTCCAAAACCTTTTTTTTAAAATCAATTTTAAAGTTGTTTTAGATTTGAAATCGGCTTATAAGACCCCCTAGATGTGAAATACTCAGTATTGGACACTGTTGGTTTGAAGATAGTTAGCTTATGCAAACTAGTCCACAGAATTAAACAGATTAACCTAACTGTCTATGTCCTGCTGTAATATTCCTCAATCTGCTACAAAAAGAAATGTGCTGGATCGATACTTTCTTTAATTATTAAATTAACATTAAAAAAAAATCTGATTACATGATCTCATCTGATATTACAAAATGTGTCAGTTCTTGGTTAAGTGATGCCACAGGTATGCAATCAAATGTTGGATTGAAACTCGGCAGTTATGAATGTGCATTTCCTAGGAAACAGGATGCAAGGTGTGGTTCATTTTGAATCACTCTTGTTTTATATCAATGCTAAGAGTGATATAGTATATTAAACAGGAGAAAATCAAGGATTAACCGTTCCTTGTCTGGGTGCCACCGTATTAAATGCGTAACCTTTTGCACACATTTTTACTGCGTGTAATTTTTCACCATGACAGTAGTTCTCTTCATGCACGTAATGCAAAGATGCACAACATGAAAGTGTCAATATTTACAACATGGAATTTAAAAGGTATGCAATACTTTATTGGGTTTACCTCACTGTAAAAGGAATGCATGACACTGTATTTGCGTTTTGCAATAGGTGAAACACACCCTGACAAAAAAGGCTCCTTTATTTTGTGAGAAGCGTCACTGCGGGATCTTAAAAGATCTAATTTCATTCCGGTAGCTTGCTTCCTCATTATTGCATTTTCCTGTAATGGCCAAGAGCAAATAGTAAAGTTCAGCAGTCAGCTTCAATCTTCCATAACAACAAGATTATGGTAAAATAACTTCTAATTTGTGGGACATATGCCTTCTATAACTGTTTGATAAATACCCATAACATGACTTCTTCATATGAACCAACAGAGTGATTCTAGCATTGAACCGTTGAACAAGGCCTCCAACCTCAACTGCTCCAGGGACTGGCTGTTCCTACCTTCTTCTCTGTGCCAGTTCCATGAGGTGACCTCCTGGGATGCTTTTCCAGCTGTCCTGAAGGAGGTCCCACATATGTTGTGCACTCATTGTCTGCTTTTCCTTCCCTCTCTGCTCACATTCCTCCAAAAACCATTTCTACTGTGTTTAGGTCAGGTGCCCAGGTCATGTGGTGCGACACTCCATCACTCTCCTTTGTAGGTTTTGTAGGCTTGGCGTGTCCAGATTTTTGACTGGTAATGTACATGAAATTTGTCTCCGGTTGTCAATGACTCACATGCATACAGGGGGTATAGACACAGTTAAGACAAGATGAAACAATGATCACATATTTGATCTTAAAGTTTCCGCTGAAGGTTTTATATTACAGTATTAATTTTGTTATTGGTAATAAAAATTGGAGCGTTTCCAGCAAATAAGATCTAGTCTTCTCATTGTTTCCTTTAAGTACCATTAAGCCTCTGTCCAATTCGCAACCACCAAACTAATTCCCTGATAAGCCTTAAGTTCCCAGGAAGGCTGTTGTTCTATTTTTATTAGTGAACTTTTCCTCGAGCTGAAAGTCAAAAGGAATCTGTGTGAGGAAGGAAGTGAAAGAAACTAAGACAAAGTGAAGCGATGGTATCAGTATATACTAGCATAATACCAATAAATATGACATTTTTAAATGTTCATAATCCCTTGTAATTAATTTCAAACCCAGTAAAGGAGGTTGGAGTGGCTCAGAGGGTAGCACTGTTGCTTCACCAGGCCCCCCCCCCAACGCTGCCACCGTAATCCTGTCTCTGCTGTGTACGTGATGTTTGCCTGTTTGCCTGAAGTTGTGTGTGTCTCCAAACACATGCAGTTACATTAACTGGCATCTCTAAGGTCAGTGTTTGATGTGACTACTAACTCTTGGAGGGTTTACAAAAATAATGGCAAACTAGAAAAACAGTGTTAAAGCAGAGTTCCTTGGGAGTTACAGAAATCCAAAACTCCACTCCCCCTTCCATTTCAAACCATGTCTGAATTGCCAGTTAGGTGCATTTACATGCCATGTTATGGACAAGGAATCCTGTCCAGAGTCTTCCCCTATTTTCAGCCCTATGATGCGTGGGATGGGGTTCAGTCTCCCCTTTGATCCCGCACAGTATAGGTGGCTGGAAGATGGAAAAATTGGGAAAATAATGTGTATAAATTAAACTTTATGAGTAATTGTTTATCTATTCATTAAAGTGCAGAAATGAAACTTCGGAGGGGGGGGGGTGTTTCATAATAATAGCGTCTTTGAAATCATTTTGAAAAACAGGTTATTCACTATACAGGCATCTCCGAAACTATTTTTGTGCCCGCGGCAAATTAGGACCTCATCAAAGCTTCTTGTGTAATTCAGTTGAAGCTTTTTTAACACTCCTCGGGTGTGACAGCCGAAAGGTAACGAGCGCCGTGTTACCAGTGAGGTCACGAGGAAAGTGTCCTCTGATTGGCTGGCGGCGCGCTGGGGCTAGATAGCGAACTGCGTGAAGACCGCTTATCGCTCCGCTTCCAGAGTCAGGGTCCGGCCGAGGCGGCGCGGCGCGTGATGGTTGTAGTGCGGACTGCAAGTAAAAACAAATTATTAAAGCGCAGTACTTCCCTTCAGCAAGGAAAATAAAACGGTCTCTTTGTGGAATCAGCCGAAATTAACAGTACTATATTAATTCATTGAACTTTTCAGCAGTCGCATAAAAATGAACGGGATCTCCCGGAGTCTCTGTACCTTTAGCAACAGTATACCGGATGGCAGAGCAAAGGTGAGCCGGACCTTTCCTACAGTATATAGCAACTGCGCCCTAAATGCCTGCTTTGCCTACTGTTACTGTGCCGGTCTGTATCTAACCAGGTACTTGTTACAGTGTTAAATGAAAAGAAATATACTTATGAATTAATCTTAGCTAATGTAGATTCGGTTGAGTTGCAAAAAGTTACCTGATATTATATCTTGCAAGGGCGTAGGAACCACTTGTGACGGGGGGCACGAACCTCCCAATTTGGCTTCATTCGTCCTCCCCACAGAAACAGACAATTGCATTTACATTATTAAGTTGTGTCCCCCACCCAGTATCAAACTCTCTTCTACGTCATTGACATAGTGTGATATAATATGGCGATATGATTGCTATTTCTATTTGTATGATTATTTGTGATGTGATGGCCTTTTGATATTCGTTTTCATTTTAAGCGGCATTGGCTTTCTTCATGTGTTTACTAACTTTGATCTGCCAACACTAGAGACCCTGATTAATAATAAATCCGGTTATTTACTTTTGGTTACATGCCAGGGTTAAAACATTAAGCCTTTTGGACGTCAGCGTCTAACTTGAGCGCCCAAGTCACCATGAATTGAATAATGTCTGAATGTTACCTGCATAGTATCGTATAGGCTGCATTCATACCTGTATCTTCCAGCCGCTTATCCTGCATGGTAAGGGTCGCAGAGGTCACACACACGCATATATAAATAAAGGTTTAAATCTGTTTATAGATCTCCGTGTATAACCTACATTATTGTGACACAAGCGAGGAATGCGCCAGTGGATTGTTTCATTGTGATATTCAGGGTGCTGTTTTGACTGATGGTATCCTTTTAGAAATACACCTATCAAATACTTTAGTCTAAGATGAATCCTTATTTGCAAGTTATTTGTTTCTAACTTGGGCTCGGATTTAGCCCTGGTGTAAAACAAATTCCAAATGACAGTGTTTTAGCCAAAGTTTTAATATCTCATCACACACCATTTTGTACAGGACTTAACTGGAAATTTTGCCAATGGTGATAAAGTGGCTGAGATCTTTGCTTTGGAGTCGCACACAGCTCAGTAACTTAGTGGAAATGTAATGTGTTCATGAATGTTCTAACACATTTAACTTTGTTGTATATTTTACACAAACATCAAAATTAATTGTAAATCCAATGTCTACATTTGCAACAGTGCGATAAAAAATGTTCAGTGTGAAGTAATTTTATGTGTGTGGCCTGTCTGTGTTAAGTTATTGACATTAATGTAAAGCTATACTAATTAATACGATCTTATCACAGTATACTTTTTTTTTTTTTAATCAAACTTAACTGAACTAGTGTTCATGGGCGAGCTGTTTAATGTAGTATAATTTTGTAACCATGACTCTACTTTGGCATATTCTATTAGACTATGCCGTTGTGGATGAAGTGCTTCAGATGATTTTCTCATGACCGTTAAGATGGATTTGCCTTGACCATCAGTTGCTTGATAATGGGGGCAGTGTGTGTCTCAGGGTCTTAGGCCACTACACCTGTGATTAGAATTCCACCAGTGCGGACGCTCCAGGCGCCCTGGATGGGTCCTGCACTCACAACCCAAGCTTTCTTGGAGTAGAGCTTCTGTGTGTATGTCTTTAAAAGCATGACAGCAAGATGGAATATGCAAAAAACACATTCTGTTCTTGTTCTTGTACAACTAGGAAATAAAAAAGCTGCAAGATTCATAATTAGGTATGGTAGGGTTTGTTACGTTTTGCTTTAGACCTCACAAATCTGCCCCTGCCCTGTGTGGATCATTCCTTCTTTGCACCGCACTGTGTAGGCTGGATCATTGCTGCTGCATTATGAGGAGGTTCTCTATCCATCTTTCACAAACATTCATTGGTTTAAGTCTGGAAATTGCAAGCTATATTAACATATTTCTGAGCAGGGAAATGTAACTACCGTTCCAGAGGAAAACCCATTGGCAGAATTAAATTGCAGCTTGGTTCCTCTTCTTTTTTTTTTTCTTTTACATTTTCATCATTATATTAAGCAGCACATGTTCAAAAACGAGTCTATATAGCAATACACTGGCATGCAGTCTCAAAAAATCGTGTGAAAATAACATAATCATATCAATAAATGCAATATTATTTTTATCTGTCTTGGGATGGTCAGTTTATGATAATGGTTTGTATTTGTAATTGCTGTAATATTGTGTCTTAGGCGGAGGGGCTGCCACTTTTATCACATTAATAAGCCTATGAGCGATATAGATTCTATAGATTTTATTTTCAGAGTATTTGTTCTACTGGAAAAACCGCTCGCTCTCGTTGTTGAGTCGGCATTATTCGGCATGTTATTGGTGTAGATTGTTGTCATTCAAGAGTTACTCAGTGCTTGTTTATATAAACATGCACGCCCTTTTCGGCACTTGAAACTTCGGCTGAGGAGCTTCTGTCTTTGTGGCTTCTTGTAGCGAACGAAAACGTGTAGTTTTGTAATATTTAATTCGACTCGTGACTTTGCGAGATCGTGTGCGTGCAGCTAACAGTAAGTTCAGTCTAACTATGTAAATAATGTCCTTTAACTATTTATCGTCGTTTTTGTTAGCTTCTTTGTTAGCGCGATAATGATGCCGCCGTACCATAGCTGTAATATACATCTGAAATACAGCAACCCAGTATTAATTGGTTTAGGTTCTGCTTCTGTTGTTACTAATACACTGTATATTGTACAGATTAGATTTAACAAGTCAAAATGTTTTATTTTGATAGAAAATAAAAACACAGACATTTCTAGTCATTAACTTTGAGACAGGGATGAGTCGGGACCTGAGTTTCGTTTTAAGGGCGTTTTTCCGCCGCTGAACGTGGGGTTTTCGCGAAGAATCTCGTGAAAAGGTTAGTTTTTTTTCCCCAAGCTTTGTTTAAGGTCTAGGCGTCTGAAACTGAGTGCGAAATTGAGTAGTATTTTACCTGAAGGATGCTGAAATATCGTTGCATTTCAGTAGGTGAGTTCAGTGCGGTTTTTGAAAGAAATGGCTTGGCAAAACAGAGTAAGAAATGTTCTTTATTTTCTTTAGCAAAGCAAATTAAATGTGAATCTGAAGTGTTTGGGGCCAGTTTATACGTTTCTCCAGTCGGTGCTCATACCTACTAAAAGTATTATTTGTGGTATGCTTTATTGTGTGTGTGTGCGTGCGTGTGTGTGTTTACACATATTCATCTTGCATTTCTGAAAGGTCATGTGTCCGAATCCCGTGGTTGCCGAACAGTCATATTGCTTGTGGGCCCTTGAGCAAGGCCCTTATGCCTATACCCATTTCCTCCAGGGATGCTGGCTGTCCTACTCTAGAAATGTATGTTGCTTTGGACTAACGTGAGTAGAGGTGCATGATATATCATTGTCGGCTGAGTATCTGTTAAAAATCAAAATGTTGACATCAGTCCGATGTGTCAGTCTTGGCTGATACTGCTGGCCGACATTTAGCCTTTATCGAAATTCAAAGTGAGCACCTCCAGAGCGTCATACCCATACAAAATTATCATTTTTCAGATGTTACACAAAAAAATAATGGTTATCAACAGGGGTGTGCAGTAGGGGCATGGCAGATTCAGGGGGCCCAGCACTGTACAGAGGCCTTGAATACATAAAATATGTAAAAGTGGATGGGGGGGCATGATAACATTTTATCATGGAGCCCAGAATTTCTAGCCACACCCCTGGTTATTGGTATTGGTCAAATTTTCACATCAGTGCACCGTTTGTTTGTTTGTTTCGTCACTTTGAAATATGTAATTGTGGCTTTATTTAGTCAGTGTGTATCGATAGCTTAAGCAGAAAGGAAGTTCCAGGGTCGTTGGTGGAATTTCAGTCGTCATTGCACAGGACAGACAGAGTGGAATGTCCTCGCAGCCAAAGTGGGCTTGGCCTGCCGTCATGTTTATTGCATAAAGTGGGTGGAAACGGAGTTTCACCAGCTGTGCATCTAAGGTCTAGGAAGGCATGTAAATCCTTCACTATGACTCTGCTGGGAGTAATTCCAGTGGGTATGTCCATAGATGGGCAGGTGCTTGCTCAGGAATTTCCTCATCTGCCCTCTTCTGTCTGCCCTCCTACTTGGGAGGCGGCACGTCATGCTGTCACGGCATGCACTGCTGTTTAGTCCTTCTTGCTTTTCCACTCCAAACAGAGGCAGAGAGCTTGACGGCGGGGTCTTTGATGACAGAGGAGAGATGATGCTGCAGTGTGCCAAAGCACCCATACTAACAACAGCCTGCCCTCAAGTGAACTGCTTTTCCGCTAAATAACACCTTGTGTGTGCGTGTCACAAGTGGCCCGTAGGTCTGTCAAAAGTAAATACTGCAAGCATTGCGTGCATTGTCACCTGGGATCCTTGTCAACAATGGAACTTTGAACTTTTAATTCGAGAGGACAGCTTTAATTTCAGATAAGGAGTGTAGTGACATTTCAGTGCAGGCTCTGACATTGTGTTGTACTTGTCTTTGAGTTCAAACGGATTAATGAATTCTTGTTTTGTTTCTTTTTCTGAATTCAAACCTCGCTCCACAAAAAAAAAGTGTTGCGGTTTAGTTATATTGGAGCAACACTGATGGTGGTGGTGATGATTTTAAGGGTGTGACCTGTGCCTTCATTACATTAGCATTGTCCCTTTTCAGCCAGTGGGACATTTTGTCTTCCAGTTCCAAGTCACTCCCTTCATGTGTCAGGGCTTGGGAGAGGTGAGACTGTCAACAGGCCTTGCCTCTCCAAGCCAACCCACAAGCCTTTCCGACCTTTGACTGTGAGAGGAGATGAAACGCAGCACGTAAAGGCTGACGGGGAAGGGGTGGCATTCTCTGGCTGTCCTAAATGCTAATTGGCCCCCGTCTACGCTAATCACGCAGGCGCAAATAATTGGTTCCCCTGACTCACTCTGACATGTATACACTGCATACAATGCAAACCACAGTGTGCATGTACAGACTTCTATTAACGCTGCGTTAACTTAAGCATTCTCACACACGCTAACCAGATCCACACTGGGTGAAGCTGTGTTGTACTCCAAGGCTTCACCACCCCACGGGCCGAGCAGCCCTCTGTCCCTCCCTCCATTTTCCCACAGACCCGCTGTGCGTGTTGACACGACTGCCTGGACAGGTAATTAATAATTAAGCTTGGTTTGCATGCTGTGAGCATTTTATGTAATCATTCTTACGCAATAGGGGTGTAATGAGATCTCGCGATATTACAACATGACGAGATTTCTCGTCGGAGTGATTAGCGGTCTCGCGAAGGCGCTGCAAATCAGCTGCTTTAAGCATGTTGGCGTCTGATGAAATTACCATAGTAGATGCCCCAGACACTTTTAAACCTTTTGTGTGGCAGCATTTCGGGTACCCGGCGGAAAATATAAACGGCGAAAGGGTGACAGACAAAACACGAACCGTCTATAAACATTGTAGGAAAATAATGCCGTACACAGCGGCTAACGCTACTACTGTAAAGCCATTTCCAGCACCGTCATAGCTCTTTACTTAAATCCACTGCACCAGTGAAGAAAACATTAAAAAAGTTTTATGTTTGTTATTTATATTGTTTTATATATATTCTATTTATGTTCAGTTGAGAAGTCAAATAGGAGAGAAGCCTGTCATTTGAGTTTGTGCTGAAATATTTTATGGTGCTAGATATTTGTTCTGTTCTTTACTGCATATGATGATGGTGACACATTTCACCATTATTCAGCATTTTTTGTCTTTCAAATTAATCAAATAAAAGGCTGCTTTCCAGTAGTATATTTCCTCTTTAAAGTTTTCCTTAAAATATTGTTAAAATATCATCTCATCTCGTTCTTGTGAACCCAGTATCGTGTCTCGTCTCGTCTCGTGGGCTGGCTATATCGTTACACCCCTATTACGCAACATAATATTTTTCACACTAATCCCCCTCACCCTGGATTGTTGAAACAAGTGTTTCTGCCAAATTCATTGTTCATCCTTCATTTTAGTACAATTGAACATGCTTTTTGTTTACTTGTAACAACTTTGTGTTTACCTAGACATTCCTGTTCTGGTCACTGGCCAAATGTTTCAGTTCTGAGTAATATGTACCAGGGTATGTTTATTATTATTATTATTATTTTTAATTGGGTGGTTAAATTATTAGTGTTGCCATTCACATATGATTAAAAAGCGCTTTTCAAAGGATTCATTCACTATGTAGATTTCTAGAACATGACCGTACCAAAGGATTTAACTGCAATAAAATGCCACATCATGAATCCACAGTGAGCTCTGTGCCCTACCCATAATGCCGTGGAAACCTGATAAAGTTTTATCTTTACCTTTCATTTTGTTGGTATGGTGGCTCATCAGGTAGCACTGTTGCCTTGTACATCCATGGGTGAGGGCTCAAATCCTGTCTCTGTGCTGGGTGTGGAGTTGAATGTTCTGTGTGTGTTATGTAGGTTTCCTCTCATAGTTAACACAGTTAGGCTCTTTGGTGCTGGTGGGTAGGGAAATTGTGCCTCTGACTGGAAGGTTGTTGCTTCAAATCCCAGCGCCAACAGAGTGATTTTACTGTTGAGCTCCAGAATGAGGCCCTTAACCCTCAGTTGCTCCAAGGACTGTCTGACTCTGCTTTATCAAAACAGTGTATGTCATTTTGGATGAAAGTGTCTGCTAAATAAGTAAAATGTGATGTGCTTTTGTCTCTCTGACACAAAGATACACACAATGCACCTATCGGTGGACAAAAAAAGTTGAAGTAACTGAAGCTGAAAGCCTTGTGTGGCCTGTCTAGATTTTTTTCATAGCCCTGACAGAACAACCCCTATACCTGTCATGATGGGTTTTTTTTTGCTTATGTAACCCAATCAACATTCTCTACATTGCATGAGAGAGACTGATTTATGTCACACTATGTCACACTTGTTTTCCTGCCTGGGGCCTCAGTCTGCGTCACAGAGCCCCCTGGGGACAAGGTGTGTCCCTGCAGGTCTTTCCATTGGGGCTTTGCTTTGGTGCCACCACATATACATGCACATGGAAAAATGTCAAGACGGCAGCACAGTCTATGTCTAAACATAGACGGACAGCTGCCAGTCACAGGAGGTCAACCGAAATTTTAGCATCCCTGGAGTTGGGAAGATCATGCTGTACAGGCAAATAGGATGACCTTACCAGAAGTAGTAAGCAGAGTCATTCCTGTGCAAATGCTGTATGACCCATGTACTGCCATGAGCCGGAGTTCGTGCTTGAATAGATGGTTAGTCTGTTATGGTGCAGCATAATGCATTTTAATCATTAATTAGCAATGTCGCCACCATGGTGCTGACATTGCAGCTAAAATGGCTTCATGCTCTGACCAGAGTGTTGGTGCATCATGAGAGTGCGTGAAACTGGAGGGGAGGAGGGGGGGGGGGTCTCCTGTCCGTTGTCTCCAACTATGTTTGTGGACATGCACCTGGGTCTCAGTGTTGTTTGCTGAAGTTATTCGGTGAAACCAGCACTTGTAACAGGAAAAATGAATTATAATTCCACAAAGACATGTCATTTCCTGTCCTTCCTAATCCAGATTGAGTCTGACATATTGTTTCATATAAGGATTATGAAACCCAAATATGCGCACACACGTGCAGACTGAAACCGCCATTTGCCCTGTCGTCATGTGCTTTCCTGTTGTATTAAGAAGAAATGACTGAGAGAGTTTGCCTGCACTGTTGTTTGTGTGGCTCTGAGTCCCCCATGGTAGCGGCCCCCATACAAAATCAGAAAAACACTGTGTGGGGGGTGGCAGGGTGTATCCTCACACAACAGGGAAACATTGTTTTAAGGATGTGTGTTTTTAGATGATGTACATAAAAATTGACTAAATTTTTAAAGAGTAAAAGAGACAGGGCTGGTGAAGATTACAGTCAGCCCTCGTGCATTCGCGCTTCGTGATTCGCAAATTCACAGATCCGCGAAAATTTAATTGGAACCGAACTTATTTGCATCCGCGATTTTTTCGCGCATCTGCGAAATCCTCAAAAAACCTTACAGAAGTGTTTTTGTTTAATTTTTGTAGTAATTTATAAGTTTTCATACTTTTTAAGTGTAAAATTGATAAGATAGTTAATGAAGATTCTACTGTGTTTTGGGGGAGTGTTCAAGACATACAATATAAATCAGTTAAAAAATCCCTTACAAAACGTGGCTTTCTTATGAAAACGTTCCTTTTTATGTACATACTGTACTGTACCTTTACAAGGTGTGAATCCCATATGCAAAGTTTATTCCCTTTGGAACGCTAATGGTTACATAAATATTAGAAAACGGTTAATTTACTATTTTGTAATAATAAGTACACGTTAACGTAAATTCAACGCACAAAAATGATAAATTTCTTGTAAGGTGCTAATGTTTATGTACATAGCAAATCCGTCCCAGGTTTTCCTCTCGAGACGCACTGAAAGAGTTCGTTTACTCCTTTTAACTTACTGTGAGTGCAAAAGAAAACGGCAGCCAATGCCGTGTTCTGTGAATTAGTAGGAGTAACATTAGTATACTATACTGTAAATGTGCTACTGTGACAAATATCCGTTAGGCGATGCTGTACTCTATTTTTACATCAAACATTTGTTTTTTTTTTTAAAGGTAATGTATTAAGCTAACCTTTAAATGAAATTAAAGTGTTTTGGGAGTATGACTGGGGTCATATTTAGGGTTACTATAGAAATAAGCACATATTACCATTTTTAGTGACTCTACCAAACATCCGCGAATCCTCCTTATTCACGACGGGTTCTGGAACCTAACCTCGCCAATGTCCGAGGTCTGACTGTATTTAGATACTATCTAAAGTCTGTGCTATAGGAATGGGGCAACGTTTCTCAAGAATGATGCCATTGATGTTTTGTACCTTTGACATTTGACAGTTATGAGGATCCCATTACAGTGGGTGTGTGGGCTATTGTGGTTTAGAATAGCATGCATTAAGAGGAATTACAGCGTAAACGCGCGCTCACCATCTTGGAACAAGCTGGCGGACAGACAAAAAAAAGTCACGCTTGTCGAAACGATGCCCTTATGTCAATATGCTGCCACAGCCGTGGGCGTAGGGCTGCCTTAGAGATTCAACTGAAGTACCCTTCAAGGGCATTTAACTGAAACTGCCCCACAGCATATCGAGCTGCTTGTGGATAAAAGTCATTCAGCCAAAACATGGTGGTTTTGCTAAACTTTCAGAAAAGAGTTCAACTTTGTATCTTTGCTGTCACTGCGGCTGTACCCTGAAGGATCTGTCAATCGTACCCTTAGCTGTAGGTAATTGTACCTTTTTTAAGGTACAGAAATTGACTCTGAGGAACATCCCCAAGGTGCAAACAACATTGACCACCAATATGTACCATCAGTGTACCAACATGTACCATCAATAGTACAAAAATGTTCCTCATAAACAAAGTACCTTTACCTGCAGCTAAGGGTACAGGCAGACCCTTGAAGGTACAGCCCCACTGACAAGCAAAGGTACACATTGGAACTCTGTTTTTCCTGACAGTGTACCACCATCCTTGAGGGCTCATAGCCCGTAGGATGAAATGAAAACATCCCCTGTTTTTTCCCATCACCCACTGCAGCTGGGTGCACAGGCCTTCTCTGGGAGCTGTCTTGACGTTTGTCCTGTATATGTGTACATTTCCATCTTCATTTGTCTTTCGTCATTGTTTCATGGCCGCCTGAGGCAGATAAACGAGAACAGCGACCAATCGATGCCAGTCAAAACATTGGTCAAGGACAGCTAAAATATGTCAGGAATGGCCCCCTCCCCCCCTTCCCTTGGTGTTTGTGCACAGCGGGAGGGCACAGCCGTCCGTCCCTCAATCTGGTTTATGTTAGTGCCTCGTATTGTATTTATTCCTGCTGGGTAAGTTGCTGGGTATCACCTGATCAGCTATTCTAAACAAATGAGAGCTGCCCTGGTTACAGGCATACAAAAGCTGCTGCTCAGCACTAAGCTGAGATGGTTTTGCCTGTTTTTATTAGCTTTTTAACTAACAAAATATACCTGAGAAGCTACACAGATACTTCCAGGAATGCTGCTATTTCAAGCTAGACTTATGGCGGCACACCTCTTTTCCACACAATGGGGATGGAAACCAAGGTGGAGGAGATTTGCGTATATATGTAGGAGTAACAGGAGGTATGAGTTATTTTGGGGTTGTGAAGTGATGCAAGTTTTGCTTATGCAGATGTTTGTTACAAAATGAGGCTTGCAGCAATGAGTAAACAAACACAAACAAACTCTGCCAAATAAAGTGACCCAGGCATTAGATGGAAGCTGGTCAGCGTTGCGTAACCACAGCTGGGCCTGTCCTCTGGCACGCTTACAGTGAGCCGGCGAGTGAATGATGTTGGCTACAAATAGGAATAGGCAGGGGTATAGGATTATGGGTACAACACAGATGGGGGAATTCCATCCCATGCTTTCCACCCTCACAGTGGTTTTCCCTTCTACACAGACATGACTCATGGAAAGTGTGACTGTGTGTGTGCGTAGGGGGAGACCGTCAGCTAGCTGTTCGTAGGGTGGAGGTACAAGTGTAAAGGGTAAATGTGCTATAACAACCCTTTACCCAGTTCCAACACACCCCAGTCAACTGAGACTCCACAAGTTTCATACGCAGCAGCTTTCAATGCGGTCATTCACCATAATTCACCATGGTTGAAAGTCCACATGGTTATCTTTGCGAGTAATAAAATGAGCATGGTCAGGGTTAATTCCCGGCTCTGCCTCTTCCGTTCTATAGTCCTGAGCAAACATATTTTTTTTTCGAATTTAAAGTGCAAGGGTCTGTGGGAAAATTTAAGAGTATAAAACATTATGAAAAAGCAACCATCAAGCTATAGGGTTGTAGGTTAAATGAGGCGTTGATCTGATGGAAGACGCCCAGAAATATTTATACAGTTATCTGGAGAATATTGGAGGGCACAAGTTGTGCTAGATAAACCCAGGATCAAATAGAGTACAGTGATGGAAGCTTGTTGCTTTTCTCATGAAGTTCATGGCCGATTCTCTGCTTGTAGTGACTTGTGATGTTGTGTCTGAGCTGAGAGATGCCTGTCCCATGCTTCCTGTGTTTATCTGTTCTCTTCCCGAGTGGCTCAGAGGTTAATCCCCTTACAATGAGTCATTCTCCATCCCTTATTCCAGCTGCCGTGGAAACGGGTCTGGATTAATTATTTTTTCTATCTCTTCTGTTTCAAAATTCAAATTTTAAGTTCAAACTCACATAGCTGCAGGCCAATCTGTTTAAAAGAATACAATTCAAAAATGGAACACTTATTTGCGTCACAAATACCGCCTTTTCCAGCAATTTCTCTCTCTCTGGCCTTTTATTGCCCACTGGGACCAGCTCAGGTTTTCCTCTCTCCCAGTCCTTCTTAACTCTCCCCCTCCCTGTGGTCATCTGTCTCCTCCCTTTGGTTTTTCCCTCCTTTGGTTCTTCCCCAGCCCCCCCCCCCCAGATTCTTCTCTCTCTGCTATTGCTAGAGTCGTCCCTTTCCTGCTCACACTCATCTTTCTCTCGTCACGAAGGACAAGTGCCCTCGGCTGAGACTCACTCTGCAGGACCAGATCCCACTGGCCCTGAAGCAGCCTGACCACGACCCAGACCTTTTCATAAGTGAGGTAAAGAGCTCGTCTAAGTGCCTAAGTAACTGAATGACTGAGACCATAGCGTGAACTGCGCTCAGGAATGATGACTGAAATGTGGATCCTCTTTGTCCCAGACTCTTTAACGTGAAGTAACATCTTGGGATAGAACACTTGGTAATGTGGTAGTGGTGTCAAACCCGTGACAGATGGCCGTCAGATTAGCTTTGAGTGACTTGAACGTGATTTGACTGCTCTACAGATCCTAATAATCCCAGACGCTAGTCTGTCAAGATAAGCAATTAGCCTGGTGGGTGGTACAGCCTTCGGATACAACTGTAAAACAGCCCTTTGTGTTCAGACTAGCCGCTTCCCGCATCTGCCGCTGCTTTTACTAGAATGTTCTGTGGCGCGGGACGGAATCCACTCACTCACAAAGTTTACGTGACATGGGCTGCGCTCTGGGGCTACATAGCAGCCTCACCTGTCAATGCGTTATTAGATAAGAACGGGTTCTGGAGCCCTTCCTGGCTTGTTCATATGATACCATGCATTGTTTGCAAGCTTTCTTTCTGTATGGGTTTAAATGTTTTTTTTTTCTCCATTTTTCCAGCCGGCAGGACTTTCTTTTGCCCTGGTTCAGCCATCCAACAGCAAGCGAACATTGCTGCTAGAGAAGGTCAAACCCACTCAAGAGAAAGTAGAAGTGATCAAGGTAAGTCCAATGGAAAAGAAAACATGGAGGATATACTGTTTTTTTTTTGTAATTTTTTTGATGAACTGGAAGAAACGGTATCTTACTTTTGTACGCTGGGGTGTCATGGTTTGTGTAGCCGTTTTGATGTGTGCATGTATGTGGGTGTGTGACTATGCCCCAGGCCCATAGCCAGAAATGAATTTCATTGGGGGAGGGTGCCAAATTTCGAAGGGGGATTCAAACTCATTATTTATCTACCTGGCTATGTGCCTGGTTGTGAGCAAACACATTTGGGGGGTTCAAACCTGTAATTTTACTACGTGCCTGCTGTGTCCTGCTATGGTGAGCCGTCACGTGCAGCACTACGTGTCTGTGGCATGCAGGTGTACCTGGAGGGGAGTGCAGAGAAGGAGGCCGAACAGCACCAGAGTCTCAAGATGCTGTCGGACGAGGTGTCGCAGATTCAGGAGGTCGGTCTCACTGAGGGTGGCGTCCCTCCGCCCTGCCCTCCTCCAATTAACCCATCAATCAGTCATTTAGAGTTATTTGTCACATACACAGTCATTCTCAGTACAATGGTTAGTGAAATGCTTAAATGTGAGTTGCCTAACTCCAAGATTGACAGAAGACATAAAGAGACAAAACGCTATACAGTAATGATAAATAACCATGAATAGTGTGCAATTAGCAGTATTTTGACGGGTGCTGAATTAATATGTATTTACAGCATAGTGGGAGTACTACCTGGGCTGGACGTATGTGTTGTGTAACTCTGGTGTTCTTTCTCCTTAGGTGAGGTTCTGTCTCAAAACCCTGAGGGAACAGATGGCAGCCAGGAACAAAGCTAACAATAACCAAGCAGATCACAAGGTAGGAGCCCGTCGGCCTCTATGTGCCTTTGCACACACCTCTGACTTTGTGTTCCTTTTATTTCCTTTATTGTGTATATTTTTCTGTTCCTAATCATTCACTCCTGTGGTCCCTCCTCTAGCCTCAAACCAATGGGCATGGAGTTCATCTACCCAATGGCCAATCAGCTGTCTCTAAACACAGTGAGGGCGGGCCCATCCAAGAGATTCAGGTAAGGCTGTGCTGTCATTACACCCGCCCCCCCACCACCCGTTTAATTGATGCGTCATTTGCAGAATGATGGGGCAGGTTAGCCCCACACAGCAGAGGGGAAAAAAAAATCACAGTAGCACTGACCGCACTTTCGCACGTGTATCGCCTTTCTGTGACATTTCAGGCTGCGGCAAGTGTAACGCTTCATAATGTGATGTAAGAAGATACTTACGCTTTCAAGAAAGTGAGCTGGGAAAAAAAATTATGCTGCCAGAGAATGACCTCACACGCTGAGAAAGGACTGGCACGCTCTTCAAAACCGTTAAAAATCTAACTGGATAAACCTGTGGCCCCGTTAAAACCTCAGGAATCCACTCACAGGAGTCACTATTCCGGGCCGTGCCCCTTTCCTTGCTGTCGTCGTCGTTGTTGTCGTCGTTGTTGTTGTTGTTGTTTATGGTTGCCGTGTGAACGCAGTGCCGCGGCTCCTCTTGTAGTTCTGGCTCTGTGGGATAAATGTTAATGTGTCCGGCAGAACGAGTTGAAAAGGAAGGGGCAGGCGGCAGCTCCATAGCTGCAAGGAGAAATGAACGGCTGCAAAGATCGAATTACAACCCTTACAAAGGAAGGGTTGGCAGTCACACCCCCTGTCCCACCAGTGCCACTCCCTCTGACTGCATCACTCTCATTTTGCCCCCCCCCCCACCCCCATTTTTCTCTTTCTCTCCTCTGTCAGGATTGGGAGGATGAGCAGGAGAGCGATAAAATTCGGGAGGTGAGCAGACGCCTGTACGTCCAATTGCAGGAGGCGGAGCGGAAACACCAGAAGGAGAAGGAGAAGCTGCAGGTTTGTACCCCCTGCCCCATGTCTCGCTTCTCCGTCATCCTTTTTTTAAGTGGCTTACTTTTTTCTTCCCAGAGGTGATGATTATCAAAACAACATTGTAGTTTTATTAATGCATTGTGTCAATATAAAGATGTCATGCATTTACAGGCCTTAAACAAAGAGATAAAATAAACAAGGGCTGGGAACTGTCAGATAACATCTTCAGTCAGTCGGGGCTGAGGCCGTATGCCCGCGCATGTGCTGCTTTAGGTGTGCGTGTTCGCTGTCGCTCACGGCAGTGCCACTTCCTGCCCCCTAGGAGGAGAGCCTCCGGTACCGGCAGCAGCTGGGCGAGCAGACGGAGCGCCTGTGCCGGGCCGAGCGGGGTCTCGAGCAGAAGGACCGGCAAGTCGAGGACCTGCAGCGGCTATTGCGTGGCATGGAGGCGGAGAGCGCCGCCCTGCAGGAGAAGATGAAGGCCAGCGAGGAGCAGCTGCTAGAGATGCGTGCTTACAAGGAGGGCCAGTGCGGCAAAAATAAGAGGTCAGGCCACACTCTGTGGGCTCTACGAGTGTTAGGGTTAGGGTGGGGCATTCAGATTCTGGGATCCAGATGTTTTGAAAAAAGGTGTTTCATATTGTCAGATTCTCCATTTGTATGAATTGGTTAATCTTTAGGTCCATATTCACTAAAAGCATTATCGGTAACACTTTTTAAAGCAGTCATCATAATGCATTATAAGGCATTCATAAAGTATTATAAACACGGCTATAACTATAAATTGGCATAACACATTGTCATGTTTATTATGCATTATGAATGCTCAATGAAGCTCTCATCTATAATGCACTATAGATACCTTCATAATGCTTTATATAATGGTCAGTATAAGAATTAAGAATGCTTTGTACTGCATTATGAAGCTATTTATAGTGCATTATAGATGAGAGCTTCATAGAGCATTCATAATGCATAATAAACATGACAATGTGTTATGCCTTTTTATAGTTATAGCCGTGTTTATAATACTTTATGAATGCCTTATAATGCATCGTGAAGGTATCTAATACATTATACATGACTGCTCTAAGTAAAGTATTACCGCATTATCTAAGAAAATACTAATTTATAATAACAATCTATATGTAACATTTGGTAATAAACCTGCGTTGTAAGTTCTTTGGTGTGACACCCTGAATCTTACCCCAGTGGGGATTAAAAGGGTCAGGAGGAGGACTGGGACTAACAGCTTGGGTCTGTGCTTCAGGTCTGAGGAGCTGGAGAAGGAGGTGGCCATTCTCAAGGAGAAGATCCACCATCTGGACGACATGCTGAAGAGCCAGCAGAGGAAAGTGCGACACATGATCGAGCAGGTGAGGGCAGGGCGACCAGTTCCTGCCGCCGCTGTGCCAGCGCTCCCCATTCTAAAGTCTGTCATTACTGTCATTGTGTCCCACACAATGGGGTTACGATACTACATTCCCAGACAAATGCATTCACAGATAATATGGAGTACACAGTATATAAAAGTAGTAAAACTATTAAAGAAATTAATTCTGTGGATATGTAAACAGTGACAAAATGCTGTGGCAGGATTTCTCTGAGCGTGCATGTTACTGTGTCCGCAGCTGCAGAACTCACGCACAGTGATCCAGGAAAGGGACCGCGTGATCCACGAGCTGGAGGAGAAGGTGGCCTATCTGGAGGCGGAGGTGCCCTTACATGTCTCTCTTCCCTGCATTTGTTTGCTTTTTCATGCTTTTCCATTGTCAGCTTTTCGTTTGTTTTTCCATTCTGTTTTGCACAATGTCATGGATCTCTGTTGGTCCTTTCTATCCTGCAGAACAAAGAAATGCGGGACCAGATGGATTACTTCCTGGGGGGGCAAAGGCCTGCGTCTTACCCACCACTGGAGCGCGACTCACAGATAGTCTACAGGTAAGTTGCAGGTCCCTCTCCTTGCCAAGCAATTGCAGCGTCAGCCTTAAAAACTCTGTCAGCGAGTGTCTCTCTGTCGTTAATCCCCATGGACACATGATACCAGTGTGTGCGGGTGTGTCCAACGGATGCAGTTTGGGCGAGACGCGCAGTCGGGTGTATGTGGGTGGTCAGGCGACATAGGAGTGGTGGAGAATGACTTTTGCTGCATCGAAAGTGTATCTCTGTGACATATGTATCGCTATAGCTTGTTCACTTAATAGCTGCCATTAAGTTACAATACAGAAGATATTCTACTGTTCGTAGAAAATGGCTGAACTGACTAAATGGGGTGAGCAAAAAAAAAAAGCACCTTGAAAAGGTGGCTGCGGTCCTAAGAAAGGCATTCCGTGGACCCAGCCCTTACCCAAGGTGTGTGTGGCCCCCAGTTCTCCGTTGTCGTACTCATGTGATCCGAACTCTGTCTGCAGCAAGCAATTCCAGCCCTCGACGCAAAGCAACAAGACCCTACCTTTCATCAAAGTCATCGAGATCAAGTCCTGAGCAACTATCAGCAGGAACAGCACCACATTGTCACCACGAAGACAAGTTACACAAGCCAGCAGTACAGGCGGCTAGCTGGTCTCCGAACACTACACTCGATACAGCTACACAAGTTGCCATGCACACATTCTGCTACTATTATATATCTTGGTAGAATGTCACATCAAATATGATCCCATTTCCTGTCAGAGTTCAGAGTTTCTGGACATGGGTCAGTTTAGACTCAGTTAAATTTAATATTTAATGCTTTAGATCCACCAAATGGGTAACTGGAGAAAATGAACTACGATTATTTCCTCCAGTCAATGGACATAATTTATATACTTACTGTAATAGTAGAAGAGAACAGAAAGAGATGCTTTGAAATTCATTGAACTGAAAGAATGAAGGGGATTCCTTGTTTGTCTGGAGCTCAGATGCTGGAGCTCAGATGTTGGCTCTCTTCCAGGACCAGGGGTTATTCTCGTACTTGTGGTCAAGGAGTATGGGCTAGATTTGTTTAAAATGTGGGGAAACTGACGTGAACATTCAGGGTACGTTTGAAGGAACACGATGTTTTGCATGCTTGACACAATAGCAGCGCTATTTGAAACCGGTTCGCGTGTATCGGATTCAGGTTAATCAGGTCATCAAGTCAGTGCCGGAACCAATAGCATATTTGTCATGTGACATTATCATTGTGTACACCCTGCTCTGTAAGCCGGGAATGGCAGCCATATGGCGCCTTAGCTTGGTAGTCACACTCGAAAAAGATATGTATTTAACAAGGTTAACGCTTTCCCTTATAGGCTGAACATTTTATCTGGTAACCCACAATCCTTTGATCTGTTTAAATCACCAATGTGTTTCACTAAGGCGATAATGGTGGCTCAGCCTCAGCTGTAAATTTGTTAATATTGACTGTGAGTCCTGGATTTGTGTCCTTGCATTTCTATTTATTATGTAATGTTAATTGTGAGTCTTTGGGTAGAAGAAGGTATTTGTCTTCGGCACAACACCATGATAAAACAGATATCGTTCAGCGATCACGCGAGCCAACCTTAAAATGAGTCCAGTTCACTGAACACTGTGAAGTCACTGACCGGACATACTGCGATTATGAAGAATGACTGTTTTGAACACACGCGAGTCTCTATTTATACGAGAATCCTCAAGTGTGTGTGCACTCCAGTCCTCTGAGCTATGTGTTGAATTTTGCTTGTACATGTTATTTTCATTCCAGGGGCCTGGTGGTCTTGCCTCACTGTTTCATATACAGCTCGGTTTCTCTGTTTCACACAGAACATGCTATGGGTAGAAATAGCTATCTGGCAGACTTGAGCTTATCCTAAAGCACTTCTTTGGCATATACACAGATTAATATATAATGTGAAAGTAAGTATATTAGATACAGTTCTGTTCAGTGTGGATATAATCATGCTTTGTGTACTAATTTTTAAATAAAGTTATTTAATGTAAAATGTTTTTCACTAATTATCCTTAATGGAAAACAATTGGTAATGTTTTATTTTTATATCCTGAACCAAATGTTTTTTTTTTTTTGTGAGATCCAACAGGTCATGGTAGCAGCCTTGTTTTCAGCAAGATAAGCATTAGCAAGCATTCCTTATCATACATCAAATCATAATGTGTTTGGCTCTTTAACGGTATATTACTATGTACATCAGATGCATGCAATCATTTGGAACACTGGGTGGTTTCCATCTAGTGGTCAAATCCTGCATAACATCTAAAATCGGTTTAATGGTGTCATCTGCATAGCCACTGAAATCGTAATTCTTTTACAGTGAATCTGTTCTTTCGAGTCCATTAAATTAAGTTTCATTCAAACGCATTCACTTCTAAAGCATTCCGTTTTAATATTTTTTCTCCGGAAGGAGGAATCCCCCATTGCAGTGAGGTTCCATTCATGTTTCATAAAACTATTTTATTGCTGGGTAAATTTATATATACACACATTTCATTACATATTGTACTTAGTTACATAAAATTACATTGGCCATTCAGTCTTGGGCCACCTCAACTGTGCAGGGCTCTTTGATTCAGTGCACTGATTTGTGAATGAACAGAAGAAATTTGTGCAGAGACATCATTGAGACTTCAATCGCTCTTTGAAAACAAGTTACATCATTTCTTTGAGTTTGTCAAATTAAGCCAGAGAATAAACAAGTTTTGAAGATTTCTTATAGCGCGCACATGGAAACTCTACCAGTTTATTACAGACGTTCACAAAGCCGTTAACCAGCGTGACCCCAGGGCGACATGGATCTGATCCATCAACTAATACTTGTTCTTTTTTCCTCTAACAAATCTGTACATCTTTAATCTGGCATTAAGAAAAAAATAAAAACGTGGAACCTGGCATTGTTCTGCTGTATACGCACTTTTAATTTTGCCCAAGTCTCTCTACTACACACACACATGCACTCCTTCACAAGCAGCTTCGTAAAAAAATACATTCTTGCATGTATGTACAGAGGTCCCAAGGTTTTTCAAGAAGTGCACTTATCCAAAATCATCCATATCTATTGGTGCCAATACGATGATCTACGGCTTACAGGTCAGTGCCGTGTTGTGCTACGTTGGTCAGACAGTCGATGCAGACCACAACACGGACACTGGCAAAGTGCTTAGAGTCTTCATCCCTTGCCACTGGCTAGGCTCCGTGCCACCTAGCATGTCAAATTCTATGGGACTTTGCTTGTTCAGCCCAGGCAACTGAACGTCTACCCTAACTGACCTCATAGCACTGTGCTGTCTCCAAACACCCACCACGTGCTCAGTGAATTTCAGATCCATGCCTTTCGTGTCTCCGCTGATCCCCGCAAGGCATTAGAAACTCGCTGCGTGGCATCCGTTGATCCATGTGCCCTCATCTTCTCACAGCGTGCTCTCCAGTGTGTTGTAGTTGTCCTTGAAGTTCTTGAGCTCCAGGAAGTGCTTGGGCCTCTTGCTGCGCTGGCCAGAAGGCAGGTAGGTCACCTGGATGGTGGAGGGGCCAGTCAGGCTGGGCGAGCTGGTCAGGTCCTTAGCTGCTGACTGGTGCTGCTGATTCAGACTGGTTGAGCTGGAATGGGCTTTAACACTGGGGGTGAAAATTAAGAGTAGGCGATATGGTTGTCATGATCAATTGTATCAATGGATATTGATAATTATCACAATGCAAAGCGTCATTATGTCTTTACTTCAATGCCTCATTTTTGCTTAAAATTCCTTTGGAATTTGAACGGACTGAAAACTGAAATTAATCTTAATAAATAAAACACATGAAAATAAACTCTCTTCGGGCGCAACACCACAATATGTGGACAGTACATTTTGTCGTTAGGTACTTTCCTCTAAGTGCCGCATTGTTCATTTCAGGGATCGAGTTTGACTAGGGCTGGATGATATTCCCTAAAACTGATATCTCAATATTTTCAGAGATTTTCACAATTGTGATATCACAATATTCTAAAATTCAATTTTTTTTTACTAGCCAGTACTTATGGAGTGTATGATGGGTATAATGATAAATTACATCAACAGGCTCATATCTTGATGGAATTTGTGTAAATTCGTGTTTAGAGTATACCACAATACGCACGATATTCAGATTATAAACATTCATATTGTCATCAATCATAATACTATGTCAATAAAACAATCGCCCAGCCCTAGTGAAAAGAATGAAGCAGTACTGTACAGAAACAAATGCAGTGGTTAATAGAATAATAGAATGTAGAATATAACAGTGGTACGTGATTCCCATCTTGCTCTCCATGAGACACAGACACATGTACAGGTAAAACCAAGGTTGGGGGTCACAGCACAGGGTCAAATAGTGTGCAGCGAGCTCCCTGGAGCTGGGGGTCAAGGGCGGCATCAAAACTGCCAGCCCTGGGATTCGAACCAGTGACCTTCTTATCACAGGCACAGAGTCCTATCCCGCTGAGTCATACACCACCCTCAATTGTTTTTACTTGCAACACAAATTTCTTAATTTTTATATGTAAAACTTAGTTGTTTCTACAGGCGCTGAGATTGGTTAACAAACTTTAACAGTGTCGTCAGTCAGGAGGGGCCGAGGATGCAACCCAGTGCCACAGACATGCGGGGAGACCCGAGTGCATGACAGCAGCAAATCGACGGGCTGTAGCAGGAATACTTACACTTCAGACAGTTCATTTAGAGACTCCTGGTATTTCAAAAACTCAGCCTCTCCAAACACCTGCAAAAGGCCGAGACAGGTCACAACACACCCACACATACCCATACACATGTGCATGCACAAACACCCACGCAAAGACACCAGCAATCTATGGGGGCTTGACGCAGACCCATAGCCTCCCCCAAACTGGCAGACGGACCCCTGTCCCATGGCGGGCACTCTCGTATCCCTCCAGCAGCCTGTCAATGAGAGCGCTGCGGCCGTTCTTGAACGCTGAGTGGGAGCTGCGCAGCTCCAGCAGCCAGCTGCGGAAACTGCAGCCTGTGACTGCACTGTGGCTGCGACCCATCTCCTGGAATGGAATGTCTACAAGAGGAGCAGAGAAGGACACTGCAGGTAGACTAAGGGTGCATCTGAAAATGCATACTTACACAGTACAAACTGAGTTTTGTTAAAAGCCCCCTATTTGACCATTAATGCAGTATGCACTGTAGGCATGCATGAGAACAGTATACATGCACTCAGACATACAGCCCTGGAACAAAATAAGATAACTTCATACGAAAAAAAAATCTGCATTTTTAAATCCTTTAAATTTAATTGTGGTTCTGCTGGCAGAAGGCTACACTGAGCAGCAGGCTGCTTCCAGGCTCAAAATTTTTAAGACAGCAGTACACATGAACAAAGTGAAAGAGGAGAGACTGGGAATAACCAGAAACCAGCCAGGTATAGGACAACTTTCTAATGGCCATCAAATTATCGGACAGTATCTCACGAACTGGAGAATGACATCAAGTGACCTTCGAACGGGAAACATCAAGTGCAGGTGTGAAGTACACTGCTAGGACAGTTCGTATCAGGGTCCTAGAAGCAGGACTGAAGTCCCATAAAGCAATGAAGATGCCCTTCATTAATGAGAAACAGAGAAGAACCAGGCTGCAGTTTGCAAAAATATATATATTACTGACAGATGCACACCCATAAATGGAGAAATGAGTGAAACGAAAAAATTGTGCTGTGGTCTTCATTTTTTCCAGAGCTGTACTGCAGTAGCCATTTTGCATATTGCCTGACCCAGACATGTACCAATAACATAGCTTGACCCCCACAAAAGATAAAAACATTAATTCATTCATTCGAGTCAAAAAATGTAGCTGGGTATTGCTATCTACTTAAATTTGTACAGAGATTTATACTTCCCCCACCACATTAACACAAATTTCTGAGCAAGTGACTATCTTTGTTGCTCTAGCGGTCTTGTGGGATAGCATAGCGTTCATTGGTTGCACACTTCATAATTTCACAGAATGTAGTATGTCACCCGCGTACCGTTCACCTATTGTTTAATCCATACTGAGGACTCAGACATACTGCTCCTGTCGCATACTACATTTCACCTACTACTTAGCAAACAAGTATGTAATTTCAGGTGTACCCTAAGAATCTCTGATTACAAAAAAACACTATAGTATTTTCCAATGGTATCTTTAAATCATTAAAGTCTATAGGGCTTTGAGAGAATGTATCGCGTGACTAAAATGTAGAAGTCTAATTATAGAGAGGCCCTCAAAAGCCAACCAAATCGAAAACTATAAGAACAGAAAACTATGCAAAAAATTGTGCCAGAAGGAAAATAGGTACAAAACTGGCTATTACTTCATTCTTGGGAACTTTCTGACAATGATGTGATTTGAAACACAAGCACTTACATGATGAATAGGCAGACATTTAACAAAGGCAGTAAATCTTACCCGAGTCTCTGATAGCATCTAGGGCCATCATTCTGTACAGGTAGTTATAACAACCTGCAGACATATAACACATAAGCATAACTGAGCAGGTATATAAAACACTTTAATGTGTAACAGGATCAGTATAGTTACGTAACAGATCATGCATGTGCTATGCACCTTCACTAAAGTCATTACTGCAGCACAGGTTTTGAAACATCCCTCTCATTAATCTTGAATAAGATTAAGATGCACTTTATTTACACACAGTGCAAACACGTAAACATAGTGCAAACAAATTTAAAGAGTACACAGTACACAGACCAGTACACAAAACATTCCCGCATATCCCAATGAAGCATTGCAATGTAATAAAGTTTGGAAGAAGGGAAGCAGGTGCTGGTGCCTTTGGCATAAGTCCATTCTAATAAAAACTCAAGCACAATATGTAATTATATCTCTATGTATGCTATGTACCTAAGGACACAAAAACACTGTCCCTCAACCCAACAAATCTTTGCATCAGAAAACGACTAGTTGTAAAATCCAAGCTGTCGACTCACTGCAAGTTAGAAACAATGGTGAGAAAATATGTACAGAATGTATATTTATGTCCAGTACTATGTAAAAGCCTTAGGCAGTCAAAAAAAAAATCATCTTCATGTTGGTTTAAAAATACATTACGTCTGCCAAGGTGTGTTAGCTTAAACATTTGAAAACCTCTCCTAAAATCACCCCAGTATTTGCAGCGATCATTCAATACACCCATGTATTTTTTTTTTTTTAACTCGACCTCTAGCCCACCATGTTTGGCTAATCAATACCTCATTGAGTTATTTAACTAATTAAGTTAATTACGTGACCAGGCAGTGAAATTTAACTAATATATGGAATAGCTAGGGTAGCTCTGAGGCGAGGTCTGGAAACTGAAGAGGTGTTCTTCCAGACAACATGATGCCAGCATTTTTTTAGAGTATATTAGAAATTCTTGTTTATTTGTTATTGTGTTACTGTTAATTTGCATATGTTTAAATATGATTATTTTTTCCTCTGACAAATGTACACATACTACCAAGATAAACAGCTTTAAACCTTTTCTTTGTCTAAAACTTCATTCTGTAGGTATTTGTTTACCACTGCTGCTTCTTATGCAATGTGTGTGCATATTTTATAGGTGAATGGTTTTCTAAGTTGTATTTTCCTCATCACAGATTGCACGGCAGCTTTAGAGGAGTGACATTTCATCGCAGCAATGCGGGGCGTGCGTGCATCCTTGTATGGTGAGACGACAAAGAATCTTGAACTGAATCTTGAGAGTGCTCCGAGTATGTGCAGTAAGTCAGGTGCGGTCACTCACCATTCTGAGCT
This sequence comes from Mormyrops attenuatus, assembly GCA_026777985.1. Classification (NCBI taxonomy): domain Eukaryota; kingdom Metazoa; phylum Chordata; class Actinopteri; order Osteoglossiformes; family Mormyridae; genus Mormyrops; species Mormyrops attenuatus. Next base: position 13,856,179 of record JAODKC010000137.1, read on the forward strand.
CTGTTCCTCAGCCGGTCATCCTGTTCAGAGAGCAGCCGAGGCTCGTAACGGATGGCATGCACCTTGGACAGGCGTGATTCAATTTCTTCTTTCATGTCCTGGGGGTGAGCACAGAGCAATCATCAGTTTGCATGCGCAACCGAGTAGTGATGTTATGCTCGCAAATAATTCAGTTCTTTTCAATGGCTCTTCGGTACGAACGAAAGGAACCAAGTAGTACTTCAGAGTCGTTCTTTTTATCGTCGTGCCCAAATTTCATTGCCTGCCCTAAATCCACTCCATTCCTCTTTAAGTGAACAGTGAGAACCAGCCAGTCACAAGAGGTGGACACTGTCTCATTACATTCCTTAAAGGTACAATGATCATGATTTGTGCCAATAAAAAGTTTTCTAATATTAAGTGCTGCATGAGTTGTATTCAAGGCAATATATTACATAACACATTTCATAAGCAGAAAAGTGTAGGGGTAAATTCATAGTTCAGCTATGTGTCCCTTAACATTCTTCCGAACAATGTCCAGCTGCGTCCCATGTGGTTAAAACAGAGCTGAAAAATCCCGATCGGCTAACGGGATGCAGCAGACATAAGTGTCCATAGTGCACTACATGCAGCTGGTGTAAACAAAGCGATTGCACTTCTAGTCGTATAATGGTACAGTACACGTATAACTTACAACACCCATAATACTTGATAGCGATAATGAACGTCTGTGTTACGATTTTATAAATTGTTTACGCAATGATGTAGTACTACTAAACCAGGTCCAAGATTTGGACATGAAATTATATTGGAGGGATGTCCAAGTCTGAATCTTATCCAAATCTTACTCTATAATTATCCTAGTGATTATTTCGCAGATAAACCTAGTAACCCCTTAAAAAACGATGCCGAACGGCTCCCGAAAAGTAACGGAGCTATATGCTCGAGCTCCCTTCAAGGAGCCGCAATTCCCATCCTTGGAAGAGGTGCTCTGAGGTGACATGAGCATATCAAACCCACCTTGGGGGCGTTATGTCCAAGCGGGACGTGGGGTCCTCGTCGAGATTTCATGGCGAACCTCACAATTTGTCTTTTCACAAAGATGAACAGCAACACAAATACCTGCATTCGGGGATAAAGAGGCATGAGTCCGTGACATTTCCCCCATGGCCCCAGCATTAGATGTACCAGCAAAGTCAGTCTTTACCACGAATCATCAAAGTATTTGTGCCGTCCTGACTAAAACATGTATTATATGACTAGTGACCTGGGGGAAAACGGCTGCGAACTTAAATAATACGTTAAGTTCTGTAATAAAATACATTTATACTGGCTGTTAAAGCGCAATGCCGTATTCAATCCTAAGCTGCACCATTACGCGCAACTTTATAATATTTTCACTGACGGCTTGCAATTAACCAAATGATTACACATACGAATTCCCAAACAAAATATAAATACTTGCTAAGCGTTTTAGATGAAACAGTTTGAAGACATACCAGACTTCCGTAGGCCATTACCAGCACTACGTTCACTCCTGACAGCGTCGGACCCGGAACCATGTTTGAAAACCTAAAGTAATATAAACCGTCTTTTGCATTCGTTCTCTCCCTTCAGTCTGCTCAATGTTCACCCCAAATCACAAAGAAACGTTTTCTTCTTAAAAACAGCAACCGCTACTATAAAGCGGTTGTTTTCTTCCGTAGCTAAGAACTGTCACGTGACCTGGCCGGATTTCCAGTTCCTTCTTCTTCCGCGCTGTTTAATGGCAGCTTGAACGCCCGGAAGCGCGTTGCTGCCATCTACAGTACGGTGCAGTACATTACAGTAGGTGTGACTTCCAGCAAGCAGGATCCTGTCGTTGATTGGTCTTCCTGAAAGGGCAGCAAACGATAGTTATTATTGATTTTCTGTTCTAGTGAAGAAATGGTAATATAATGGTGAAGGGAAATTCAGATTCCTGTGTATGTGAAACAATGGAGTGGAAAGTGTGTCTGTGGAGGTTAATGTTTGAAGCACATCATTCCATATTTTATTACTATATTGTACCAGTGACTGCAGCTAAGTCTACTGTACTGGTCCTTTTGCTATGTCTTAGATGCCTTGTGGTAACTGCGTTGGGAAATGCGCTATATTAAGATAAAAGTAGTTGGCATATAAAAGTAGACGACAGCAAAACCTCTGGAGGGTTTATTCCAGGAAGTCGAATTATCAGATGCCCAGCAGTTGCTGCGTGAAGCACTCTGGCTGCGACTGATAATGCTTTGTAAATATTACAGCTAGGACTGAATGGCTTCTTAGCATTAAAAATCAACATCTTGAACTTGATTGATTGCTTGAGTCAGGAATTGGATGACAACAGCTAAATGCATGTTTAGTGTTCTTGGAACTGAATCCAAATTCTTTGTGTGTGCCACACACACACATGGCCAATAAACCTGATTCTGATTATCTGAAATGCCACACCTAACTGATAATGTTGGTAACCAGAAAACCTATTCAGAGGCCCATGCGAAAACATCACCAAAGTAACTCTAAGTCTTGAATGAATTTTATAGTATAAAGGACTGATAAGATGCTACCAAGCTATGATAATGATACCAATAATATATGAGGAAGTTCTTCCAGAAAGATTACATTGCAATCTACAGGCCACTTATATCAATGTTTCAAATATACAATACACTGCATGCAGTACTTGCATCATTTCTTCAGACCAATATTTTCAATCGAGATGAATCTCCATTTAAGATGGGACTGTTTAAAAATAGAGCATGTTTACTATTTGGTCTGAGTACTTTCTGTTTGGAGTTATTTAGGAGACCATGGATTCTATATTGTGCTGAAGTATTAGGCAAATGATTATCAAATGAATAAAATTATAAAATGGGCTCAAACTTGACCTCCACTCAACAAGACACACAAGCAAAAACTTCATGGCCATGAATGGGCATGAACACATTTCAAGACTGATGTTACAAAGGTTTTGTGCGCAGGTGAGATTAAAGTGATTCTTGATGGAGGAGATAGATCTTCTGGATGGAGGAGATCACCTTCTTCAAGCACCAGCAAGGCAGTAAAGGAGTGACAGTTTGGGCTGCAATTAACAGTGATGAACTTGTAAAACCTTTCCGACTTGCAGATGCCATAAAAATTAACTCCAAGATCTACGGCCAATTTCTAGAATGTACCTTCTTGAAACACTGGTAAAAAAGAAGTTAGTAGCTTTCAGAAAGGTTATGATATTCATGCCGGACAACACCTCTTTCCCATGCATCAAAGAATTTCAAAGATTGGCCAAGAAAGATTTGAAAAATGACTGAATTAAGACCTGGTTCCCTTCACTGCCTGACTTAAATGCCTTTGAGAAGCAATGGGATTTACTAAAGCATGAGAATAACTAAAGTGGCAAGCAGAACACTTTTTACACCAGCATCATCTGAGTGAATACAGGATATGATCAGACCAAAAATCTGATGAGTTCAATGGAGATCAGGCTCATTATGGTCATTGAGAAGAAATGTGGCTATACAGGATGTTAATTAAACTTGGTAAAGTGGACTGTGTAGAATGGCCAATAGTTTGGTATTCCTTAAATACACTGAATAACTAAAACTGTTTTTTAATATTATTTATGTTGATGGCGAAGAGAGAAAAATCCACAGTGCAGGGTCAGCCAGCACTCCTAAAGTAAAGTACAGGTGGTACAAGGGGTATAGAATAGAATAGAATAGAATTTTATTATCATCATACAGCGTACAACAAAATCTGGTATGCCACTCCAGTGACAATGCAGAAGAAAAACAAAGAAATAAAATAATCAATAAAAAGATTAAATATATGCCAAATATATAAATATATGTCCATTAAGTATTTTACAAGGATAAAAAAGACTGGATCTGGGGGAATTGCAAGGAGGCATTGCCATGAGGTAATATTGCAATGAGTCAACAATAACAACAGGCAAGAAAATATGACAGTTGTGGAAAATCCCAGTGGCACAAAAAGACATGACAGCATGGTATGATCAGTACAGCAAGCAGGATTGATTAGGAGGTATCGAGATAAAGGTACCCGTCTTTTTTTTACGTCTCCCACCAAAATTATTAAAACATATAATTGTATTGCAGACTAGACAGCAAATTCCGCCAAAAGTTTTTGCTTTCATTTCTGCTCTATTCGTATATGTTTCTGGTTGTACAACTGTAATGAGAAATATGACGGCAGCCCTAAATAAGTTAAATGTCCGTTAGAAAAACTGGGGCTTTGAAATAGTTTACGGAAATCGCCTACGTTTCCGTTTGTGGCCGACTGGAAAAAAAAACGTTTTACCGTTTTTACAGTCAGCGCTTTTCTGAAGGAAGTGTGTTGTATATATCACAAAAAGCCTTCAGCGGTCGACGACCACAGAACAGGAAGACACCACAGAGACGGCGCGGTTCTACCCGGAGGTCGATCACATGACCTAGGAGACGCCACTGAAGCCGCCATGTGTTCTCATAACCACGTGACGAGGCTGTATCGGGGTGTCAGTGTGGAAGAGAAACAGGTAAACTCCGGGCTTGTCGCTTATTGTCTGCGTGAGTCGGTATTGTCTGTTTTTAATAAGCTTTTACGTGGTTCGGTTTTATTAAAACACGATTAGGATATGTATATTGAGGCCACTTAACAAGATTAAATGATGATTTCTTCCGTTCCACCGGTTTTTTGGTTTCTTTATCGTCTGGTATTTATTGTAGTTATTCTGGGCCTGCTGGCCTACTAAGGGCCTCGGTGTAGAGTATGTCCCTCTGCGCCGGTTCGGCTTACTGGTGCCTGGGGATGCTGATCGTATTATATGGATGCTAATGCATTTATGGGAGGACTCGACATGCTACGGAGTCGTGGGAATTATTTGGCAATAGAATGCGATTTTAACCGGTGGATTATACATTTTGCGTATATTTTCTTTGAAAACGGTTAAAATATTTGACTGACTAAGTTGCCGGGATGGATCCGTTTGCTTTAACCAACCGGCCATGAGGTCGCTTCCTACGTGCGGGTAACTAGCTTTGATGGCAGCGGCGATTTGACGAAGCGATTAACGTGGTATACCAATACATACGTGTAACATCTGTTTTGTGCTAATTTTAACAGAAGCACAGAATCGTGTGGAGAGGCGTGTTTAAGGGGAAAGGGAACTATGAGAAATTGGTCGTGTATGTCGTACCACAGAATAGTGAATACGAGAAAGTAGTTGCTAATTACTTAAGGGGATGTCTGTCTGCTGAACGTTTTGGCCCTAAGACGTGTGCAATTACGTATTTAAACGAAATTAAACGTTTCGTGTTTTTTTTTTTTTACATTTATGCAACCTTGGTTTACGGAAATTGATATTACTGGCGTCTATCAACGTAGTTAGTCAGCTAGTGACCTGAGTTCGGTTGATCACTCTTTCAGGTGATTTGCCACAACAGCGATATTAATTCAGCCGTGCCGCCGGCTGGGTGTTTAACTTAATAACGCTCTAGGAGGGCCGCTAAAAGCTCCCCGTATTTTATTTTTAGTGTGGCGCTTAATGGCTCCAGTTAGCAAAAATAGGTTTCGAGGCGTTTACAAGGTTTTCCGCTAGCACAGTACAAAGAGTGCCCGCGCAGAGGGTGACAAACGCGGGTGCAGCGGAGCTGTGTCTCCCTACGGCTTTAGACGTAACCCTGAAGCGTCGCGGGGGGCGGTCAAAAAAGAGCCCGCCGCCGAGTAACCGGGCTGCTCTGGGTCCGGGTCACTGCCCGCCACTGCAGGCTGTCTGCGCGGGTTTACTACACACGCCTCTGTGTAAAATGTTAACTTTGCTTTGCTGCTCCTGTACTCACAAGTGGCGCAGAGGAAGGATTTTTTTTTCCTCGCGTACTTTAAATATTGGTGTAATAAATCTGCAGTGTGTTCCAGCATGGATTCCTTCCTGACCCACGTTATGTAATGGGGATACAGGTGGGGTATGGGTGAGGCAGATAAATGCGAGGATATATTTTCAGTCTCTTCTCTCCATTGGTTCCTGTAGAAATTCAGCTTAAGATATTCAGAAGGCGTATAGATTCTGATAAAGGAACCGCTAAACAACTTATAAAGATGCGTTTAATAAACATTTTTGTATTGTACCTGTAAAAGTGGTTGCCTGTCTAGCGCACTTGTATTTACTGTCATTAAGATGAATTGCACCTGATTGTACAGTGAGCATTGCTGTAGTAGCTGATGCCCGGTCCTGTTTGTTTCAGGTGTTTTTTCCTTTGTAAATACTTGTATTTGTATATACTGTAAATGATGACGTCAGTGGGCAGCAGCCGAGCTCGCGGCAGCTGGGAGCAGACGCAGACGCAGAACCAGACACAGCACAAGCAGAGGCCACAGGTAATCACAGAGTGCCAGTCACATGACTCACGCATGGGCATTCCCTCCAGGGCCCAGTGCACGTCCATCCAAAGTAAACTGCCCTTTTGTACCTTTATCTATTCCTTGAATCTGACCTGTTTTTTATAGGTCAGTTATCAACACTCTGCAAAAGTGAAAAGCACAGCGTCCCACTGAACACTGACACTTGTATGTTTAAGCACGGGGAAATATTACTGTCAGTATCACTTTCATTTCGGCTCCCTGGCTTTGCCAGCTGAATCCCCCCTGGCTGTCCTGGATGGGGTTTCTGTGCAGCACCCCCTGAGCTAGCGGTGGCTCCCATTTGCACTTTGAATACCAGGTCTGGGAATCCCGGTCTGGACTCTGCTCTCTGTCTCCGCAGGCCACGGCAGAGCAGATCCGACTTGCACAGATGATCTCAGACCACAATGATGCAGACTTTGAAGAGAAGGTCAAACAGGTGGGGGATGTCTCTTCTGGTCTTAGCTGTTGCGAAGAAGAGCAGTAATCATACATTCTATGTATGTAACAGGGCTGGGTGATGTATCGCTACATAATAGTGTAGATGTTGCATCCTTTAGTCTCGATTCCTTGAGTTTGCATTTGCTGTGGGAAATTTAGAACTAGTAGTGGTGCTTTATCCAGGAGGTGCCTGCACGTGTGCGTTATAGCTGGGAAGGTGTAAGTGGTGTGGCCAGACAGACAGTGGGCTGTTTATGCCTCTCTCAGGGACGGTGATACCCTCTCCGTGTTCCTTCCTGTATGATGTTAACCCCCCCCTTTTAAAATTTTGCATCTGTCTGCCAGTAGTGTCCTAATTCCAGTATCTTCGCCTCCCATTGCATCAGCTGATTGACATCACAGGCAAGGACCAGGATGAGTCCATGATTGCGCTCCATGACTGCAATGGCGACGTCAACAGAGCCATCAACGTGCTGCTGGAGGGCAGCCCGGACACTGTGAGTGTCACTGTTACCGCGGTCATCTGGATTTCAGCGAGTCATGGTGAAAGAAAAAGCTGTTCGGCTTCTATGAGGACTGACATCGTAGTAGCATCTGGTGGATCCAGAACGATGAGCGTACAAGATGGTTTTGTGGTGTTCTGTGCCTGTAGATGGCCAGTACTGTTTGGAGACATGGGTGTCATGTCCATGTGAATGGAGCTTTAGGTTAAGTAGTAAATGGGGTTGATCTGCTGCTGCTGTGATGGCTGCTGTGTTTGTATGCTGCATTTCCTCCGTTATGAATTGTTTTTACATATCGTGATTCAGTCTGATCTCCGATTCTCCCTCTTGTGTCAGGACTCATGGGAGATGGTGGGGAAGAAGAAAGGCGTGTCTGGGCAGAAGGAGAATGCGCATATGGATGTGGGAGAGGAAGGGAAGGAGAATAGGGAGCGAGGAGGAGAGAGGGATGTAGCACGGCGCAGAGGAGGAGCTCCACGCAGAGGCCGCGGTGCCAGCAGGGGGCGTGAGTGTGAGTGTACAAGCCGCCTCGGTGCATATGCTCAGCCGCAGTGTCCTGGAGCGTAGTGACCAATCAGAAGCCCCGTAGTTTGTTGGACTCCGGGAACTCATCTTGTCGTCTGTTATGCAGAGCTCATTAGCGTTCAACTGCATTTAGTTTTTGCTCTGTAATCCATGTTTTATTGTGTTTGAGGAAAAGTAGATTTCCCAAGGCCCCACAAGTGTCCAAACCCAGTGGTATCTTGCATGTTTAAATAATTGAAATGCCAGCAGTTTTTCTATAGTTGCCCATATTGGCCGCACACTTGTCGACTCTTTGTTGCTTCTGTTGTAGTTTTGAAGGAGGTACAGTGTGTGCCATAGCCAAATCAGAGCCGGTACCAGATGCTCTGTCAGCTTCATTCATGCTGTCGGGCAACACTGAGCTCTCACAATTCCATCCGGGTCCAAAACGGGCATGGAGCCTTTTTGACCAAAGGTTTAATATAATGTTGTTTTGCTGTCTCCCACGTTTCCTGATTCTGCAATTGAAATCTGTCTCCCCTTTTAGTTTAATTGTATTTACCTCTCGTTTCCTCTTCCTCTTGATGAATCATTGCATCTTCTGCCCCCCACACCAGTTCGAGGTCAGGAGAATGGCCTAGATGGCAGTAAGGTGGGAGGAGCTTCTGGCCGGGGCACAGAGCGCGGTCGCCGAGGAAGAGGCAGAGGAGGCAGAGGTACCTTTTTAACCGGCATGACTTGTCTGAAATGTCATCCATCTTTTGATGTTCCCTTTGAAGCCTGGCGCCAGCGTTGTAAGTTAAGCTGTTGCAAGGTCCACCTTGAAATGTGTGTATACATTTCTGCACCATTAGCTTTTTTTAAAAAATTGGTCCAGTGTTCAGACGTGTGTACAGTTCTCGTGTTTTTGCAGGTAGTATTGATGCGTTCTTTGCTTGAGACAACTGTGCAGAGTAGGGTGCAGTGGTGGAAGCTGCTTGGTCATGTTTTTTTGTCCTTTTTTCCCTGTAGGGGGCTCTGGAAGACGAGGGGGCAGGTTTTCAGCCCAGGGCATGGGGTAAGTTCATACCTGCTACACTCCTGTGAGGGCCTAGTCCACCAGTGAGACTAAAGCAGGGATGCCAGTGATAATTCTAGATACATCTGTTGTGTTTCAGAGAGTAGTGTATTGTTTAGCTTTGTCAGAAGCTGGCGTGTGTTTGTGTCAGAGCTGCTGAGTGTGGGCTTGTCTGCTTTGAGGTTTTGTGCGTGTGTGTTTGCGTTTGTCAGTGTGTTTATGCATGTAGCTATTGCATATCTTGAGCAGCAGTCTTTCATTGCTGCCTGATTACATCTGGATTCTTGGCCACATTTTTTGGATTTCCTTAGACCATATGACTGAAACGGTAGGATGGCAGGGGTATCTGGTGAAAATGGATTTCACTGACTGCTTGGAACGCCCCTCAAAACACAGAAACACGTACTTCATGCTTGATTGTTTAATTTCTTCGAAAGTGAATTTTACAGACATTATGAGTGCGGGTGAATCTAGGCCGTTAAGATCACTCAGTTTTGTGTGGGATTCTTGAAATGCTGCCAATGATGTGGTTTGGATTTGGTAAAGAATGTGTTCGCTTTTTATTCACCGGGAAACAAACATTTGTTCAGCAGGATAAATTGATTTGTTTTTTGAGCATTGAAACGGACTGGATTATATCTTTACTCTTCAAGGCAAAATACCACCAAAGATAATGGTGAATCTTCAAGTTACTTCTTTTGAAACGTGCAGCAAATGTAAACCGATGTTAATTGTACTGGACTCTTGTGATTGGTTTACCTGACAAGCGACTCAAAATTCCTCTTAGGATGAGTGGTGCTGGATGAGTAGGTTGGGTTTGCAGTGTGGTCCGTTACTACAAAAGGGGGTTTGGTGTGTGTTTTGTGGTGGTTTTGTGATACACAAACCTCTGAGCGTGTTTTGCTGCACAGACAGCCCCCACTGGACGTGTGTCGTGTTTCTCAATGGGCTTTTTCGTACAGTCCTGCGTGAGCCAAACCTGCATTTGGTATCTCTTCTGCATGCGTGTGCCCTGCCAGCCCCTACGAATCTACAATCCTTTTCTTTTTCTTTTGCGATCAGTTTCTCCAAACAACCACATGCTGTGTGAGGACCCATCGCATAAAACTTTAACTGAATTTGTCTGAACTCCTTTCATTTGGAACGGATTCCGCAGAAAATGTTGCACTAATAGGAGAGGTTTCTCCCAAGCTGTCCTGCTTTAAATGTTCCATGTAGTCCCTCTTGCACTAAATTTAACCCAGTATTTATTTAAGATGGATGCAGTTTTACTAACACGCATAAAGAAGCACCGTTGACTGGATTTACCCACCGCTTTCTAACTGAATGTAAATGAACATGTTGTGTAGTGCAGAGCCCCTGGACGAGCATCGCCTTCCGTTTGTCCTGCCTGCGTGTGCACGGTGGTGCAGGGGTCCCGGCATGTGCGTCGGTTTGATGCCCTCTTTCTCTCCCCTGCCGGTGCCGCCTCGCGCACGCTACACCTCCGCTGTCCCCTCTTTTGGGCCGCTGTAACGTTTGCTGTTGTCTTTTTCCTCTAAAGCCAGATTGATAAGGGGGCAGGATTTGATTTTTCGGGAGATGAGAGGTGAGTGGTGCTTCGCCCCGTTTGTCAGTTTCATAGTTTGCGAGGGGAGGGCGGTGTCTGTTGCCGTTGGCGATTATGAGCTTGGGGGAGGGACCAGAGGAGGGAAACGGGGGACCAACCGGCAGGATAGATGAAGGCGTACAGTTTGTCCAGGTGGCTTCAGGTGACATTTTTGGCTTTAGGATACCGTCGTAATGCACAATGTTCCCAGTGATTGATGTCAGGTTTGGTGCTCTCTGAAAAGTAGCCCCTTGTCTGTTAAAAGGCAGGTCAGATTGGGTCAAAATGACTGAAGAATTTGTCTGAGCTGGCGGTAGGGGGGAGGGAGGGGTTATTCTCGTTGTCACTGTGAGTGAGGAGATCTATGTGCTGTAGACAGCCCGGCTGCCAGCAGTCATAGCACGAGAAAAAACCTACTGTGCGGGGAAAAAGGCCGCGAGTATGGTGGTGGTTCACGTTGGCGTTTTTCTTGTGAATTTACGGTTAAGTGTAACCCAGTAGTGTCCTGTTACAGGCGGAGCAGCGCCCTCTGTGAGTCACCGTGAGACTAACCGGACCCCTTTCGTTCTCCCTCTCTCCACCAGGACCTTTAACCCTGCCGACTACGCCGAGCCGGTCCAGGCTGAGGAGAGCTATGCTGGTGGTAGCACGTGGAACAACACCGGCAGCCTGGAGCCCGATGATGGTGCCAGTCAGTGTCCTTTGACCCCTGCTTGTGTGTGTGTGTTTGTGGGTGTGTGTGGCTTTGAATTTACCACATGGTAGCGACCAAATGTCCTGTGGGGACATTTTTCAATTATATTCATATCTGTGGATGCAATCAAAGAAATAAAAATGCCAAAAGTCTTGTATTTTCTTTAGTTACTTATGGTTAAGGGTAGGTGTGAGGGTTATGGTTGTCATATTTAGGATTTGGGTTTTGACCACTGGAATGAATTGACTCCCCACGATAATACGAGTGTAGGAGCTGTGTGTGAGATTCATTACTTCACTTTGCCATTAGTGGGTGTTGCCATAGTCAAATTAATAGCTGTTAAAACTACTGAGAGCAGCCGTATTGTTCCCACCTGTGTGTGCAGGTGAGTGAAGTTGGGGGTTGCTTTTCAGAAGCCCCTTTGCTTCCTGCTCTGAACAGAGCTGTTTTTGTGTTGCTTTGCCCCATATGAGTGACTGACCGCGTAGGTCAGCCCTGCCAGAACACACCCCTGCGCTTCGGGCAATGGCTGCCGTTCCACAGTCAGTTTCGGCATGCATCTGTGTCCGTCACGGCGCTTGCGTGACTGCATTGCCGTGTGGTTCACATGCGGCTGGGGAGGCCGCGCCCGTTATCTGAGCGACCCGCGGGACGGTCTGTGTGCTGATCCCTTACTCCTCTCTCTACAGGGCTGGAGTTCTCTGGCGTCGAGGGAACAAATTATCCTGGAAAATTTGACTCTGCTCCTGGTATGATTATTCATTTTTATTTTGCTCTTTCTGCAAAAGTTTTCTTTTTAATGACTCTCGATCATCTCGTTCATTTTGGTCTGTCCAAGCCTGCCTGTGTAGAGTTTAGATGACGAGGGGATGGCAGCATGCCACACATCAAGTTGGCCGGGGGGGTGGATTCTGGTTTAGTGGGGTCGCTGGCTTGATGGGGGCTGTGCTCTGTCTCCAGGAGCATGGAGGACGGCACCTGAGGAGTGGGGGACAGAGGACTGGAATGAGGATGTAAGTACCCAGGCTTGTCACTCTGCTGATTAAACAGTCATGATGGGTGTTTATGATAGGGTGTAATGTCATCAAAAGTAAATAAAACTAGGGATTTTTGGGTATTCCCCAGCGGGGAATGCCGTCTCTTTTGGCAGAGGTGTGTGTCTCTGGTTTAAGATGCTGTGCTTCTGATTGGAAAGTTGCTGGTTCCAGTACCAAGGTCGACCAGGATAATTTCACTGTTGGCTCCCTGAGCAAGCCCTTTAACCCCAAATTTCTCTAGGAACAAGCTAATCCTGCTATTTAATTTGTACATTGCTTTGGATAAAAGCATCTGCTAAATAGTTTTGGAAATATTTCCAGTGATTTTAATGTTCAAGAGCAGTTGGCAGCCTGACAGTTGGTTAAAAAAAACATGTTAATATCATCATGCTATGCTTTGCTTCATTCTGTGTTTGGGATGGTACTTCCTGTTACTCACTTTGTTCTGATGTCTCCTCTAAGCTGTCAGAGACCAAGATCTTCACGGCCTCCAGTGTTGCAGCCATGTCCCTGCCCCAGGAGAATGTCACCATCACTGCTGGGCAGAGGTAGAACATTGTTTTTCGCTTCATTGCCTCATTTTTAATTTCCAGTAATGGTTATAGTTAATTCCTTATGTGGTTGCTCTGCTATCAGACTGCCTCCATATTTGTGCAGAGATACCTTAAAAGAAAAAATTAAAATTGTGCTGTCCCCTACAGGATTGACCTAGCAGTGTTGCTGGGGAAGACTCCTCCCTCGACATCTGAGCCAGAACTGGCCCCCCTGGAGGCATCTCAGCCCCCTTCCCTGTCCCAGGCACTGGTCTTCAGCAACTCCAAGCAGGGTGGAACGGTGTCACAGCCCCCCACTAGCGCCCCCTATGGCCAGCACAGCATGGTTAGTATTTCCAGCCTCCACACCAGCACTCACTCCAAATAAAGTAAATCGGGAGACATGAAGCCAAGCAAAACTCACCCCGTGCCCCCTTTCTCTCCTCCTCTGGCTCTGAGGGCCTTTGGGGGTAGGTGTAGGCATGTTGTCTCAGACTCCGAGAGCTTGGTCTAATGATCCCCCCCTTTGTACCCCCTTGTTCTCGTTATGCAGGCCAACATGTTGAGCAAGAGCTTTGGCGACGTGGTGGACCCCAAGGCGGGAACCGGCAGCTCTACCAGCGGTTCGCAGTTCCTGGAGCAGTTTAAGACGGCCCAAGCGCTCGCGCAGCTGGCTGCCCAGCACAGCCAGGCAGGGCCGGCCAGCGTGTCCTCCTCCGCCTGGGACACCAGCCCCAGCTCCCTCGGACAGTACGGTGAGGTTCACAGCAGCTTTGGGGGCATGCGGACTCCAGCAATTCTTTGACTCTACTGGGTTCGTTTCGAGGCGGAGTGTTTGATCCCAACCGCTTCCTGTTTCCAGACATGAAGCCTCAGCCGGAACCTTCCGTTCATGCTCCATTCCCAAAGCGGCAGCCCTTCCAGCCGACCGCATCCGCCACCTCCTCCATGATGGATGCCTTCCTTCAAGACAAAGTGCCCCCCTCTTCAGTCTCCTCCACCCTGCATCCGCCGGTGGCTTCCACCCCCGCGGCACCCCCTCCGTCGCCTCTCTCCAAACCCCCTGCCACAAGCACCGGCCCTCAGATGTCCCCCGGCTCCTCTGACAACCACTCGTCCAGCCCCCAGCCCCTGCAGCAGCATAAGCTGAAGCAGCAGAAGAAGAGGACTTCCATCAGCACCAAGGTACCCGGGCTGCCTGCCGCTTGGCACTTAAATGCAACTGGGGCCTGGAACCATAGCTGCTCCCTTGGCACCGTCACCTTTAGGACCTGTACGATTTCCACGACTGGGTGTTTTATCCATGCACAGTAAAATCTCTCATAAGCAGTGTGCCCAATTAAACGGCACTATTTGGGCTGCATGATATCCCATCGCGATGTGTGAAATATCCTCAAGTGATACTGCAATATTTATTTATAAACTGAAATGTAGAGATGAAATTACCCGAAATAAGTTTGGTTTGGCTGTTTATCTACCGGTAGTTTGTGTCAAATAAGTTGGTGGTATAGGTTAAGTTCATAAGTTCATAAGTAATGCTATTCTGTTTACACTGAAGTAACTACAAATAACATAATAGTATTGCGCAATACATGTCAGTTCCCGTGCATTAGTACACTTTAGTAGCCTTTTTGTTTGTTCCACCATTCTTTATTTTATGGCCTCTTGTGTTCTATGGTGTGTGTGTGTGTGTAAAAGGTTTAATGTAAGTCTAAGTGTACCTCTATCCCAACATTACCTCACAACTTTTTTCCTGTAGCTGGTGTGGGGGGAGCTCTCCTTTCTGTCCAGGTTTAAGGTGCTCTGTGGCTACACAATGGCAGCAGTGACAGAACTTGCTTCCCCCCCCCACCCCCCCCACTAGATCCCATCTCTTGCAGTGGAGATGCCAGGCTCTGCGGACATCTCTGGGTTGAACCTGCAGTTCGGGGCGTTGCAGTTTGGGTCCGAGCCAGTGCTGCCCGAGTATGATTCTGCCCCAGCAACAAGCGCTTCTGTCAGCCAGGCCCCAAGCAGCCTATACACCAGTGCGAGCAGGTAGGTGGTTGGGGTGACCATGCCTTTGTCATCATCCTTTAAAACCTCCTGCTTCTAAGGGAGAAGTTTGCGAGGAGCAAGGTGGTCATCCATAACTGATGACTTGCATGATTGTATTTGTCAGATGGAATACATATTGTTTTGTGAGCAGAGTAGGAAGATGAGATTCTCCAAATAAAAATAAAATAAAGGTGTAGGCCTGATTTTAAGACAAATTGCACCAAAACTGAAGCAGTAGCACTAGGAAAGGATGGTTACAAGACACTTAATCTTCGATAGATGGATGGATCTTTTTTGTCACTACTACAAAAACAGTGAAAAACTGTTTATCAGCACAAGTTAAAGTAATAAATAAGAAAAACACACCTTGTGTGCAGTAACTCTAAAAGTATCTCATGGATTTTTTTTTTTTCCTCAAACTTCCCTGGAACACTGTATAACTGGGGCTTTTCATTTGGAGACAAATTGCACCAAAACTGAAGCAGGGTCACTTAGTGGTGACACATGGAAGGACAGCCACAGACTCATATCTGGTGGACCTGATTATACTGAGACAAGTCACTTTTTGATTTGGGCTTTTAGTAGAGATTTTTTGGAGAGGTGGTGAGAGTGTGTAGGGGAGCTAGAAATAGTAGAGGTGGGGGGAGTAGGGATTACATGCGGGTGGGGAGTTGATTGGGCCGTCCAGGGAATACATGGTTATTATGTTGATGGCATGTAGTTGTATTAGCTTTTATTTGAGCTCTTTCTTTAGGGTCATGTGACCCTGTTTCTGCTTTTCTTTATGCCCCAAATGTCTGTGGTTGTGTTGGGCTGTTCTGGCCACCTTCCATGAAAGTGATTTTCTTTCCTTCCTTCCTTTTCCCTCTCCTCATCCTCCAGTGAGCCTGCCCCCACCCTCCCCAGCCCAGACCAGGGGTACCAGGGCGGCTCCCTCCCCGGCAGCGCTCCCTCATATCCATCCCAGACAGTAACAGCTTCTGGACCGGGCCAGCCCGCGCTTTACGAGCAGAGGTCCACACAGACCCGCCGGTACCCACCCTCCGTCTCCACATCTCCACAGAAGGATGTCCAGCCCGGCAAGGTGGGTAGCACCGCGCCCCAGGTGCAGCCCTTCCCAGCGTGCTGCCACGCTCGGCTTTATCTACCTTGACGACAGAGCAGCGGCCTAAAGCCTGCGTGACATACATGTCATCTGTTCTGTGACTAAAGTTAGTCAGTAGACCTGCAACCTTAAAGTCTGAGGTCTCTACTGCCCTCTAGTGTTGACTCTGTAGAATACTGTAGCGCCTCTGCTCCTTCAACGACAGCACTGGCGGAGCGAGTCTCCAAGCTGCTAACAGACTGCCGTGCTTTGCAGCTCACTGAACTGCGCTGCTCTGTCTCTTGATGTCCATCCTGTATCCTCCTGTACTTCCTCTTCTGGCATCCCACCCTCCAGTGCCATTTCTTACCTTGCCGTTCAACCCCCCACCCACCCCACCTCATCTGCTGTTGCTCATCTCTCCACTATCTCATTCATTCTGTCAACCATGTGTGACAACAAGACTAATTGGCAACTCTGACCTATAAATATCTAGGCGTTTTATTCTTTTTGCTTTGTTTCTACCCCCAACCCCCCGCCCCCAAAATGTTATCTTAAATCAGTGGAGCAGCAGTGGTCTGAGTGGAGATGCTTTGGGAATCCATTGTGTGAGTACAGGAGGAATTTATTCTGTTTCCCGACCTCGGAGGAGCGAACCCCAGCTACGGAGCTGCAGGCTCGCCTGTGGTGACCTCATCGTAGCAATGGGGGGCTACCGCCCGGCCGCGTCCTTCCCATTTTTCTAGGGCCCTGCCGATGCTGGTTAGTCTGGTTGCCATTTTTAGTTAGGTTACGTTTCCTTAAGTAGGTCCCCCCCCCTTTTTTTTTTTTTTTTCTTCCCATCATTCTGCCGGATTTGAAATTCGCCGTCCTTTGCCGTCAGGTTTTATTTTGGGCTGGCCTTTTCCTTTTTGAGATCAGGGATCTCTGTCCTGATTCTGCCACCCATCTGCTTCCATAGCACTGCCAGGTGTCTGACCCTTGCCTGTCCCCCACCCTCCTGTTCCCTCTGTATTCAATAAGGGATTCTTTTTCATATGAATAAATTGACTTTTTTATGTTTTTTTAATATACGACGGCATATAAGTCTAGTAATGGACTCCACTAGGGGGAGCTATACTATAAGGGATGGGAATGCGAGGCTGCTTGGAATCATGGCAGTCAGCCTAAACACTGATCGTGGCATTTGCCTTAATGTATGACTTACTGAATGGTTCTATTCTTCAGTAGGAAAAGGCCCATGAACCATGGTGCAAAATGAGCATTATCAGCATTAGCTTGATGTCCATTTTTCAAAACGAATGGGGGGACAGTTTGTTTTAACTCTGATTCTTTCTCTGCTTTTAATATGATGTTATAAGCCTATTTAAAAGCCTGACTGTCATTCAAGATGGCAACAAATGCTCAATCATATCACTGACCTGCAAGACCACAAGGCATTCCTGACAGTCCTGTTTAATCTGGTTTTTGATCACCTGGTTTCAGTAATGTATTTAATCTTTGGCCCCTCTCAACTGATATGGATTTTTTATTTTTTAACTTCCGTATTAGTTGCTCTTTGCATTAAAATATCTGTTCAATTAACTTTGTTTTGCATTTGCTGACCACAATGAAGCAATGCAGTGCAGCAGCTTTATTGTGCATGTGTGTACTGTCCCTGCTGGACCAACTGCCTGTTGTGTGTTTTACAGAATGGATTCAGTTCAATACAGACGACACAGTCCATGGAAGGTGAGTGAGACGCCATTTTTATGACCAGCTTTGGTAAAGCCCCTGTTTGCTAGCTTTGACTACCTACAAAGCAGTGTTTCCCTGTTTGCTCCTCGGGGACCTGCAGGCACTCCACGTTTTTGCTCTGGGAGCTGGGAGGGAGCAAAAATGTGGACTATCTGTGGGTCCGCAAGAACCAGATTGGGATAACAAGGGAAAACAAATTTGCACACATGGTCGTGAAATGTCTCTCTTTATGGCACCCCCAGCTGCTTCAGGTGCTGTGGTACCAACAAAGCCTGTCTCTGAAGCAGAGGGCACCGTCTCCGTATCCAGCATGGCTTCTCTGACCGACGGTACCACGGTTCCTGTCTCCCTGCTAGCGACGCCCAACCAGACGTCACTCGGCAGTCTGGGACACGGCGAGGATCTGGCCCCTAGCGCCGCTTCCCAGCCCCAGCACAGCAGGTGGGGTGGTGGTGGGGGTCTCCGTGTTTGGTTGCCAGCTGCGTAACGGGGTCAGAAAATGCTTTGTGGTCAAGTTGACAGGTTAGGCTTTGGTTAGGTTTGGGGGATGGTGTGTGGCTCAGTAGGGAAGGCACTTGTGCCTGTGATCGGAAGGTGGCTGGTTCGAATCCCATCCTCCACAGAATAGTGGCTTCTCCATTGGGTCCTTGAGCAAGGCCCCAAACCACTTGAAAGGTTTCAGGTATGCCAGATAAATGGCTGACCCTGCGCACAACCCTACATTTATGCTTGTGTTTTTTGAGGAGAGCATCACTGAAAAGCATTTCAGTAAACCCATTCTTGTGCAAATGGAAAAAAATAAAGCATTTCATTTTCCTTTTGAGTCACTCTGTTGTGACTGTGTTTAGCTCCATGGTGTATGAATTTGATGGGATGATGGTTTAGAACAGTGTTTCTCAACCCAGTCTTCGGGGACCCCCAGATTGTCCATGTTTCTGCTCCCTGCCTGACAGTCCACATTTTTGCTTCCTCTCTGTGCCTTCACAGTGGCTGGGAGGGAGCAAAAATGTGGGCTTTCTGGGGTTCCCCAAGGACTGGGCTGACAAATGCTGGTTTAGAAACACCGCTGACTGCCACTATCTCCCCCCCCCCCCCCCCCCAGCTCTCTGTCTACCCAGCAGAACAGTCTGGCTCCTTCCTCCACGGCACGTACCCCCAACTCCAGCTTATTGGTGAGTGTTAGAAGGGCTTTCCCTGTCTAGCCCAGTGGGAAACAGAACCAGTTATAACTGAAACAAGACCGTTGGCCTTTCAGCTGTGTGACACGGTGCTAAACTCAGTGCAGGGGCTGCAGAAGTGGCAGGATATTAACGCAAGCAGAACACATGCTCAAAGGCTGGAGTACACCTGTCATATTAGCCATCCAGCGTTACTGAATCACAAATTTAGAAAATGTAGAGGTTTATTTTGATGAAGGCTATCCCTTCGCAGCCATAAGCTTTGCTGAAATCTGACCCCCGTTCTCCCGGTCCCCCCTCCAGCACTCAAGTGTGGACAGTGCTGACTCCAGCCTGCACTCGTCCTCCTTCCCCTCCGCGGCCACAGCGGCGGCAGCGGTCTCCTCGGCACCCCCTGCCCCTTGTGCCGCGTCAGCGTCCGCCGCGCTCAACGTCCCGCCGCCCTCCGTCAGCACTGTGTCAGCTCAGCCCTGCCTGGGTCCCGTCAGTGGCCTCAGCATGGGCCTGAACAGCGCCGGCACAGCGGTGCCCCCGGTGGCGGCTGCGGCGGCCTCATCCTCTGCAACGGTGACTGTGGCCTCCACTTCGGCGTCGGCTCGCAGCTCTGTGGCTTCAGGTTAGCGCTGCCCCCAATGCAGGAGCACTTGTGCTGTGCATGATGTCGCCCCCTTCAGAAGGGAAGTAGCATTGCTCCATAAACAAATATGCTCTTTCATCTCTAGGGAAAGCACCTCCTAACCTGCCCCCAGGAGTGCCTCCACTGTTACCCAACCCCTACATCATGGCCCCTGGGCTGCTCCACCCCTACCCAGTAAGTACTGCCTTTGGTTCGTTTGTACCCAGTGCCGCCTGTGGCCTCGCAGCCCCAGGTCCTGTCCTGTTTGTAGTATCCAGAGTGACGCTCTCCCATGTTGTATGGTGATTGACACCCGTCTCTGCTGCAGCCCCAAGTGTACGGCTATGATGACCTTCAGATGCTCCAGACCAGAATCCCGCTGGTACGTTTTGCCTTACTCACTTCTCTTTCTGTATGGTAGGGATTTGCTGACATTTTCTCTCCATCATTGCTTTTTAAATGTGGGTAGAGATTAATTGTGTAAAGCTGTTTTGGTAGTAAACTGGCTGCCAGAGCTATACAATGCAGTGGTTAAGACACCGATTTTAACTTCATCTGGGCCATGATCCCCAAAAAGAGTTCTCATCACTGGCCTTTTTTGTAAAAAAACTCAACTTTTTTGTCACTCTATTTGTATTTCTCAGTAGGGCCTGCTTACGGAAACATCGCTTGCACAGATGTGGGTTTTACAATAACCCCTTTCAGCGATCCTTGACTAGACACGTTGTTCTGTCAGTGGATCGGCCTTATGTAAAATGTGGAAAGTTGAGGTGCTGTGAGTGGCAGCCATATTAAATTTAGCTAAACGGCTAGCTATGTCGGTTTGTGGACCCTGATCACAGAGGTGTTGTACAGGTACCAGTGAAGTACCCCTTGATCAGTCACAGGCTTTTCACAGCCCTGCTTTCCCTCTTCATCCTGTCACATGTCACTGCTCTGTTAACCCTCTGAGCCCTGAGGGTAGAAAACACACTTTCACTGCCTGGGGCATGATCACACATTTCTTCAAATATC
>JAODKC010000137.1:13882295-13914443 GCA_026777985.1 Mormyrops attenuatus
TAGGCCTGTTTGTGTGTTTCCATTCCTTCCCTCTCTCTCTCTATCTCCCCCCCCCCCCAATATTATATTATAATTATTATTAGGAGACTTAAAGCCGTGATTAATGATGGACAGAATTGTACTTTTTTTTGTTTTGTTTTTGTCGGTGACTTTTTTGTACTGTGCGTTTAAAAAGAATTTAAATGGATAAACTTGTCTTGTATATATAAAAAAAACAAAGTACTGTAGTCCTGGTATGTGTGATGGCTTCATATTTTTTTTTTATTTGTATTTTCCAAGTTCTCACCCTCAGACCTGTTAGTTTTGGTTTCCTATTTTTTATTTTGTAAACTATATATATATATAAATATTAAGGAAATAAACAGGAAGACATTTTCATCCTTTGGATGCAAATGTTTTTAATGTATTTTTGGAGCTTGCATCGCTTGTAATTACAGCAGACTTGTTTTGTTTTTTAAATCTTCAGCAGGTTTTTTTTTTTGTAACTTTCATTGTTCATTTCATACAGTGAAATCGTCAGGGAGGGAGGCGTAGAGGTGGGTTTAAAAAGTGGTTCATCTACAGATAAAGACTAATAAAACTCTCAACGTTACTTGTGATTTAGTTTTTTCCCCCAAAACTGGTTCTGTTCCCCTTTTGTAATCATTTCAGTCTTTTGTTCCCTCATGCACCGGTTTCCATTGCTTGTTTTGTTTCTTATTTCTTTCAAAAGAATAATTCCTCTGGATCAATGGGTCGGCTCTGCCTCATTACTGATTTTGTGCACTTGTGGAGTAAAACCACAAGCTTTATTTCCTGTCTTTGTCTGATACCATCTGGTTGGTAATGGTTGAATTGAAAGCTAAACAGATCTTCTGCAACACTCTTTTTACATGAAGACTATTGCTTGGTATCGGAGACTTTCTCTGCAATTAAAGTTCCTCTAACATTTGCCAGGTACATGAAACGTAAAAGTGCAGCCATTGCCTAGGAAGTAGTAGAAAAAAACGTGATGTCTGAACTCGTCAGAGTTTGGGTTCGCTGGTGCAGAAAGGGTCTTCTTGCAGTCCACATCCGGCTGCTGAAGCGGGACCTTAGCTCGAGCCGTTCAAGGAGGCGGTTACATTACCATGTACTGTCAGCACAGCCCTTTGCAACGGCAGGAAGTCAGATGCCAGCTTTCGCTTTTCTATAAAGTGGTGCTAAAAAGAAGACCCAGTCCCTAATGCAGAGAGGTATGATACTTTTAAAACTCAAGTATTAAACTTAAGGGGGCATTTTTGCTATAGCTTAGCATGCATAATTGTGTGTGTGTGTATATATATATATATATATATGTGTGTGTATATATATATATATATATATATATATATGTATATATATATAAAAATTCAATATATGCTGACTTTCAGTCACATTACACACTGTGTCTGGATGGTTAGACTGCAACTTCTGCTTCATTTTTTTTTTCCTTTTGTGAAATGATCTTTGAATTTATCTCTGCCATGTTTAGTATAATGATAGATGGCAGCTCTTCTGACTTTGTTTTCTCTGTGGGAGAATGCACACATTCCTCTAACATGGTGCCAAATTAAGTGCATCGTGCGTGTCGACAATGAAAATTCATTGCAACAGTGTCGCTGGGTGTTCCTCTGTCCAGCACCTGCCTCTGGCTCCCCCCCTCCTTTCTCGCTGGCTTCTGACCATCATCGCGGCCAGCCCCATGTGGGCGCGCGGTGCACGGCCTGCCACGGCGCTCGCGTGTCATCATAAATACTTCTGTGCGTAGGAAATAGCACGTTACCCACCGCGAAGCCGAGGCACAAAGGCGCTTGTGTCAGGAATGCTGTCCCATGAGAATAAGGAGAGGGCGGGAGACAATGAGAGAGAGAGGGGAAGAGGAAAAACCAGCTGTGCAGGTTTGCGTTCCTCTGAAGATGCATCATGCAGCACTGACAAAAGGTCTCCACGAGAAACAGTTCTGAAAACGGTCTCCAAAAAAAATATATCATTAATAATGAAGTAAGGGGGAAGGATGGAGTACAAAGTACCGTGGCTTTTTGTTTGGCTTTGAGAAACTTGTCTACTGGCTGCCGTGAGATGGAAGCTATTGTCTTTTTAAGAGCAGCACTAACAGGTGTTTCTGTAAGATGACACTCCTGCACATGGATCCTAGAAAGACTAGCCAGCTTTCTACCCTTTCAAAGTAAGCCTTTCATAGTTATTACATTTTATATTCAAAAATAACATCTAAGCTTGTTAACAGGATTTGTTTTCCAAGTAAATTGTGCTCCTCTGATGTTTCGATCATGTGATCTCAGTATTTGTTTTGACCCCCATGTCGTGGTGATCTTCATGGTGTGCTTTATGCATTAAATGTACACATCTGCCTGGTGCAGGGCAATGACAAATCACACATTACTGAAGATAACCAAGAAGTGTTTAATAGACGAAGAGGATAGAAAGATAAAAAGATGTGATCAAAAACTGAAATGCTTTATCTTTTTATTTGCTATAAATTTATCATTTGGATCAAAATGTATGCTGTCACAAGCCCAATATTTATGCTCTGTGGAGATTGAATGAAATGCTTGTTAAACAGCATTAATGGTGCATTTGTTTTGCTGCTGAGAACAGTGCACGTTTGACTCAGTCGTGTGTGGCGTGGCACGGGACTTCGGTTTCACCACAACTGCGGCGCTTTATCTGGATTGCTGTTTTTCCAGTTAACCGCATACCTTGATTCATATGAAGCACCAGGTCGCCATGTTTTTTTTTATTATTATTACTGTCTTGTATGATTGAGTGTCATGTCTCTCATTTTTGGTCTGCATTTTTAACATTATGTGTGTTTTTACAGTATGTATTCCATATTTTTATGTACATTTTAATGAACTGCTCTTCAGGTGGGATCTTTTATTTTCATGTGAGTATACTAAATATTATGTGGAGAAAAAAAGGGATAGACAAACAAGCCCTGCACTTATGTTCCCGGATTCTAGAAAGAGATTTGTAATGGAATATTCTCTTCAGCCCTAAAACTTCTCTCCCTCCACCCTTCACGCTTCCTCCTGCACACACACTCTTCCCAATCTTCCTCCCTTTCATTTAGATCTCTTGGACTAAGTGGCTTTTTTCCTATAAAAGTTTTGGCTGTAGAACTGCATACTAACTAGGTTTAGCAATTTCTAGCAGGGTCACTTGAATGTCCTGGCCATACTTGCTACAGCATTCCTGTGTCAAGGAAAAGCTCTAAAGAAGTGAACTGTTTTACAGGGTACGGGACAACGGGCGAACTTATGACTAAGATGGAAACGTAACCCGAAAGAGGACCCAGGAAATGCGACGACTACAGCTGGCGCCCAGAGGAACCACGGTCGTAGCAATGCAGCTTCTGCGAGGTTAGCAGAGCGGAGTGGCAACCGCCCACCCGAAAACGAAAGGAGGAAAAAGTTGAGCTGTGTGGAGAGAAGCAACTTCCTCAAAAAATAAAATGAATATAAAAACTTCCCTGTGAGGGTAAAGGTAATCTAATACAAGTGGATGCGTTTTCACTGGGCTGCGCCAGATCCCACCAAGAAGAAGAAAAACATATGTCTTGTTTCCATGGACTTCTCTCCAGAGGGTGCTGATCTCGACAGCTGTAGTTCTGACAGCCAGCTGTCTGGACACGACGTGAGGGGATGAATGGGGAGCGGCCGTCCTCACACATGGAATAAAGCAAGCCTGGTTATGATCGTACAAATGTGAATAAATGACACAGCGTTCGTATGGAAAAAGACAGTCTGAATTCCAGTGCTGCTCTTGTTCTCCCCTCAAACTGTATGTATCTTTTGTTTTTTTAATGGAAGTCTTGTTTGTGGAAGCATGATTATGAAACTACTTCAATTGCTTAGCACTTTTTTTCCCTTCTGCAACTGCAAATCTCTGCCAACCTTGTGGATCATATCTTAACCTTGTGCATAAATGATGCCTGGACTTTACAAAGGGAATATATTCTTTTTTTAATCGTTCATTTTGTACATATGAGCAGTAACTGAAATTATGTTGAATGCTTTTTCATTATTGTGTTTTTTTCGGTGGTTGTCATTCTGAACTCATCCCTAGCCAATGCAAGATTTTAAAAAAGGATGGAACTATCTGAAGATCCATTGCCTAAATGTAGCACGCCTCCCGGGGCTTTGTCTAAGCCAGGTTCAGCAGACATTAAAGCTGAATGCGAAGCCCAGGGCTTGGAATGCTCCACAAACACTCTACCTCCAGCAGTGCCACAAGGTCACAACCGTCGTTTCATAATCCGCTCTGCTTCTGAGCTCGCTCCATCCAAAGAAACAAATAGGGTTCAGAAGGACCTTGGTAGACTTCGGAGTGTCTGGGAGGGGAAAGGCAACAACTTACTACCTGAAGAAAGCGGGAGCAAGCAGACAGAAAGACAACCAGGAAATGACAGCCGCCGGCTTTCAACGACTGTCACCAGGGATGACACAGGTGACCAGACCAGAACTTCATCTGATCTAGAGTCAGATCAGCTCAAGGTCCAGAATTGGGAAAAATATAAAAAAGACCTGAAGGAAAAAGTAAGACTGAATACTCAAGGGAGTCAAGAGGTAGGAAAACCTGAAAGATGTTATAGTGAAGATTATATGAAACCAGGTGTGTTGAGAGGGAGGGCAGAGATGCGAAAGGGCAACGGGCCAAGTAGGAGCAGGAGCATGGACCTGGGTGGGGAGTCAAGTAATAATGGAGGGAAAGCTGGGGAGCAAAACCTCTGGAAAAACAACAACATGCAGAGGGCAGAGAGTTTAGACAGAGAAACAACATCCAACACAAAGGATCTTGGTGTGCTACCCAGGACTGATTTGTACCAGTCAGAGGAAAAAAAGCCCTTGGGAGGCTCACCAGTAACAGGCAGCTCTCATGGACTTTTGTATTCAAAAATGGGCAATGACTGTCAGTCACTGCCATCTCAGAGAAAGCTGAATCAGAGTGATTCTGGGGAGGGAAAAGATTTGGGGGATCCTAGTCAGGATGGTCCTTGCCTGGGCAAGCTACAATTCAATCCTATCTCTGGACCTGTAGACTCTGAAGCTAACAGCAGGAAGCTTGACGAGGTGTTTGCAAACCAGTCCATTCGGAATCGGATTGAGAAGTTGTTTGGGTCAAATAGCATGGGTATGGATCACACACAGCATACTAAGCAGGGCCTTGAAGATCACAATAATCTCAGGCCTTCTTTGTCTGATACCCATTGGAAAGGTATTCCATACAAAGGCCCCAAGGGAGGCACATTCCCCAGGATTCATTCTGTAGAGGAGAAACTTACAAGTGCTTATGGGAACTTGTGCACTGACAGAAAAAGCGTGTGCAATTTGAATCAAGAGATGCCTCCAGTATGCTCTGCTGCAGGTGACCAAACTTCATTAGCAGAAATCACAGGTAGTGACTGCAAACACCAATTTAGGCCATTTGACAGAACTCAGAAGAACCCTTCTGTTCTAATTCAACCCAGATTATTTAGGCCTAATCCTGGGAATGTGTTACTGTCTGGAAAGAATCCTCCACTGCAGAGACAATCCAGGCTTGGAATGGACAAGGGGGATAGATGGAGAGAGTTTGAAATGGAGAAGGATAGGATGCAGGAAGAGCATGAAATAGGTAGATCAAACAAGAAGAAAGAGGCTGATGTGATGCGAGACCAAGTACATAATGCTGACCAACAAGAAGTGGCAGAAGGAAATTTAGCAGGTAAACTGGTAAAGGAAAGTGGGGAAGACGGCAACATGCAATCAAAATCAATGACGGTTGTGTCCGCTGTCCAGAGAAGTCCTACAGTGAAAATCCGCACAACACTGGACTGGCCCCTGCAGGCATCACGGTCAGCATCACAGTCAGCATCAGAGGAGGCAGTCTCAGCTCCAAGAAGGTTGAATAAAGAAGCAAAGGAAGACACTCTTGATAATCCATGTGGCAAAATGGAACTCATTCAACCAGCAGGCAAATCATTGATATTACAAACCAGAGGAGAAGGAAAGGAGGAAGGTACTGTTTTTAGGATAAATGATCAGAAGGGAAAACCAGATCCTGTAAAATTTAGGGTCGACTTCCCAGATAGTGTACGCAATAAAATCCGCAAGTTTGAAACTCTTGCCCAAAACAGCCAGCCATCCCCATTGCCCTTATCACGATCTAAGAGAGCCTTCTCTGTGCAGGACCCGCCCAAAGAATTATGGGGAGGATGGGCAAAGAGGGGTGTACCAAACAAAGGTTTGGCTGGGAAGGGAGATTGTGGGCTTCAAGTTTTCCATGACAACCTTTGGTCTAAGGGAGAAGGGAAAAGTAATGTAGAGGTAGATGGTAGGGCCAGTGGCTATGTAATAAGATCTATTTCAATAGATGAGGCGGGGCAGAGGAGATGTGACAGGAGAATGGTTTGCGGAAATAAATGTGATGGCTCTAAGGCTGGGGCTGGATTACACGAGGCTTCAATTGAGCCACATTCCTCAAAGGTTTATCACACAGACACCAAAGGGGAAGTAAAATCACAAGAAGAAATCTCTCAACACCTCAATGCAAAACAACTTAATACTCTTCAGAAAACTGACGGGAACAACAAAAACAGTATTAGTGGTCATGATGTTTACGATTCAATGAATGCATCGAGTGTAGAATGCAAGGCACCCAATTTCCCAAAGAGGTCGCCTCTTATTCATGTCAGCAATATAACTTCCAGCTGCCCAAATCAGGTTTGTATTTCAAAGACGGAATCCCCAGCTTCAATGAATATTCTAAAAAACACCAGAAGCACACCTTCACCTCCTCCACCCAACCTACCTACAAGTGTCCCTACTCCATCTGCCTCAAAGCCTCAGTCATCCAATATCATCTCCTCCAATGACTCCCTACTTCTCACCGGGAAGTCTCCCCTGGAAAAAGATGCATGTTCTAGTGTCCACAAGGCCAGATGGAGTTCAGACGAAGAGTCTGACAAAGATGATGACAGTGGCACAGAGAAAGAAGAAAACTCTGTTTATGACTCGGACTCTGCAGAATCATCAGTGACCATCACTAGTAATATGAGCCAGTCTGATCACAGGAGCTTTTCAATCACGTGAGTCCTATGAATTTTTGTCATCAAATTTCCTACCATTTGGGAAATTTCAAAGTGACAGATAACATGCATTTAAAACATATGTGGGCAAGAGTATTTATCAACCATTCAATGCTCATTTTTTCTGCCCTATCCATGCTCAGTCTAGCTGATTTATGTCATGTTGGCGGTGTGGACTACATGTATCATGATGATGGCAGCCTGGATCCAGACTCCTTAGACTACACGTCACATCGGACAGCTTCTCTAAGTTCAGATGCTTCTGCCCTCTCGTGTGTGTCAATACTTAGTACTGATGAGTTGGATCGCCTGCTCAGTGATGTCAGGAGCCTGGGCGATGAAACGTTGCAGGTGAGCCCTTGAGTGACACATGGTCAAGAATGTATGTTCTCATATTTTCCTGAGCCAAATAAATATTTCCAGCTTACAGCTCAACATTCATACACTCTTTTAAAAAGACTTGGGCCAAACGCGCTCTCCCTCTGGTTCTCTGGTTCTAGCACATTACGAATTTCATACACATCTCACTTAACTTCCTTCCTTTTCCACCTGTTTCTTCATATTCTTCTCATTGCTTTCAGAACTATGAAGATGTGCAGGTTGTCGTTCTGCACAAAGAGGTGGGGTCTGGGCTGGGCTTCACATTAGCTGGTGGTGTTGATCAGAACAAGCCCATTACGGTAAGTGTTAGAGTCCTTTGCATGTTCCAGAATCTTAATGTCTGACCTTACATAACTTTGCTTTTAGTCTACTGTTCAGCTAACAATTTAAGTTGAGTGATATCTTATATTGTAATAATTAGTAACCCCATAATTAGCAATGTTACATCAGTATTTCGCCTTGTGTGACCTTTCAACTCTTTGTTTATCTAATCTAGGTCCACAGGGTTTTCTCTGGCAGCGTCGCATCCCAGGAGGGTTCAGTTTGTGAGGGTGACCGGGTCTTGTCAATCAATGGCACTAAACTGCAGAACTCGACCCACTGGGAGGCACTGCGCACCCTCAGGAGGGCTCGGTCGAGAGGCATGGCAGTTGTGGTGCTTCAGAAGGACAGCCTCACAAAGCCACAAAAAGTCCAGAACAATCTGAGTCAACGGCAGCTAGACCCGGTCACCGTGAATACAAGTGAAGTATAAATTCGAACGGCAAAAGGGCACTAAGGGTGACACCTATCTCTACAATAGTCAGCATATGTTGTCCCTCTGCTGTTTTTCCCTCAGGAGGCAGGACACTGACAGTGGTGTTGAATAAAAGCAGCACAGACTTAGGCTTCAGTCTAGAGGGGGGACTGGGCTCCAGCCAGGGTGATGGGCCAATTGTCATCAAGAAGGTCTTCCAGGGTAAAACGGCAGTGGTTTCACTCATACTGAAATGACTAGTCCCTTGTCATACTAAGAAATAATACTTTGATGACAAATGACCAGCCCCCTGTCGCTCTCTTCCAGGTGGCCCAGTGAATGAGGTGCTGCCAGGGGATGAGCTGTTGGAAATCAATGGCCACAGCCTGCAGGGTTTACATAGACTGGAGGCCTGGAACTTGATTAAGAAGCTGCCCCCTGGGCCCGTGAAAGTGTTCCTAAATCGTCCTCTTTAATATATGCCCAATGACATTGGCACAGCACAGCAAACTGGCATGGATTTCACCACCCAAGATCTAGAGTTGTCAGAAAAAGATTCTGTCTGCGTCAGGCAGAAACAAGAACCCGGAAGAGAATGAAGACAGAAGCATCACGCGGGACAACAAGCACTTATATATGTTCAAAAAAGTGTGTGGTCTTGATATATAACAATATATCTTAACTGTAAGAAAAGGACGCAGATTACAGGATTTGCTTTTTGACCTTTAAAAAATGCAAAAAAAAAAAAATATGCATATCTACCGAACTGCTTTTCAAAAACTCCTTTTTATAACAACTGCTTATTTCCATACAGGGCTGCAAAGTTGTTTAAAATATTGTTTGTAAATAAATGACACCAGGTATTAACTGTATTTAAAGTCTGTAAAGATGCAATGTTATTACTGCACAGAGCCGCACTGCAGCACTGAAGCTCTAATTGCAATCTAGCCTTGACAAATTGACTCAAACCTGTATTATATAAATCTGACATAACTTAAGTCTTTGCTATGTGCCATAGTCAGCCTTTTATTTCAGTCGAATTGTCTAGCCGAGAAATATGTACATAGTTATGTAATATATTATGCAGTATGGCTTGCTGCGACTTCAGAACTACAATACCCAAAATGCAGTGCTTTCCTATTACCGGTAAATACAAAGTTAAATACAAACGCTATTTTAATAAAAGCCAAGTACTTATACTTATCGTATGCTTAATTTATTATGTCAAGGTTAAGCAGTTTTGTCAACTTTATCTACATACCTCCGAACGGCAGAGGGTGTGCGGTGTTGTCAACTTTGGTCCGGTGGCTGCACACAGATACACACACATTAACACGTATGTAACAGTTTTATTACCTCGTAAATAGTGTGCTGGGTTTGCAAACTACCCCAACGCTTTTGATGTGGCTAATCTGAGGTTTATAATGGAATAATATATATTTGCCGTAAGAATTCTTGCATGCGCGTCAGTCTGATGCGTGAGAGCTGGCAGCCCCGGCATTTTTCCCACGTCCAAACCGGTCAGAACTGTCCAGAAAGGCCGCTGTTATGACGAGTTGAGCTACCTATCGAGACGCGCTATTGAGCCTTTCTGCGCATGTGCAGTTCCACCGTTTTGGGATTAGGGTTTAAGGGTTTTTTGGGGGGTTAGGGTTAGGATTTTAGGGGGTTTTGGGGTTAGGGTTAAGGTTAGGGCTATCGATTAGCATTACGGTAGCCTAACTCGACAAAGTAGCTCAACTCGACAGAACACCGCCTCACTTCCCTCCAGACTAGCCTACAGACTGCGGGCCAAGTTTTTGTCGCGTGATGACGCTAAATCATTTACAGTCCAAACGGGGAAAACACTCTTCTTTATTCGTTTTGCGCAAATTAACAATTTTTATGTCATTAAGTAATCTGTCAGTATCGGCACCTCTTTCCATGTGACAGCGGGACTCCCCCGCCGCTGGCTGACTGTAAATGGCCTGATGCAGACAAACGGGCAGCCGGCGTGTCCTCCGTGCTGCTGCAGGCAATTCAAGACAATCGGAGTTATATACGTCAGACGTAGGTATCGTCAACATAAGCGACCGCATTTCTGTACGTTTCGTGTTCTATGACTGTACAACTTCACTAAGATGTTCACATGAAAAACAGCATAATACAAGATTTATTTGACATGACAAGAATTATTTTTTCTTTGTCTGGTTGTTTGCATGACCGAGAATCATAATCAACAAAACTAGAATAAATACAACCATCTATTTATACGTATTGTAATCCACTAATGATGAAGAGTTACGAAACTGCAAAGCTTAAGTTAGCTTAATTTGTGAATTTTGTGTGGTGTCTGAATTTGGTTTTACCGGGAACCCTCTTTTGATTGTGTAACATATGATGACACTGAAGATGGTGATGATGATGACTGCGCATCCTAAGACCAGAGGCCCTTTGATGATGGAGATGTGGGATTCAGGGAGCTGTAGGTGGAGCCTCTGGGGTCTGGACACGATTTCAGGGTGATGGTGGAAATCCTTTCCTCTCAAAGCCATTGGAAAGTACTTCTAAAATGAGATGCTTCACTGTCATTGCTCTGTCTTGATCTTTTTGTCCTTTTATTTCTGCTCTGCTTCTGTCATTACTATGTTCTGTGGTAACTGATCTTCCTCCTCTGCCTTCTTTGTCTGCCCATTACCTTTTTCTATTGAATACTTATCATTGTATTAACCTTACACAAACCATAGGCTTTCTGAAATAACCTCTTTTCAAATTCCTTTCCACATATTGATGCACCTTCTACCTTGAATGATTCGAGCCAAAGTGAAAGGGAAGGAAGTAAGAAACCCCTGGGAAACTTTTTTCTAAAATACCCAGAAAGGTGGGTGACCTTTCCAACAGGCCTTGGGCTGTTCGATACACTGTCATCCACCCCCAGAGGTGGGTAATTCAAGTCCAGTGAGTAAAAATCCAGACCAAGGTTTTGTTTCAACCAACCAGTTGAGTATAAAGAGTTACAGTCACAGGGCACTCAACTGTCTGGTTGAAACAAAATCTTGGTCTGGATTTTTACTCTCTATACTTGAATTACTCACCTCTGCCCAACCCGCTGGCACCCATCACATACCTAGAAACCCATTTAACCACAGGAGTGCCTTCCTTGCGGTACATCGCCTATCTTTGTTATGATCTGTATTTAGTTTTTTCCTGCCTTCCTCTCCTGTTTACTTATCCATATACCTATTATTTATTGGGCTCTTGTGGGCCGTGGTGGCTTAATAGTTAGGGACGTGCACTTGTAATTGAAAGATTGTGGGTTCGATTCCCTGACCAGCAAGGCACCACTGAGGTACCCTGAGCAAGGTACCGCCCTCAAGCTCTGCTCCCCAGGCGCTCAATTAGCTGCCCCCTGCTATGTCACATTATCACGTATGGGTTAAATGCAGAGAACACATTTTGTTGTTGTGTGTTGTGGTATGACAATTAATCTCTAAATTCTCTTGCCGTAGTGCCTTGTTAGGCAGCTTGATGATTTCTGGGTAGGTGCACTGAGAACAAAGTAGGAGTCTATGGAAATTGCGAAGGAGGGTGCGTGTAAAACAGCACCTACTTTCTGCTTTTCATTTACTGACAGAGTAGCAGGTAAGAGGTTAAGAACATGGTTAGTTCTAGTACGGTTCTTATTGGCGTACGCTTGAGCTACGTCAATATCCTGAAATTTTCCAGTCAAATGTCCAGCTGTATATATTGGAAATGGGTAGGCCTAAAAGCTAATCTGGATGAACATGTTAGCTAATCAGATGAACATGCTAGCTAATCAGATGAATATGTTGTTTTTATTTATAAATCAGGTATTAATCAATGGGGCTTTGGTTAATTAACTCCTCTAATCAGCAGTAAACTAATCAGGAACAGCTTAATAAAGTTTATAAACAGTCTCTGTATGAGCTTTATTCTATCATCTGATTTTATGCACTTACATATGGTTTTAAAGTCCTTCTCAGAAAACCTGGCACAGATGAAGAAACCAGATGTTGAACCCAATAACAAAACATTTCTTGAGGTCGGTGACTGCTAGTCCAAAAGGGTGGATAACAGCCGAATTCAGAAACATTCTGACAAAGGTGAATAATATGGTTGTTACACACCTTTTAAATATGTCACTCTCCATTTTAAGGTTACAGCAAATTTTCATTTAATTAAAACCAGATATGCATCTATAATTTATCTTCATAAACAGTGGCTGAATATTTCAAAGTTTATGTAGATTAAGTAATAAGTGTGGATGAAAGATCTTTAGTTGTCGTTAGAAAATACAGCTGCCCCTTTAGCACTCACATGCTGTACACACTTGTCCTGTGCAGGGTCGCAGTGGTCCAGAGCCTATCCTGGAAGTTATGGACACAAGGCAAGGAATAACCCAGGATAGGGCGCACGCACCAGTCACACCAGTACCACCATGCCACCCCCATTTAACGTAATTTAGCTTCATTAGCATGTAGCATTAGCGGGCACTCGTTTTACACTTTTAGATTGCTTGAATCATTTCTTGGTGTTTGTGTTTGTGTTACCTTTTCAGACAGTGATGGAGTGAGACACAGTGAGAGATGATCAAAGGTATGAGAACACCATGGTCACTCACTCCATGAACCCTGGGGAGAATATAGAGAGCAAAGAGCCTCGAGGAGAGCACGGAGTGCCAGGACCAGCCAGGGAGAGCCCGGAGCCCCAAGACCAGCTGGGGAGAGCATGGAGTCTCAGGATATAAGGGTGTTGGTGGTCTAGTGGTTAGGATCATGGGTTCGAGTCCCACCTCTGGCACTACCATCATTGGGTCCCTGAGCAAGACCCTTAACCCCAACTTGCTCCAGGAGGACACTCCTCTTATCCACTTAGCCAGCATTTGTGTTTGAAGTTTTTGTTGCATGATGCTGCTAAGGTATTTATAATCTAAACAGGGAAAACACTTGCACACAAATAAGTAATTTTTATGCCAAAGCTATTTGTCAATATCGATTGTTCCTAACTGTCCCCGCACTGGTTCACTTTAAGTGGCCTGATACTGACAGACTGGCCTATATTACACGAATACAGAAACTGAGGTTTTACCTGTCAACATGCACAATCTTCATATGATTATGCGATTGCTTAATGGTCTTTGGAATGACATTCAGAACATTTTGTAGCTGCCAATAAGTAAGGTTTCACTTCTGTTTCTAGCAAACGTGTCATTTAAAGATAATAAAAAGCACTGCTTCCTTTTATACCTGTGCTATTTAAATGAATTATTATTGTATTCCTTGTCATAAACCATGGTACAGTCGGGTCGTTCAATATTGTTTTAGGAATCGACTGCGGAAATTGCTGTTTCTGTGGAAACTTCTAATCACAGAACATCTCTACATTTCTGTACCATTAAAACAGTAGAAGAGAAACAAACAAAACCAAGGCCACACACTTTGTTGACATAATTATATTTTGCTAATAATTCTCTAATAATACTCCAGTGTTCTAGTGCTGAGGAGAAGCTGGGAGCTGACATTAATGTGACCTGAATTGTTCTGCAGGTGCTAACCTTATCTGTGCCATCACCCTATGACATCAAACTATTGCAACACAAAGAATGCATTTGCTTTTTCTGTTTACACAGTGCAGTGCAGGATTCCCAGCTAGTATGGCCAAGCTTCTAGTCAAAAGAGTTATTTCAAAGTAGGGCGATGCTGTGCTGTTGTTGTTTCTGCTCAGATTGCGTGTAAAGATGACACCCCAACAACATTTACATTCATCAGTGTCTTGTCACTGATGTATTTTCACAAAGATGTTAACATGGGCACGGTTTTGCCTGATTCAAGAAACGTACATTGTTTAACTGAAGATTAACTCTGGGCATTGCTTGGTATTCTATTCTAAGAACAATGTGACATTTACAGCTTTGGACTGATTGTCACGTCCTGCCCGTCATGTCCCCCTGACCCTCCTGTCTCCTCCCAAACATAGCACTGATAAGCCACGCCTGTTGATTGTTACCCCTCGTTAGCTTTTGTATTTAAGTACATGTTTGTCTCATCAGCCCCAGTCCAGTCATTGACGTTGTTCCTGTCTGCCCGTGTCCTTCATCGTACTCGCCTTCTTGTTTTGACCCCTTGTGATCTCGTTTGTTTCCCTTGCTCCTGTTTAGTTCGATAATCCCCTTTTGTTCACCCAAACGCCTGCCTTCGAGTCCTCTGTCTTGCATCTTGTGACACTGATCTATTGATTTTCCATGTTATGATTGTATTGTTGTACTTGTAATAGCTCATACATGGCTATTCCACACAGCATGCTATAGAAATTAAATTTAAATTATTTTTATAGAGCTTTCACTTCCCTACATTATCATCTATGCATCACTGATTTTGAAAATAGATGAAATAATGAGATTAGCAAGAGCGATGCAAGCATGATTTATTAATTACTGTTTGTAAGTACTTAATTTTTTTCCTATCCTCTTTTCTCCACTTAGAACAAAAGTTCTACGTTCTGTCTGTAAACATAAGAAGGGATCGATTTCGCAGACAGAGATTAAGCTTACTCCTAGACTAAAATGGTCTTTCAATACAGATTAACTTAAAATCATGACATTCTCAGTCATGGTATGAAATAGACTGGCTTGCATCAGTCACATGATGACCATCAACCAGTGCTCATCCTTGGCGGCAGAGTGCACTGGTTACGAGCCGGGAACAAGCTCGCAAAGAGCACGCGCATTTTTTGCCCGCTGGGCGGTGTGGAGCTGTAGGGGAAACACACAAATTAATTGGGAGACGCAGACTGATGCAACAAAAACCAGTAAGTAGGGTGTACAGGGTACACTTTAGTCTATAGCACACAGGAGTATTAGGTTATTATGTACACGTTAAGTTGCCTTGTGGCAACTGACGAATTGAAACAAATGAGCATGCTGTGTGTGCACAGTGTGCAACAGCGCGACAAAACATTACCTGTCCTTTTATTAACTGCACAAGTAGTGGTGGTCATTAGCCGCTAGCTATCTGGGTAAGGGTGTCATGGGTCTGTAACTCTGGAGGGCTTATATTTCACTAAAAACGATCTAATATGCATAACCACATAATTAGGGGTTATTATAATTACAATATATAAAAACTCTAACTTTGAGCACCCGCCCCTTCAAACATCTCTGCACGGCCCTGTCCAGGAGTCTGTACGAAGACCAAAGATAAAGGTCCTGCTTCCCTCAGTGGGGCCAGACAGATGCAGACCGACATTGAACTGTCTTAATAAACTGCTTAAGCTTAAGGAACCTGCCTCCTCATTCGACTACGAAAGAACCCGAGATTTCACAAAGAAATCTATCAGAAGTAATCCACTCAATATTTTTGAGTAAACCATTTGGAGTTTTTGCCTGTACACACAAAATGGTCCTCCCTACTGGAGCCCAGGCTGGCATTGCTGTCACAAAGCGGAAAGCCTATATCCCCTTCTCTCCAAGTACCAATCACTTTAACAGTTTCACTGTGAAACTGGAGATTTAGGTGGTGTTAGTGAACCAACAGTGTGCAAAGTAGTTCATAAATTATGCAGGGCCATTTGTAAACTGAAGGCCCATTACATCAAGTTCCCAAAATCCCAGGTCAAGCTAACTACAAATTATAATCCTATGAATATGGGAACTACCCAGGAGTGACAGGCTGTATGGGTCGATGCCATATTCCCATCAAGTGTCCTTCAACATCTCATGGTGAATAGTATAGGAAATGCAAGAACTGTTTTTTTTTTAATGTTCAGGGCAATGGTGGGTACAGCTATCTGAAAAGTTAGCTTCCGTAACTGTTAATCCACTAACTCCAAAGTT
Organism: Mormyrops attenuatus; assembly: GCA_026777985.1. Lineage (NCBI taxonomy): Eukaryota > Metazoa > Chordata > Actinopteri > Osteoglossiformes > Mormyridae > Mormyrops > Mormyrops attenuatus. The sequence continues at coordinate 13,898,331 of JAODKC010000137.1, forward strand.
TTTTCGATAACACCAAACCAAAAAACCACAAAAAAATGTAATGGAAACTAATGATAACTGCTAACTTGTTATACAAATTTAGCTTCCTAGAGCTGAAATTCTAACCCATTTAGCTATTTAGTTCTGCAGGGCTGGTGTGATTACCTGGGGATATTTACCCATCTGAGGATTATTGGATTCTATAGTCTCCAGAATAAATTTTCTTTCAATGATATTCCGTCTGTGAGATATGAGGTATAAGCATTTTTGTCGGGGGAGCAGTGGTGGGCACAGCTAACCGAAAAGTTAGCTTCAACGACCTCTAATCTGCTAACTCCAAAGTTTAAATAGAGAATGTTGAACTGATAAACCACTTAATAATGATTTTTAAAAAACGATAACTGTTATTATATAAATTTAGCTTTGGTTAGGTTTTTGGCTCTGAAACCCTTAAAAACATACCTAGAAGCATGGGTGTAAATTACGGGGGGAATGGAGGGATTGTAACCCCCCCCCCACCCCCCAATAATCAAAACCATCCAATACAACCCCCCTAATAATCATGTCTCCCTGTAAAAGGGCGGAGACCTCAATCCCATTGCCTAGAGAGCTAAAATTTTAACCTGTTTAAGTGAAGTCCCATCTGTTGGACTAGAGTGATTACCAGGGGATATTTAGAGCTTACCCAGTAATCGTAAGGAATCGTTGGATTCCGTAGAGTCTCCGGAATAAATCTCTGTTGAAATTTTCTTTCTATGGCATTCTGTTTGCAAGATATATGCGTTTGTGTCGGAGAAGCCCTGTTTCACAACCGGCCCATGCAGCTATTTTGCCCTCAGTGAAGCCACTTGGGGACTACAAACATGGCGACGATTACCCAGAACTAGGAAGGAGGGTCTCAGCTCTTTATTGGTCTATAGCTCTGTCAATCAGAACCTGGAAAATACAACCGTGGGCCCGTATCACAAAGCAGGATTTCTTGCTTAGCTGGATAACTTGTCGGATTTAAGGTAATCTGGGATAACTTTAACTTAACAAAGAAAAAGTACCTTAAATCCAACAAGTTTTCCGGTTAAGCAAGAAATCCAGCTTCATGATATAGTCTGCTTAGTTTAGGGTACCCCAGTTTAAATGGACATTGTTTTTGTTCGAATCCCACCACTGCCAAAACAGAAGTCCATGTTCCTTTTCAATTCAGCCTGAAGTATTTTCTTTTTCATGTTCCTCCTCCAGGTATTTAAGCTTGTGTTTTAAGTTCTAAAGCCAGCTTTTCATGCATGGTCTTTCTTTTGTTTTCTTTTTTTTTGTTCTCTGCTGACTGGAAATGGTGACAATTTCCCCCACAGCAGATGTGGAAGGTAGACAGTCCTGTATCTCTTCAGACCTGTTCATGTTACTTCCCTATAAATGACATCAGCATAAATACAGTTTATCTCAGTCACTTTGGTACATTTCTCAAATGATCCTTATCGTTTGCAAAACAGTAAGTGCATTTGTCGAAACAATGCGTACAAACAGCACCACATGATGGATTTCCTGCAAAAGCCTATAACTTTCTCAAAATCCTTAGTTTATCTCTCAAAAGTAAATATTTATGTCAATGGACGAAGATATATTTTGATGTGCAGACACAGTGAGTATGCATACAGTACATAATACATATGTGTGCTACAGAATATGTACAGTACGTTACTGTATGAAATATATCTTCTGTACACTATAAAATGCAATGGGAATGTTGTAACATGAAGCACTACAGTAAGTATTATAAGACAGTGTACATTGTTAGATTACATGCCTGTTGTCTCTATGAAATGTTTGAATGATTGAGGACATGGTTCTTCCCCCAAAATTGCACCCTTAGACCAACCTCAGCCATTGTAAGGCCATGTCTGAGTGCATGGTCCACAATTGTGGCCCTTATTTCATCCAGAACATGCCTCTGTTCTTGGCCTCTTCTACCTCTTCCTCCGTTTTGCCTCCCTACCCTTCCACCACGCAGCCTTACTCCGCTTCTTCTTACCAGCTGTTTACCCTGTTCATTTCCTTGTTGTTCATCCATTGCCAAATTATAACATTGTGTCGTGCTCTGTCAGTATACACTTGCCAACTGAAGGTTCATGAGATGCACCTCTGAGCTACTTTAGAGAACTGGCTGATCATTGGTCCATCTAACACTTCAAACATTCCCTTCTATTGGTGAAAGTCAAGATTCAACTGAGAGAAATTAATCAATTCAGGTCACATTTACAAAAAACCTGTAATAGAGAGGTATGCAAAATATGCTTGACAGATTATGGCAACTGATTCAACCATTTTGCATATGATAATACATTTTGAGCAACATAACAATTGAAAATGTAGGAATCAACAGATGATTGTACATAATCATTTACATGACAATGCCAAAGCATTTGCAATTAGACCAAAAGAATGAGACTATGAGAATTTATGATGTGTATAAGTGACTTGATGATGTGGAGGTTGTACAAGTAGTTATGAGAATTTCATTCCTGATCTGAGAAATATGGCCGAAGAAACTCAGAAAACTGTAAAAACACTTTTTAAAGATCTTGTCAAATTATTGTTTTTGAATGAGGGGTGAGAGTTTCTCAGCACAGGAAACTGGTACAGGAAGATACTGGCAATGTCAAATATACATACCCAAAGCAGGTGTGCTAAATCTCTCATCTGCACTGTCCCAGTGGTCACCATCTGGTATACCTTACAAAGGTTGCTGGTTCTCTGTTATTGTCATTTGACTGGTCAGAGCCTCCTTTTTTGGTGGGCCACCGCCGTTTTAACCCTCTCCCTTCATCACGGCAGTGTTCTTTTTCCAGGTTATATTCATATCTTTTTCCATAGAACGAGACATCATTGTGAGGTAATCTAAGCATTATCATAAAAGAATGAAGTAGTGAAGATAATAAAGAATCTTAGCTGCTGTATTGTCCTTTTGGTACAATTTCCATCTGCATTGTATTCATTGTCCAGGCATTTTTTTATATTCAGCTGCAAATGTGTGTTTTTTGTCTTCTGTAATTGGATTTCTTGACAGTATTTGATTCAATGGTGTTTTTTCATACTGACTAAAGTGTATTGATTGTGGTTTTTTTGTCCTTCCATGATTTCTTTGTTTTCACTCCTCCGATTCCACAAAATGATGGCCTTTTTGTGATCCGTTCCAACATTTATGTGCACCCTCAGGCCCGCGTCTGGTCTCCACCCCTCACTCATGATTATTAACATGGGTGGTTACAGTTTCATTTTTAATTTAACTTAGTCAAGGACTCCAAAGTCGAGGAGTAACTAATCCCAAGTTAAGCTGTATTTCAGAAAGATGACAATGATAGGCTGTTCTAGAAGAAATTGTGCATTATTTGCCATTGGAGCAAGTACATTGCAATGTTTCTTTTCACATGTTCTATCTTCCATACTTTGAGACACACACACATACATACAGGTGAGAGTGAAGCTTGGGGTCCAAACACAAGGTCATGCCATTTTTCCAGCCATAAGTACATCATGGAGGAGGGGGTATATGGTCTTTCTGATGGGCCTGACAGAGATGTAATTATCCTGACTAAGCTCAAACCAGCAACCTGCTGATCGCAGGCACTGAGGTCTAACCAGCTGAGCCACACAACACCTGCTCTTGGCCTTATTTAAACCCTGTCTGGGAAACCAGCCCAAGGTCTTCTGTTACTTGGCTGTCATAATAATGCTAATATTGATGCGCATTTAGCACAGGCCAGATTCAGAGATACCTGGGGTAGATATTAACAGGCTATTCATTGTCTTTTACCTATCAGTTTTTTACAAGCAGATGTTTACTACCGGTCAAAGTCTCAATTTCCTGAATACTACATAAATGGAAAGAATCAGACCAACAGAAGTAGGCTATGGTTTGCGCCTGAAGTCTATCTCAGATGGACAAAAGAACTTGATGGAGAGATTTTTCTGAAGAGTGAAGGATAGGCAAGGGATTAATGATCTGATGAAGGGAGTAATCAAGCTGGCCATGACTGAAGACATTAATAAAACACAAACAGGTCATATTTAATCATGAATTTATTGTCTGTTGTTTAAGCTTTAAAAGTTCGTTGGAGTAATTATTGAGTTGGCACTCCTTGACCTCTCCTACTAAAACTGACATTAAAAATGCAGCAGAACCAAAAAAGATAGACAAAGTCAGGAGTTTCAGGACAAATCTAGACAACTGGGAGGTGTTGGAGACCACTTCTGGAGGAAACGGACAGTTGAATATAAAACCAAGAGCAGAGTTTTGTGTGATGAGGCAATGGAGCCTTGTGGATCATTGGAGATACACAACAAGGGGAAGATGTACAAGGTGAAGAAGGCGCTCGTGGTGAGGAACATTTTGGCTCGAGAATGCTTGGGTGAGATCCTGGGCACCTTCGTTCTCATGGTGAGTCCAGCAAAGTCACCTGCACAATCTCACATCCTGCACTCATCCAAAACTCTTTGAAAGCAAGTGCTCTCGTCATTGTTTTATATATAGTATAGTTTAACCTTCTCCGTGTGCTTGTATCTTATGTTCATCCCTGTCCATCATGCTTGTGATTTACTTGAGCATTATCTTTAATCAGTTGAAGATTAAGGAAATAAAATACAGCAACCGCCTCACAGCCTCCAACCTTTGATCCTGAGATCTCTGTCGATCTCTATTGACCATTTAGAAAAAATAGCTCAATGTTCCTGAGACATAGTATTTCCAGTGCTGGTTTGAGAGACATTTTCCAAGCATTACATAATACTGGGTGTGACTTAAGCAGACTTTGGAAAGTAATTTAATTCCTCTAAAATGCACGTTATGCACTTACAGCACAAGTCTTACATCACTAGTCAGGAATGGCACTGCAGTTTCAATACAAACTTAGTTATGTGAGTGTGAGTCTTACACTCGCACTTTGTGGGGGTTTTTATGATCAACCAGGGCAGAACAGTTTGTTATTCATGGTTATTTGAAGGAATGTGCTACCCGTGTGTACAGAGTGTGTCTTTCTGTGATGTTGGACTATAAGACTAGTGAATACAATCAAATGTTTGTGTTACCAGACAGGCTGAGGTTATTTGGACCAAAATTGCCAGGATGTGACGTTTCACCCTAGATTCTCTACAACCTGACATCCCAAACATTCACTAGTACTCTTTGAACAAGGGCAACCTTGCAAAGATAACTCTCAATTTATCCCTTTGTTAGACTGGCTGTTACATTTCTGTGGTTAGGAGACACCTTTTGGTCAGATTTTTAGGGGTTTTTTTTGCTGGTGGATATTGACTCAAGCAGGTTAAGAACTTTCACTGAGGAGTGTCTTTGTGTTCCATTTTAGCAAGTAGTGTCAGGGGGGACGTTTAGGATGATTCCAAGGGCCCCAAATGACACGGGGTCTAGAAAGTTTGGAACATAATTGGATTGGCCTTGGTATGGCCGATATGATATGCTTTCATGGAACCTTTAATATTAGTGGCACCCCTGAGTAGTGTTCTGGAATTTGTGGAAGATCTGCTCCTTCATTTTCTGTATATTTTTACATAATTGCTGCCACTAAACTTATGCTCTGTTCTTCAGATGTTTCTCCCATCCCCTTCTTCCTCCACTTCTCCTCTCGTTCCCGCATCTTCATTCACCCGTTCACTCCCTCATTCGTCGCCATCATTTCTCTCCTCCCCCTGCAGGTGTTCGGCTGCGCTGCTGTGGCTCAGGTAAAAACCAGCAGGGAGACGAAGGGCCAATATCTCTCCGCCAACATGGGCTTCTCTGTGGGCGTCATGTCTGCCATGTACCTCTGCAGAGGAGTCTCAGGTAACCATGGCGAACGACTTCACTCACCACCATCACCACCAACCCCCCCGAAGCTTATGTTTCAGTTCCAAATGTCTTATGTTTTTAATTTTGCAGCATCAGATAATACTCTGTACTGTATATACCAAGTATTTGTTGGCATTTATTATAGGTAATATAGGGAGCTTTGTTTGAGATAGTTTAGGGGGGTTTATTCTCCCTAAAAATGTACACTAATTAGTTTCATTAAACAAACAAACAAACAAATAGATTAGACAGACAAACAGACAGGAAGACAGGTATGATAGATAGATAGATAGATAGATAAATAGATAGATAGATAGATAGGACTCATTGCTTGATGATTTTCATTAAAATCAGAGCCCCTAGTAAAAACTTACAAATTCAGTTCTGATGCAGATAGTTACCATCTGCAGACACAATAATGACACTGAACAGGGTTCAGTCTGAGTCTTTTGCGAAGGTCACTGTTTCACAAACGCTGCCCTTTCCTCTGCCTGCAGGGGCTCACTTGAACCCCGCAGTCTCTTTCAGCTTTTGTTTCCTAGGCCGGCTGCCCTGGAGGAAGCTGCTGCCGTTCAGCCTCTCGCAGGTGCTGGGCGCTTATCTGGCTTCTGCTGTTGTTTTCATTGTTTACTATGGTGAGGCTCACTAACGCGGCGCTGATCTAGCGCGCTACAGCGTTAGCTTTTCTTTGTCTGTTCGAGACACAGAATCACGCTTCCAGAAGAATGTATATCATCACCGCATCCTTTTCGTACCTTTTCTTCATGTTTTCCCTCTGTTGTGTTTAGATGCCATAATGGCGTACAGCGGGGGAGCGCTCACCGTCACTGGGCCCAATGAAACTGCGTCTATCTTTGCAACCTACCCCTCAGACATTCTGTCTTTGTGGAGAAGTTTCTTTGACCAGGTGCGGTTGATAAAGGTCTTCCACATATTTGAGGTAGAGACTTAGAGAACCTTAACCTACCGGGAGCTGGGAGGGAGCAAAAATGTGGACTGTCTGTGGGTCCCCATAACCAGATTGGGAAACACCACACTATATCACCTAACTAAGAGGAGTGCCCACAACACAGGGATAATTCCAGAAACCCATGATGCATGGTAGGATCATACAAACTCCACACACACACAGTATGGGAGCAAGACTCAAACTTCCATTCCTGGAATTGTGAGGCAGTTATATTACCAACTGAGCTACCATGTTACGTCTTATAATAGTCAAATGACACACAGTATATCTACAAAATATTTTTATCAACTAAAAGCTATGAGGTTTGTGGTCTCGCATTAGGATCTAAGAGATATCGTACTATATGAAGGTGGTTGGCACGGCGATGCTGTTGCTATGCATACTGCCCCTGGACGACAAACGAAACAGCCCAGCTCCTGATGCTCTGCTGCCTCCCATTGTGGGCACTGTGGTGCTGGGCATCTCCGTTTCCATGTCCTCCAACTGTGGAGGAGCCATTAACCCCGCCAGGGACCTGGGCCCCCGACTCTTCACGCTGACAGCCGGCTGGGGCACCGAGGTCTTCACGTGCGTGTTCCACTTCCCATTTCTATCTTCAAACACATTTGTAATATTATTTCTTCTTCCTACACCTTAGTTTTGTGTACCTTTTAAGCTGAGTTAAGAACAAGTCATTCCCAGTGAATGTCAATTTTGAATCAATATCAAATCAAAGATCTGTTGCGAGCATTACATAAAATCAATTTTAATCATATTGAAATATAAAATTGATTAGTTTATTTTTGGGGGTAGTAAAAAGGTTAAGGATAGTATAAGGAAGTATATAAGGTTAAATATTTTAAAATACAGCTTGGAAAAAATTAAGAGATCACAGCAAAATTTTCACTTTCACTGATTTCTCAGTTTATGGGTGTGCGTTTTTTTTTTTTTGGCAAACTCCAGCCTGGCTCTTCCCTGCTTCCCATTGATGAAGGGCTTCCTCATTTTATGGGATTTCAGTCCTGTTTCTAGGAGCCTGATACAAACTATCCTAGCAGTGCACCCATTCTTTTTGGAGGTTACTTGAGGTCATCCTCCAACTTATGAGGCACTGTTGGATAAGTTGATAGTCATCTCTGGCATTAGAAAGCTGCTTCCGCCCTCTACCTTGCTGGTTTCTGGTTATTCCCAGTGTCTCCTCTTTCACTTTGTTCATGTGTACTGCTGTCTTAGAAACTTCGAGCCTGGAAGCAGCCTGCTGCGCAGTGTAGCCTTCTGCCAGCAGAACCACAATTAAATTAGGATTTAAAAGTACAGATTTTTTAAAAATATAGAGTGGTCTCTCTTTTCCCAGATCTGTACATTCATTTCAAAGAAGCAGCTTCTGCAATTCTTCCGTATTATAACTGGGAAGTACAACCCTATGATGAGTGACTGAAAAAATGAGTGATAAGTTGTCTCAGATACTCTTACATTGTAAATTCCTACCTCCATCTTTGCTTCTTCACCAACATGTATGGGAGAATTTTTCTAACCCTAACCCTAACACTAACACTTCCTGCATTTGACTTCACAGGTGTTTTAATTACTGGTTCTGGGTTCCCTTGGTGGCCCCGATGCTAGGCGGTACCGTGGGATCCGCCCTGTATCTGATCTTCATCCAGTGGCACCTTCCTGACTCCAACCCTGAGCCTGATATGAGCCCGGCCGGCATCCCAGTCACCAAATACCCCGAAAAACAGCTGGCAGCTGTGGAAGAGAAACCGGCAAAAGAAAAGGAGGACTTCTTCTGATGGAAGAGATGGTTTATTGTTGAAAATGTTGAACATGGTGACATTTTTGGGGGCTGTTAATGCAGAGCATTGGATCTGATGAGATCAGAGCTAATTTGGCCAAACGTTCCACTTCACCATTTAAAACCAGATCAAATGCTCATTTAAGTAAAACTACCCTTAAAATATTTTATTTATATACTGAAATATTTCAACAATTTATACAGAAGCAACTATACTCCTATTTGTTGGTCTAAAAATGGCCTTTAAGGTAAAAAAAAGTATACCGCTGTCCATTCAGATTCTTGCTGCATTCGACTTGGAACATATACTATTAATGTTGTTGATGCCTCTTTCTAACATTTTTATTTCTTTGTTTTTTTTTCAATGTATAAAAATTTTCACTAGTGGCTTTTGAGTGTATCAGATCTCTATTGCATATGAACTATAACATCATAGCTTAACGCAAACGATCCACATAAATGTATTAAACAAGAATTACATTGTACTTCATAATACTATCATATATATCCAATTTACCCCAGCATATTTTTGGACTAAGGGGGAAACCAGAGTATCCAGCGGAAACCCCATGACGACACAGGGAGAACATACAAACCCCACATGGCAGAGAGTCAAACACAGGTGCCAGGGGCATGAGGCACCACTGCTAACCACCCCTATACTAGAATGTATGTAATATGTATACTAAAACATGCAGTAGTGTGTTAATGTCAGATATTATAGAGTGTTAAACTGAGACCATTACTAAAAACTTTTGATTAAATCTACCTTGAGTAGCTCTTTCTGGCTTGGAAACATAAAATGCCCCCAGCAGCTGTGAGAGGCATACATCTTACTTTATGAGGAAACTTGCCGTGACGCCAACAGACTGGGCAGGCACCCAACGTTAGTGCAATCAAAGGTGGACTCACATTATGGTGCTTCACTTGCATAATCATTTTTGTATAAATAATTTATGTTGAAGCATGAAATTTTTGTGCTTGTTTACTGTTTATGTCAACAACCCTTGCAATGAGTCCTTGTTATTTGGCATAAGGACACATTAAATTGTCCAATAAATATCTAATATGATTCAACAATAAAATAATTTGTATATATCCATCTTCCAACTGCTTAGCCTGGACAGGCTCACAAGGAGACCAGGAGTCCATACCAGGCAGCACAAGACACAGAACAAACACACGCCCCAGCCGGGATGCCAGTCCAACTCAGGTCACACACACACTCACACACTACATGCAATTTAGAGATGCTAATTAGCCTAAGTGAGGAAACCCACATAACATTCTAATCTACACACACAGACAGGATTTAAACTTCAAGTCCTTGAAGTCTGAGGCAATAGTGCTAACCATTGCAAATACATAATACATATGAAGTATTATATAAGCTAGCTAAATAACCAAAGAACACATAAAAACAAAACAATCAATTAAAAAGTAACAGTCATGCCCCAGGCATGTAGACAGTAAAATTACAGGTTTGAACCCTCCCTGAAACTTGTTTGGTTGCATCTGATAAACATCAAGACTGTCAACTAACTTCAAATTTTTTGCCAACAATTCTCACGCCTTTGAAGTGTCTGTATCAGCAAGTTTGACTGAAATCCCTCATTTGCATTGTGCCACGGGCAATATGAGGCTGAAATTGGACTTTACCAAAAAGGGAGAAACTAAAACAAGAAACATCTGTGACTTCTTGGGTTAATGTCCAATTCAAAACAATAATATAACTACTCATATGTAGATTGTCAGTGTTCAATTACAGTCGACCCTTCGGCATCATGACTTTCCCCATTGTGGTTTCGATATATCCCGAGGTCAATAAAAGAAATTAAATAGGATTTTTTTGTAGCTTCTGGGAGTTTTGCAAAAGGCGCAGACAACATGCAAAAAGTTTAGTAACTCATAAAAACACAATTCTGCGAGATGATGGACCTCGGTTCAGCAGCTGGAATTGCTCACCAAATTAGTTCTGGGCAGGACAAGAACTTGTCTGGACAGGGTCTCGTCATCAGAGACAATATCAACTGAAAGTCTACTCTGCTGTGACCAAGACACTCATCAGCAAGAAGAATGAAAAGGCTAGATTGGCCCTTCGCTGAGGTGAACTAGTCCAAAGTTGATTTCAGTGATGAAAACAAGTTTAATTTACTTGCTTTAGATTTGTGGTGCTGAACTCAGGAAAGACTTCACCAAATGTGTGTAAAGTGTCATGGCAAGGGTTATGACGGGAGTCAGACCTCTCATACGGCTACATGATAAGGTGAATGCTAATGAGCATCAGAACCTCCTTCAGCAACATGCGGTTCCTTCCCTATGAGCATTACCCAGTCAATGCCCCTTACCACACTGCAAAACGGGTGAAGCAATTCCTCAGAGAGAGAACATCAAGGTGATGAAATGGCCTGCCCAGAGTCCTGATCTGAATCCAGTCAAGAATCTCTGGAAGGTAACTGGCAACAAAATTATGGCAAACAAACCTCCTATTACAGTTACCAAATTGTGGAAGAAACTGGAAGACGAGGGGAACAAAATCAAATCACAGCAGTGTGAGAAACTGGGTGTGTCCTGTAGATGCTGATGTGTCAATCATTCAAAACAAGGGCCTCCATGCTTCCTATTAATTTCTGCCCCCCTAACCCCCGCGATGTGGATGGGTTGACCATATATCCACATGGACCATTTTAATGTATGCAGAAAGAATATATCAGGTGTGACCTATCGTTACGGTTGCTGGGCCCTATGTGAAATGTATTTCTGCTTACGAGCCTGTAATGGCCTGACCTAAGCCTAATGACCTGGTATTGTCAGGCTCACATGCCCCAGGTTGTCAGCACTACCTCCTCCTGTTTCCCGGGAGTGTTGATCTCACCTGAATCTCATGTCACATAATCAAGCCGAGTTGTGTATTATGTTTCCTTCACCTTTCTTTGTGAGGCCTTGCATGCTTTGTGACAGGTCCTTTGGTAAAATGTTATGGTTTCTTTCTTTTCCCTTCTCCTCTCTCCCCATTCTGCTGCTTCTATTTTTCTTGATTGATTTTCCCAGTTGAATACTCAGGAAACCTTCAGGTCTATGCACCCATTCCCAGTGTTGGTAAGTTCTCTATTCTGTCACCGGTAAGCCCTGTAATGAATGATGATATCCCACAGTTTTGTATAGGTTTGGCATAAGTACTCATTGAGCCCGGCACCGATTTTATCAGATGTAGCTGTTATTGATGGTCACATCATATTTTTATCTTTATTACTCTGGCAATAAATGACATTATCAATGAAAAAATGCCTTCCTGACTATTTTCGTGGCACTGGGACCTCATCTTTGTTTCCTCATAATGCCTAGTCAATCATTTCAATTACCAGTGACCTTCAGTATATTTTTATTACCATTACATAAAGGTTTTCAAGTATATAAAGAATTGTACATTAGAATAAATGCCTACCTGTACCATAAAATGAAGGAACTTGTGCAGACTGATCAAAAAAGCAGGGAGAATATTCTCAAAAACATTTCATTTTCTGTATCCGATAGATGAGTTTTGCACAATGTCTCATCCCCTCCTATCTCTACGTGTCCGTGTTCCTGTTAACTGGGTAGAGTTGGGTTTCCTCTGTCACACTCTATGAGGCATGGGGAGGCTGTTCCGAGATGAAGAGCTATGTTGCAGTGACTGTTTTGCCACTGCAACTGGACGACAGCTCTGTCCCCACGGACCCTCAGGGCAGCTGGTTCTTCTAATTAAACTGAATTTGCTGGTACACATAACTGGCGGACTCTTGAGGATAACGAGGGGGGTCTCAAATATCTGTGCCTGTACCTATTAAGGTGGGGTTGTTTTATTTGAAGCAGTCTTCAGTCTAAACTAGGACTTAAGGTACTGTGCAAAAGTCTTAGGGAGTCACAGAAAATGTTTCAGGCTATTTATCTGGGTAATAAGTGCACAGTTGTTCAAAAAAGCACAATTTAACTTTAGAACATATGCAAATTAAGTGTAACAATGGAGAAGAATTTCATCTGTTCTCTAGAGATACTGATCTTGTTGGATGGTTAGAAGAACACTGCTTCAGTTACCAAACCTCTCCTCAGGGACACCTCAGCCATCCATTCATCCATTATCTGCTGCTTATCCGGGGTCGGGTCGCGGGGGCAACAGTCTAAGCAGGGTTGCCCAGACCTCCCTCTCCCCAGCCACCTCCTCCAACTCTGCCTAGGGAATACCAAGGCGTTTCCAAGCCAGTCGAGAGATATAGAAATGTGACTGGGTGACCCATGTCCTGGGTTTGCCCCAGGGTATGTTTCCGGTTGGACATGCCTGAAACACCTCCCCAGGAAAGCATCCAGAAGGCATCCTACATAGATGCCTGAACCACCTCAACTGGCTACTTTTGATGCGTTATAGCAGCAGCTCTCCATTGAGCCCCTTCTGAATGTCTGAGCTCCTCATCCTATATCTCTAAGGCTGAGTCCAGACACCCTGCAATCAAATCCATTTCTGCCTCTTGTATCCACAATCTCACTCTTTCAGTCACTACCCAAAGTTGGTGACCATAGGTGAGGGTAGGGGCAATAATAGACTGGTAAGCTCTTGCTCCACCATGACAGAACAGTAACAGCATCCATAATACTGCCAACACTGCATGAATCTGTCTCTCGATCTCCCACTCCCTCCTTTCCTTTTTCGTGAACAAGACCCCAAGATATAACTCCTCCACTTGAGGCAGTAACTCATCCCCACCTTTTTCCAGTTGAGAACCATGGCCTCAGACTTGGAGGTGCTGATCCTCATCCCAGACACTTCACACTCAGTCGCAAACCGCCCCAGTGTATGCTGCAGGTCATAGCCCAGTGACACCATCAGGGCCACATCATCTGCAAAAAGCAGATACCACCGCTCCACTCCTTGGCTACGCCTAGAAATTCTGTCCATAAAAGTTATGAGTGGAATCGGTGACAAAAGACAGCCCTGGCCGAGTGCAACACCCACTGGGAACAAGTCTGACGTACTGCTGGCAATGAGAACCAAACTCTCACTCCGTTTATCCAGGGACATAATGGCTGCAACAACAGACCCAATACCCCTAAAGCACCCTTCACAGGATTCCCCAAGGGATATGTTTGTATGCCTTTTCCAAGTCCACAAGGCACATCTAGACTAGTTGGGCAAACTCCCATGAACCCTCCAGTATCCTCATCAGGGTGAAGAGCTGGTTCAGGGCTCCATAACCAGGACAGAATCTGCATTGTTCCTCTTGAACCCAAGGTTTGACTGCAGATCCTCCTCTCCGGTACCCTGGCATAGACCTTCCCAGGGAGGCTGTGAAATGTGATCCCCCTGAAGTTGCAACACATCCTCCAGTCCCCTTTCTTAAACATTGGGATCACCACCCCAGTCTGGCAATTCAAAAGATACTGTCCCCAATGTTGAAGAGGCATCTCAGCCAAGACAGTCCAACAACATGAAGAACTTTCAGGGACTCAGGGGGAATCTCATCCTACCAAGGAAGAGTTTTTTGACTACTTCAGTGACCTCTGCCCTAAAGCTAGGTAAATCCCCCCCTGAGTATTCCAGCTCTGCTTCCTCCAAGGAAGGCATATCAGTGGGATTCAGTACGCCTTCAAAATATTCCTTCCACCTCCCAACTATATCCCTATTTGAGGTCAACAGCTGTAAACAGCATGGATAAAGCCCTGCTTCTGCCCCTTAGTTGCCTGACGGTTTGCCAGAACGTTTTCAAGGCCAACCAAAAGTCGTTTTTGATGACCTCACTAAACTCCTCCCACCCCAGAGCTTTTGCTTCAGCAACTGCCAAAGCCACATTCCACTTAGCCTGCCAATACCCGTCAGCTGCTTCAGAAGTCAACCAGACAACCAAGCTTGGAATGCCTCCTTCAGCCTGACAGTTCCCTTTACCGCTGGTGTCTTTCACCGGGTTCAGGGATTGCCACCATGACAGGCACCAACAACCTTACAGCCACAGCTCCGCACAGTCGCCTCAGCAATGGAGTCACGGAACATTGCCCATTCAGGCTCAATATCCCCTGACACCCTTGGGATGCAAGAGAAGTTCTGCTGGAGGTGCAAGTTGAAGATATCCAGGACAGGGACCTCTGGAAGATGCTCCAGCACACCCTCACATTTGGGTCTACCAGGTTTATTCGGCATCTTCCTCCGCCATCAGACCCAACTCATCATCAGGTGGTAATCAGTTGATAGCTCAGCTCCTCTCTATACCCGAGTGTCCAAAACATGTGGCCGTAAATCCGACAATACAATTACAAAATCGATTAGCAAATTTCAGTCTATGGTGCTCTGGTGTCAGGTGCATTTATGAACACCCTTATGTTTGAACGTTGTGTTCACTGGGGACAAACTGTGCTTAGCACAAAAGTCCAATAACATCATGTCGCACTGCTCACTCATAATTCAACTTTAATAGTTTACCTTGTAAAGTTTTAAAACATCGTATTCACAACTCAGTCCCCTAGGATTCCCAGACAGTCCACATTTTTGCTTCCTCTCAACTCCCAGCACACCTGAACCAGAACACTAAATGCCTGATACAGGTTTTGGGAGGTGGCAGGGAGCAAATATGTGAACATGTGGACTGTCTGGTAGTCCCTGTGGACTGGGCTGAGACACATTGGTTTAGGCTGTGCACTGGATAGTGTTTGGTCACTTTAAGGCAGCTTGAGACATGAGGCCTGGAACCTACATCAAATTGTAGGCCTGGGAGGCCAATGCAGAGGTCGTCAATGTTGATCTGTATCACTGTTACAATATTTGATGTCTGATCTTCAACTCATACTTTTACATACTTGTTGCAGGTTGACTTTCAGTTATACATTATTGATTCAAATGACTTATGTCCCTGTGACCCTGATCAAGTAAGCATAGTGGTAGATGGATGGAAATTCTTAACGTAGCGTAAAGTTCCTATTGAATTATTAATTGTCCCTCCTCTGAATCGTAACACTTCCTGTGATCTCCCCGTCTCGTTCAGAGCTGCTGCTACTGTCCATTATCCCTTTGGGGTTCGTTCCAGCAGCTCCGCACTGAGCTTTATTATCTCAGTCTGGCATTAGACTCTGACAAAGCTGAACCAGAAAATAAATTAGCCATGGATGTTGTCAAATAAAAGTACAATATGAGCAGCCTTCAAACCTTAACAAAGGGCGGCCAAGCTGGAGACTTGCATGAAAACTGGAATTAGTAATGTCAGTTAATAGGGCCCAAGGCAGAATAAATGTCACAGGCAGGGATGTGGGGGTGATGACGGAAAAGTTTGTTGATGCAGGGTGGGGTGGTAAATGTTCACCGTGCCCATGGGAGAGACCAGGCTTGTTTGTTTTCAGGATGGGCACCTTTATTAAAAAAATTAATTTAATTAAAGACATTGTTCTTAATGGGTCACGTTTACCTGGTCACAGTAGCTCATTTGGGGGGGGGGGGGGGGGGGGGGCCCCCCCCCCCCCCCCCCCCCCACCAGGAGAGGAGGTAGAGAAACAAAGGGGGGGGCGAGAGATAAAAAAAAAAAATTAGATAATATAAAAAGC
>JAODKC010000137.1:13914453-13931965 GCA_026777985.1 Mormyrops attenuatus
GTTGCAGAATACATATAATACCTTTATCCCCCCACCCCCCGCTTTTCCCGCGGGGCCGTGTGCGCGCCCCCGCCGCGCGGTGGGGGGGGGGGGGGGCCCCCCCCCCCCCCCCCCCATAACTCCTACCCTGATATGATCATTGAACTTACAAGGTGGACGCCTAAATATATAAAATTTATTTACTGAATATACTGAACCGTTACAGAACCATGTTAATTAACAGAACGTAATTTGTTAATAATTACAGTTTTTAAAAGAAAGTTATGTACATTTTACTAATTAATTAATAAGTATTATGTTATGATAAAATGATCAAAGTGGTGTTGCTGTGGTTTGCGTGATTGTTTCACATCGTTCAATTCCACACCCCGGCTCCATGTGTGTAGAGTTTGCATGTTCTCTCCATGTCATTGTGGGGTATCCTCCGGGTACTCCGATTTCCCCCCACAGTCTGAAAAACATGCTGAACATGCTAGAGTTGCCACATCGTCTGTAAGTATGAAAGGTGTGTGCCCTGCGACAGACTGGCGCCCTGTCTTGGGTAATTCCCTGCCTCGCTCTAGTTGTTTTCTGGATAGGTTCTGGACCCTGCATAGAACAAGTGGCATAAATGGTCAAAATTACCTATTTCCTTAGTTTTGTTTTTGCCACTGTTGAATTGCAAAAAAATCCAGTAAAAGTGAATTTCCAGTTAGCACTCAATTGTTTAAATTTTCCTTGAAGATGCACATAGAAAGATTCAGCCGACATGCATGATTCATTTTGTATTGGGGTGTGAAAGGTACACAGATACCCAGGCAGATTCAGGGGGCCCAGCATTTTACAGGGGCCCCAAAATATACTCTTACAGGCCCCCATTCAGCCAAAGTTACCAAGGGGAATGACTATGTACTATGAGAGTGCCAATCGAAACGGGGGGACGGCTGATGTCTTGTCAGGGGTCCCAGAATATCTGACCACGCTCCTGGATGTGATGTATAGTAAAATGGATAACTATATGTTTTCTTTATAATTTTTAGAAATATATGAATAAATTGAGGATTTATTGTTCTTATTAGCAAAATAACCACAATACCACACTGAACTAGATATAAAAGAATTAAGTAAAACATAGAACAGAGAATTCAGAAACTTACAAATAAATCAGCTGCCGTTATATATGATGGCAAAATATATGCTCAAAGAATTTATAACAGTATGTAATTCTGGCGCTGTACTATCAGAGCTTGCAGAGATTTTATCTAATTTATTCCTTATAGATCTTATGAAATTGAACAGCTGTATTGCTTTTATGGAACCCCTGAACTAATGCATTATTATAAATGGTGTCAGATACTTGTAAATAAAGGTGTATGTATTTCATTTATAGTTAAGGTATCTGTGTCAAAATCCATCCATTCTTCCATTTTCCAACCGCTTATCAGCTACAGGGTCGCAGAGTGGGTGGAGCTTAGTCCAGGCAGCACAGGTCACATGGCGTGGGAACGTCCCCCCCGAAGCAGGGTGCCTGTCCATCGCGGGGCACACACGCTTTGACACACACACAGACACGCGCACAATTACTAACTATGAAAAAAACTAAATAGGCAAATTCTCCGAATTGCAAGTCTTTGGAGTGCTGGTGGAAAGTGAAGTACCCTAAGGAAACCGGGGAGAACATGCAAAGTGCACGCGTTCACGCTTTCGGGTTGCTGTATAAGAAAAGACATTGTTTGTTACCAGAAGGGGGAGATCTTGCACTACTGTTTCATTTCTGTAGTTAGGAGTTGTAATACACGGCTAAGCAGTTTTTAATCATTTTCAACAATATATAGCACGCACGAAATCCACCGTCAATGTTTGATTAATTTTTCATTATTATTTTAACCTGTTAATAACCCCATACCGTTCACTTTGAATATATATATATTTTTCCAGACTTCAACCTTGCCGTCATTGTGAAATAAATAAACCAATAAAATAATACGACCCACCGGAGCAAATAATGAACTGCAGTTAGCGCAAGCAAGCCCCGTGGGAAATAAGGATGAAAAATGATGATACTTTTGCGTTCCGGAGATGCATGGAGGGGAGGAGAGATACGGAGATAAACACCGCCCTCCTTCCCTTTAACCAGCCCCCCCTCGTTTCTCATTGTAGAGGTTTTGGTGTGTATCAAAACACACTTTCATTTACGCAGACTTCTTATGGGTTAATAGGACCTTTAGTGCCAGAAGACCTCCCTATCACCAATGTGGCCTTAACTGGATAGGGATTCACCTTGGGTGACGGATAGCAAGAGAGAAGTGAGGTACAGATGTCGCTGAGAAACAATACGGACGTGTGGACCTGAAAAAGGTAAGGCACTCGCACTGTTACCGGTGACATTAAGAAGTATTGCGCTGGGATGCTGCCTGCTATTAGGATTTCTGGCTTAGCATATTGAGGTCTGTTGATGTTCAGATCTCTTATGTGTCCGTCAGCCATTTGTCCTAAATAACGCCGTTACTAAATATGCAGAAATCTCTTTTGTTTTGCACGAAACCTTAGTTTTCAGCATGCACTTTTATGGCTGCGTTGCACACCACACCACACCATGCGGCTGCTGGCACATTGCAGCCGTCGCCGTGGCCATGAGCACGCCAGCGCAGTGTCCCTGTCACACATCTGGCGTGCGTGTCTGTCCCATTTAACGGGCATCCTCCGAAGTTGGTGGCCAAAGAGGCTGCTATCTAGGGAGGGAACTTTTTAACCTTAATACTGTCCCAAATCAGCCACTCATGTTTTCACAAATTAGGCTGAGTATTTAATTTTGCTTGTTTTTTTTCTTCATTCTTTAGTAGGGCGACGGCATCTTGTAACCTATTTAACCGCGACCCTTTTTGTTTTTATCAAATTGCACGGTGCCTAATGTCAGGAAGGTTCCTAGCTAGCTCCCTGCCATTGATATGCATGCACGGGTGCGTAGTTTCCTTTCATGTCAGGCCTAGCTGTTCAGTCGCAAATTACCTACTCATTCTTGCGTGCCCGGAGGATGTCTGGGTCAAAACCAGTTAGCTACACAGTTACCTTAGCAAATTAATAGCGAAAACCTAGCCGGCGTTAACTTGCTCACGGTACAGCAAAGACTTTCTGCTTGGCGCGGGAGCTGTGGAGAGCTGCTTCCGATATCGCTGCGCAAGCTGATCGCCGTTTTAAAATAAAATATAGCGGTAATCATCAGCTAAAATAGTAGGTCTTTCACTGGCTAGCCATGCGCGCAGCTAATCCACGTTTATCTAATCAAAGTAGGGAGCTTAGCTGTAGCGGTGCAGGAATGCGGCTCAGGGGACGCGGATAACGGTGCCGCTGCGATCCTGACCCGCACAACCTGCGTTTATACTTTTACATCGGTCTTCATATTTTATTGTTAGTAAACTTTGGATGCAGAGCGACGATCGCAAGAGAGGAAAATGTGTGGAGAGGATCTCTTATTTGTAAACACGTGTTATGGGAATATTGTCCACTGTATTACCTCAAGTAATGAATGAAGCTGTAGATATTTGACGCTGCGGAAGCCTGTGATTAAACTAGAATAAGACTGTCTTGCAGACAAAGAAGGAAAATACTTTGTGAATCAGCTGGAAACATTGAACTAGAATATCATCAAATCTCATCAGAATGTTTGCGAAGACCATTCCAGTTTTCCCCCACATTGCATTTATCCAAAACATTTTATAAAGATGACATTAATAGCTTGGCTTTCTTCTGGGTCATATGATCGATGTCATTGATTTATGTGTGTGCGTACCGGTGTAGCGCTGTACACATTGGACTGTAATACTGGGGAAATTGCAGTTTGGAGTACAGCACTGCGTTCATTAAGCTCTCAGTGCAGATCCTTAATAACAGACCATTCTAGTCTTTCCTCTCCTCAGAACTCTCTTGCCGATAATGCCAAGTTTGAACAAGGTTATTTAGCAAGGATTTTGTTTTGTTCCTTTATTTTTCAAATTCCTGCCGTAGACTCCAGTGTGAGCAGAAAGGAATTCTGAGCAGCAGCCAAGAAAGGTGCTTTAGCAAGCGCTTATGAAATTACTGCATCCCTCGGTCTTTAATTCCTTTGCTTGCTTAAGGTCATTCCAGCCCAGAGGTTCACACAGGCAGCCTGGAGCCTCGAGAGAGAGAGAGCGATGTGTAGCCGAGCCTGAACGGATACCCATAACTGTAGGTGTCTGCAGTTTCTTTGCTATATTGATTTGGATTCCTCATCTATCATGATGGGTTTCCTGCGGGCAAAATCATGCAGCAAGCAAGAAAAGCCAAATCGTGGCTTCTTTATTTCGATATTAGTTCCAAACAAGTGCAGCCACAGTTTACATTCTTAAAGGCACATGTGCAGTTGTCCTCATGTTCCGTTGTAAACACTTTGGTCTCAGTCATTTCACTGTCTTGTTTAATTGCTTGGGTAGCCAAGCTTGGGTGGCGTGTGGTTTAGCATGTTAGGCATCTGTTGTGGTGTGTGGTTGGGCGTTAGTTTGAATCCCATGGTCAGCAGAATGGGCACATCACTGTTTAGGCCTTTAGGTTGGACCTTAACCCCAAAAAATTCTCCTGGGGAGCCAGATAAATGGCTCACCTGGTGCTGTGACCCTGGTGTTCTATGCTATGTATGTCTCAGTGGAGGGAGAGTTAGTATATGCAGAATCGAAAGAAATTCTATGTACTTCTGCTCATGCTTGTACAAATGACAGATGAAGTTCATTCATTAAAAGCTAATTATGCATTTAACTCCATGCTAATTTAGAAAATTGTTTTCCTAAACCAGACAGATATTCAGTCTTGAAACCTGTGAGGCTGGAGCAGCAGGATACTGACTTCAGATATAATTAAATCCCTTTCCTGCCTTTCATTTTAATATTAACTTTGTTGTCCTTTTCCTATTAATTTAATTTACATTCTGTCACGGAAAAATGAATTCTGGGTAAATAGATGCCATCCTCCTGCACAGACGGGGCGGAGCTTTGGATAATCGTAGGATACTTCTTGTACGATAATCTAATAGTGCACAATTATTGGCCTCCAATTTCTACATGTAATGAGTTTTGCTAATTTAGTGAAGCACTATGCATATCCATTTATGTTCATGGATATTTCCTGAGGCAATTTATGTTGCTCTCAGTACTTTGATACTTGCACATGTACCCCAGAGTCTCATGAGTCTGCTTTTTCACATAGAATACACCACTGTTCCAGCTATTTGATCTTCCTTTAACTAGATGTCCTGTTTATGATGTTACACTTGGACGCTTTGAAATGGTTGTATTGTTGATATGATACTGGTTAGGCTAGACACTGTGCAGTGTTTGAAGAGCAGGGAAAGCGATGTGAGCTGACATCAAAGCTTTAATGTCTAAGTGTTCTGACTTCTAATGGTGCTCTTCAGTTAGAATTTCCACACGTTGTTTCTTCGCCTGTGGAAACCTACTGTCAGCAATTTAGAAATTCAGCAACTCTCCTCTGTTCTTTGTGTTCCCGTAACAGGGCAGTTTTTCGTGAAGGCAGATGAATTCCCAGTGAATTTTAGGTTTTATCATGGAGCGTTCTATTTTTGTTTTTGGCACAGGAATGTAAAAAAATACATGCTTTGTGATTGATTAACCCAAATGTAATTTCTGCTATGGCAGAAAATAACAGTACCAGGTTCCCCTACCAGAGTAACATACATTTTTTTTATTCATAAGATATTACAAAGTAAGAGGAAAAATGTATGCAGCGATTTTTTTATGGAGTCCCAGGTGGTGGGTAAAAATGGAACCAAAACTAGCAGGGCTTAACAAAGGTTTAGAACTTCCTACATAAACATACCTACCTACATACTGTAACACATATGGGGGAGCAAGGATTATCAGAGTCATCTCTGGACAGGCTGCAATGATCTGTGAGTTTGAGGTTTGGCACTGAGGGAGCAGTGATTTCCGGTACCTGGGCAGCCACATCTTTATGCTCTTCAAACTGTCTTGTTGCTAGCATTTGCATGGTGTGTTCCAGGAAGAAGTGTTGCTTCACTTTACAAACACCTCTGGTCAGGACATGATATGCTCTTCTGCTGTCACTCCACACTGTAACAGAAGAAGTGAAGCAAGGCCCTGTAATAGAAGTGAAGCAGTGCCATGTAAAAGAAGTGAAGCAGGGCCATGTAAAATAAGTGAAGCAGGGCCATGTAACAGAAGTGAAGCAGGGCCATGTAAAATAAGTGAAGCAGGGCCATGTAACAGAAGTGAAGCAGGGCCATGTAACAGAAGTGAAGCAGGGCCATGTAACAGAAGTGAAGCAGGGCCATGTAACAGGAGTGAAGCAGGGCCATGTCATGATGATGGAACTCAGAAACTCAGTCAAGAAGTATCACACTGCTGCCTGTTGTCCTTGTACACACACAGGTATACATTTGGGAATTTCCAGGTCTTATGAGAGTTTTGAGTTTAGTAGCTCTGTTACCCATTTGGACTTCCCTTTTGACTGCTTTCAGGACTTGTAATCTGAGTAGTAGATATAGAGTTCAATCATACAAATATGAAATACTAATCTAACACATGAGTCTTTTATGAGCTATCGGGGATTGACATAACTGCTATGCAAGTATGCATTTGTGGTATAAAGATTAAAACGCGTGGTAATTTCTTGTGCAGATTTGCGTTGTGACAAGATATTACCATGGATTTTAACCTTTACATCGTGAATGCGTGCTTGGACACTAGTTGTGTCAATCCCTTGTATGACTCATTAGGTATTACCAGTAATTAAATGACCTGCTCATAACATATGGCATGGAATTTTATGGTGAACACTAGTGTTCAAGGATTTTCAGGTTTGTTGAGTATAGAAAAGCATTGCAGCACATTCGCGCGTTTCAGGCTGCGAACACACAAACATCCACCAAAAGGGTCCATTGACAGCGCCCCAAAGAACCACCCGAAACACGAAGAAGTGTACATTATGCCAAGAACGGTTGTGGAATGTATAAAAAAACTTGTTGTAGATGTATGTCTTTACTATATCTCTTCAGAGGTCGAACATCCGTAAAAAGAAAAAAATAGACAGAACGTTTTAGCGGTACCTTTCAGTGATTGATAAACATGTTTTTTATGGTTTTTAACAGTCACGTATCTATACATAAAATACAGTACTTCATAAATAACATAAATTAAGTAACTCCTATTTAAGTGTTATATTCTCTGTTCACACATAGCGGCAACTGCATATTGTTTATTTACAGTACGAACAAAGAAGTTCATCGCCATACGACGCGTGGCATCACAAAATGTACATAAAAATTTTAGGCATATGAAAATAATGTACCGTATAATAAAAAAATCACATTTTCGAAATTACTGTATTGTTTTTTAGTGCTACTCAGTCTTTTAATCTTAATTGTTTAGTTTTTGGGGGGGGATGTTTTGTGGTTCTTTTCCGTGTTTTGGTGTCTTTCGAGCGACCAGCCCGCCAACAAGCGAAGGCTCAGTTGTGTATTGGGCTGCCTTCCGTAAACGTATTATTTGAACGAATTATTTGTATTTACATTATCTATATTGGTAAAAATTTATTCGGGTCGCGAACTGAGACCTCAAACGAATTAAGTTTGTCAGCCGAGGTACCACTGTAATAGCTGAACATGAAAATAATCGGTTTAAAAGACTCCCAGCTTCTGACCTTAATGGCGATTGCAAACTACCAATAAATTATCAGGTGGTAGAATCCATCTCTCCATCCATTTCGGGTAATCACTTAATTCATGTTATGATCCAGAAGAATAGGAGTAAAGATATCATTTGTAAACAGGCATATATTCTACCTAAATCAGTTTTAGTTTCTTTAGACATTATTCATAGAGGTATTCGTTTTGGGGAGGTGTGTGGCTCACTGGTCACTGGTTCAGATCCCAGCATCATCAGAGTGATTTCAGTGTTGGTCTCTTGAGGGAGGCCCTTAACCCCCAGTTGCTCCAGGGACTGTGTGACCCCGCTTTCTCAAAAAAATGTGCATCATTTTGGATAAAGGTGTCTGTTAAACAGATTAAATGTAAATTTGCTGTGTGTCTCCCTTCATGTTTACTGATTCGCTAAAATTACTTGCTACATACCAAAGAAATATAGACTGTCCCTGACTTACAATGACTCAGACATATGGCCAAAGTTTTTTTTTTTAAATTAAGCAAATGTATGCAAAAATAAATTTCAGGCAGCCGTAAGCCTGACAGCACTACGGTACCTAGTACAAGCTGCGAGCCATACAAGAGTTGCCACGGGAAAACACTGTAATGTATGGCAGCACGAACACCCCAGCCTAACATGCATCTCCCAGCCTCATTCTCGCACCTAATGTCAGTGTGATTATCCTGCTCCGACATGCGTCCATTGTGATGTACGACCTGGCTGTCAGAATGGAACCCAGTCATGAGTCGGGGACAGTCTGTACAGAAATTCTTTCATTTATTTGTACATTTATTTATTTGGATTCTTTTTACATCAAAATCATAATAACAGATTCCAATTTCAAGTCCATTTTTATGTAAATAAAATCCAGACTTATCTAAAAAACTGGAAAGGTATAGGCTAAAGTCTAAGCTTATTATGCCTACCCTATATTTTCTATAAGTTAAGAAACCAAAATTACAATTTTATCCTGTCCTGGTTACAATAGTATAAGTTATTCACCTAGTTTGACTAATGAGATGCTGCACTCTGTTGCCTGCAGCTGTCTTCTGCTTATTGTAAATGTACTGTAATGCTGGCTGCCTGATCTATCTGTGAAGCTCACAATCCTGCACTTTGCACTCCTCTTTCCAATAAGGCATTGCTGTGACAGACACAAGGCTCGTGACCTTGATGAGATTCTTCTAAATGAACTTGCTGTCATGCTGCTCTTCTATTATCAGTGAGGAAATACAAGCATTTCCGAAAAATGAAATGTAGGCGTTGTGTGGCTCTGCAAGTTAAGAAATTCTGTGATTGAAAGGTCACTGGTTCAAATCCCAGGGACGTTGGACTGATTTCATCATCGGGCCCCTGAGTGAGGCTCCAGGGACTGTCTGACCCTGCTTTTCCAAAAAAATAATAAAAAAAATGTGTGTCACTTTGAATAAAAGCATCTGTATAAAAGCAAAGTAAATAAAATATTAGAGAGCAATGGGTTACATCTAGCAGTGCCCTTTTAAAAATGGCCTGCACCTTTGTGGGGAAGCTGTGATGTGATGTAGCTGTACTGTGGAGAGACCTGAAGTGTTGCAGTTTCTTTTCGTTTTGTGCTCTGTAAGCTCCCTGACATCTTGATCATTTGATTACTTATTCTGGGGTCATGCAGCTCTGCAAGTAGCCGGCATGCAGGTGGAGCTGCTGCTTGGGTGCCCAAATGAGTAAAGGTGTATACATGCAATACATGATCATTTCAGGGTTTCCCCTTATGTTTCCAGGGTAGTTACATGATTTACAAAGTATTTTCTTTTTTTAATTCCAGTTTATTGGTGTCATCTTTTATTCTTTAAGAGCATGTTATTCTAAATTTTTAAGTTTTAAGCAATTTTGTACTGGCCTTCCCATGCTTTGAAATGAAAAAAAAAACTTCTATAGAAAGGTAATTGTGCAACATTGTATCTAAAATATGTTATAACAAGGTTCATATTCTGCTTGTCCCAGATTAAGTCAATAGTTATATATGTTTAAATATAAAGTAAATATAACTATAAGTGCTTATCACTTTAAATACTTGTAATAAATCTTTTTACAAGAATTCATTTACTTTATTTAAAGCACATTTATTCTAAAACCCTTTGCTCTGTAATGCCTAACATACTCTTTTCCTGATGCAGTGTCTTTTGTATGTAACTAATAAGAAGGCTACATTTGTTTTCATTCATTCTTTAAGATAATGGTTACTTTCCCTAAAATTAATTACACATTCCACCTGTCCTGTCCACATTTATCAGTAAATGGTTTTAAGTAAAATATAAGAGCAATGCAAAAGTATGAAAGGTTAAACTGAACAGATGATGTAAAACAGTCAAAAAAAAAAAACAATCAGAAAGATCATCCATTAAATGGAAACATGCTTTTTTGTGTAGAATAAACACCCAGTTAATGTTAGCCCTCTCCATAATGCTTAGGAGAGCTTTCACTTAGTCTCGGCCTGATTTCAACACCAATCGATTGGCTCCTGGCCGCATTACAATAAAAGTAGCAGAGATAAAAGGACTCTAAAGAGGAATTGAAAGTAGTCTGTGATTCTTGCCATAAAAACTGGCAAAACTTGTTTACTGTTTTACAGAAAGCAGGTTTCTAATGCTCACTTTATACATAATTCAAAAGCTATCCTGAACTGTATTTTCAGACTGAAATAAAGAAACGTTTATAAAATTGCTTGACAAGTTCAGTTACTTTAAAATCTGTAAAATCTTCTATCAATTTAAGCCTGATATTAGTCATTTTGTATTGCTTTGTACGTTCTCAACCATTCTCAACCATGACCATATTTGATTTTTTTATTTTTTTTTCTGGTTGTTTTTTCCTGCATTCATTATGTTCACCGGAGTATTTGACAACAATTATTTAAAACATTATGCTCAGCTTTACCGTCAAATGCTCGCATAAAGAATATGTACATATTAGAGTTTAAAACCCTCACGCTGCCAATTGAGGCTAATTGTCCTGATTGATTTCTGGAACCCTGCTGACGTTGTGATTTGTGTGTTTTCCCGTACCCGTCCCTTTACCCCGCATAGATTCTCCCATGGGATTTTGTGGTGTGACGTCCTGTGAGTGGAGATGTTCAAAGAGAAGCCTCCTCCAGGTCAGTTTAAACCGTCCCTCATGGCCGGATAACATAAAAGTCACATTATATCTCCAAATGACCGCATCATTATCATTAACATTATACTCCAATTTTGGCTGACCATATGGGACTTTGTTCCTACCTATTTGTTAAATACGTGGTTACGGCTCCGTTCCCATTAAATTAATCCCAGATTATGATGGATTATGATGGTGGATTACTGATCACCCATAACAAAAGTCACGACAAAATGCATTTTTCACATTGTCTTCTTTGCATTGTCTCAGTTCATAACACGTGAGTGGCATTTTCCATTATTGGACTGCAGTAGATTATTTTAGGTATATTACATTGAACGTTGTTTTTCCTTACGGTTGAAAACATTTCCATCTGATGTACAGTACGTGGACTCCATGCTGTGCACAGGCGCGTAAGAACAGGAAGCGTGTGTAGTACCCCCCAATATTTAATATGGCTTCTCCCCCCTAATTAACAGACCACCGTTATTAAACTCTTTCCTACGCCCTCATGGTTGTGCAACAGTAATTTTGAACCGGTCTAACCTTCCTTACGCGATAAACACTAACGTTTTGTTACTTAACCACGTATTAGAATATATATCAGTACTGGGGAAGTTCAAAATTTTCAGTTGATCCACGTGCGTTAACGCGTAAACAGGTCTGCGCGCGAGTACATGTCTGGCGTCCTGTCCTTAACCGCGCGACGCCGTCTCCTCCGCACGTGCGCGGACACCTGCTCGGCCCAGGCAGTTTCCGCAGTGTCCGCCCGCCCAGCAGCGTCTCGGCCAAGTCGTGCAACTGCGCTGTATCTGGTGCTGCTTTGGCTCAAAGTGACTCAAGGCAACCGCACCTCCCCGTCGGGCGTAGAAACAAAATGGCAAGGGTTCTCTCTCCCAGTGACCTGCTTCTCTCCCACACCATTGCAGAGGCAGTTGCCCTGACAACGTCGCCGGCTGACTGCTATTGGTTACATCCTCGGCAAATCGAGAGCCGCCTAGATTATGTAATGTATGAAACGGCATCGGATTTGCCTGGCGCTGATGTGTGTTTTTGTGAGAAGCATGTGTGCGGTGTTAGTACTCTGGAATAGTCGTCCAGCTTGGATCGCCACCGTCGGTGCGTCAGTCTAATAAGAAAGATGTTTGGTCTCTAGTGGTGTCACCTTCCTGCCGATTATCATTTAGCAGTACTGGGGCAACGGGGAGATATTTTACTCCAAGTTTAAACGAAAAAACGACAATTTGTGCAACAGATCAATAATAATTTATTGAACCTCGGAGGATTTTTCTTACTGTTTATTTTTGTTTGATCCAAGGTATCATTAATTCTGCTTCTTCGAATCTGTTTTAATCATGTAATGGTGTAGTTTTGTTACGGTGTTTGGATTGGGGGGTCCGGGTGTATTTGTATTTAGATAAACTGTTCAGAACCGGGGATTTTTTTTTCGGTTGATGACGGCAACAGCAGAACAAACAAATAAAGAAAATGCTCTTGACCTACCCCGGAGACAGCCAGGCTACACCAGACTAAATGACCTCAATGGTCCTGCGACAAAACCGAACGAGTGAAGAGAGATGACGGTAGTGAGTGATCCTTCGCTGGTATCCGATGATGCTGATCGTTGGTTTGCGTTCCGAACGGCGTCGCTGCGCGGGTTCCTCAGACTTTAGAGCCGCGTTGATTAAAACTTGAAGAAAATCGAGAATAGTGACCCAGTATGACTATCCCGAAAGACATTCCCGAGAAGTGGTTTCCTCTCCTTCTTCCACTCAAAAGGAAGAAACAAGAGAGACTCAGTGCAGCTAAAGATAGAAGAAGCGGGACAGGTACTAATTAAATTATTTACCTTATTGTTTGTGTTTCATTCCGTGGATCTGTTTATGTATTTTTAAAAGATTTCTGTATTTCATTAGTTTCAGTCCTGTAACCTTTTGACAGGCAGGAATAATTCATGAAGGTCAAATCTTTTCTGAAACTGGCCATGACCAAAAACATCTTTTTTTACCGTTTGTAGTCTTGGTATTTTCTTTTGGTCAGTGTATTTAATGAATACCTATTAAAGTTTTACGATGTAAAAAAAGAATTTCCTCCCATATTCCATTAATAAAAACATATCTCACCATTTGTTGACCTCTTTCACTGTTTTGCCTCTTTTCTGTGCCCAAAGTTTTTGTCATCTGTACTCATAACCTTCACCTCATTACCTCGCCTTCCCTATCCCTGGTCGCATGTACCCACAACACAAACCCAGGCTTCATGTCTAAAGCCAGTCCACTTGAAAAGGTCACCCCACATCATCTGTCTCACTCAGTTAAGTCCCTCTGCAATCGTCGAAAACTAGTATGATCACTGGCAGCTCAGTAATAATGTGCCTTAACCCACAACAATATTCTGACTGCATCAGAATATGTTTTAGCAGTAATTCTTACAGTTTTTTCCTATTGTTATTGTTGCTTGCGATCAATTTTTGTGCATTTACGAAACCAATTGGCTTACATCGTCACCAGTCAGGATGGCACTGCATCTGAATTCTACAGATACCGTTTGCCTGTGGGGAAAAACCTAACCAAGTCAGTGGATTTGGCAGTTCTGTCATACATTACAATTGGATGCTTCACAATGCAGCTGCCCATGGCGGTATTTTTGCATACAACCGCAATGCGAGCTTTTGACTTTATTACATGTTTCCAGGGTATGCTACTTTATTCAGCAGGTGAATCTAAAAAAATAAGTGAAATGATGTTTCATGTTGCCAGGTCAAGCCACTTCAGCTTTTAGGCCTGACCTGAAATGCAGCTGAAATGCTTTTTTTATCCTTATCTTACCCTATTTATGTAAGGTAGCAAAAATTATATTGAATCTGCTTCTAACCAAACACACCTATGACAAGATAGGAACAGGATTCATGGTGGACTGATATTAAATCCACTACCACTTGGGAAAAGTTGTAGAATACATATAATTCGAGTGTTAAACATTTTATTCAGATTGCGGTCCTGTACCTCTTCCTTGCCCAGTTATTTCTACTGCCTGTCATCAGTGCAATATTTTCGCTTAGAAAAATTACTTGTGACAGGCTGGCAAAGTACTCTTAGCGTCCGCGTTCTTGTCCGATAAGCAACTGAGATAAACGCACAGTGGCGTAAATTTGTAGGGACGTTTTATCTTTTAGCATTTTGCTTCGCTTCAAGTGTGCTTGCTGTGGGCCACAGGGCATGCAGGCTTCCCGATCCCAGAAAAAATGCGTTACAGTGTCGAGAAGATAATGGGTTCTTTCTAAATGCAGAAAGCGGAGTGATGGCCACTTGAAATAATTGGTGAATGATGCTGCGGTGTGTTTATTTTTTTCAAAGCTTTGTTGTTTGTCGACATATTTTTTTGCTAAATTAATTTGTTTTTACTGGCATTTATATATATATATATGTATATAATTTATATATATATATATATATATATATACATTGTTTTTTGTTGGAATTGGACACTTTTTCTGTTAAGGAGATTTTTCACAACAGCCCGCATAGTTTAGATATAATTTCCAGAGCCTTTGAACATTATCATGCCCTAAGCACAAATAATCGATGGCTAGCAATTGAGTAAAATAGTGTTCTGTATGTTAATATTAAAATATGCAGTGAAAAATGTGTCCTTTTACAGCATCTGCTTTTGTCATTTTGGAAATTTGCAGACACTAGTCTGCCATCAATTTTCATCAGTTATGACTGTTGACAGTGTAGTTAGAACTTGAAAAGGAGAGACTGACCTTTATAATCTGGCTTTATCGTACCTGCGGCCGTGACATGTCTGAGACGACCAGAGCTGAAGATGGCTCACATCTGTGATCAAGACAGGAAACCGCAGCAAGTTGGTTGGGGTCTGTTTTTCGATTCTCTGTGTAAACTCGGGGGGGGGCTGGCGAAATGGGTCATCTGGTTATCGTCGCTTTCGCAGTGAGATGTCACACTCCTGGGTGGCTGCCACACCTTCCAGTGAAGTACAGCTCTTTATGTTCCTTGTGGCCCATGGGAGTTCCTGTCCACGGTTGCCATGACCTTCTTTACAGTTAGTACGGTATTCTGGGTACTGGAATGAGTCTTGTAAATTGCACCGTCTGTAATAGAGGTGAATTAGAGTCAGTCTAACTGTAGGAGTGCGTAGAAGATGCAGATTCAACCCCCCAGCCAGTGTAGCTGCTGTGTTACCCACTGAGTCACCATGTCAGCCGAGCCTCTGGATATTTTTATGACTTCATCGATGTGACTGTATCATTGGCATAACATAGTAGCTCTGCGGTTACTGATTTTGCGTTGTGTAATTACAGTTTACTTATGGCACAGGGGCAGTTTATATACTGTGTGTACAGCTGTGCTCCTCTTCATCCTTCAGAGCATTTTGTGTGTGTGTCTGTTTCTGTGTGCTTGTGTGTCTGTGTTCCTTTCACTCATGAACTTCAGACAGGCTTTTCATTTTTAAAGAAATTCTCATCAATGTTGCATGAGACAGGGAGGGAATATGAGTCTGACAAACACGACGACATCAGCAGAAAGACTTTCAAAACATGGCGGAGGGAGGGGAGGATGGATCTCTGTCACAGGCGGCACTTTTCTGCAGAACCAGCTTAAAAAATAAATGAACGTACAGTCCCAGCCCATTTTGTTTGAAATATTTTTTTCTGTTGTGGTTATGTTTTAGAATTAGAGACCAGTGGTCATTGTTGACACACCACAGCACACAACAATGAAATGTGTCCTCTGCATTTAACCCATATGTGACATAGCAGGGGGCAACTAATTCAGCGCCCAGGGAGCAGTGCTTGGGAGCGGTACCTTGCTCAGGATATCTTAGTGGTGCCTTGCTGGTCAGGGATTCAAATCTGCAGTCTTTCAATTACAAGTGCACTTCCCTAACCATTAAGCCACCTCTGCCCACATGTTTTGTACAACATGTGGCCGTGGCAAGAGCCTTCCTCTGGCAGAGTCCAGATGGACTTGCTAGCTGGCATGTGCACGTGTGTAAGTGGGCCTGGGTGCAGCTGGGCATCATCTACAGGGCACTGTTCGGATCTCAGATGGTTCTCCTCTCCAGTGCATCCCTGACACAGGCAGCAGAGAGCTGCTGCCTGCCAGGGAATGCTAAGCACGCACGGGCTTATGTGGCGGAGCCGACGGCTCACCGCCCGCCTCGCGCTTAAGGCAAGAAAGGGGAAGAGTAATTAGTTCCGTTAGCAGGACTCTGCAGCACGGCGCACTCCCATGCGTGACGGAGACGTCCGTGTGGGGACAGCATTACCCGCAGACCTCTCGGCAGCTTTGTAAGGGAGCCCCTGATTGGCGGAGGGGACAACAGGGATGTGGCAGGGTGATCCAATCCCTCGAGCCTGCTTTATGATTGGTGCAGGGTATCCTGGCTGTTCCCACGTGGTGTGGTGAACACGGGCCAGTAACGTCCTTCTCTATGGAGTTTTTTTACAGATTGTTTTCAAATTGACCTCGAGTGAATTAATGACAGGAGAAGCCATTAACCAGCCCATACTGACACTAAACATTTTCCTAAAAGAAGCTTTCCTTATGAAAATGTTGGGCATTGTACATTGTGCTTTTTTGATAAGAATGTCGAAATAGAGGATTCTGAGTAAAATAGAGCCTTCTGAGTGATGGGAAGGTACCAATGCCCTAGATGATAATCCCCTGTTGATTTCTTTCTCACTAAGTCCATTCTTCGCTTAGCCAAATAGGAAACAATTAAAGATTGCAGATAATTGTTTAAGTTCAGAGGGCAGGTTGAGTGTCAGCTCCAGAGGGCCATCGATTCCAACATAAATTGACCCCGACCCCCCCAACCTCCGTTGCCTGTCTGTGAAATTCCCCTGACCTGTGTCTGAGGTATAAGTATACGGGAAGGTTTGGTTGCTGAACAGTGTCTCGGGGCTCCGTCCCTGCAAACCTGCTCTTAAAGAGCGGTGCACATTCTAGGATGATCGAGTCAGTGTTTTATTTCTCTATCTCTGCAGAGGAGGAGAGGAAGGTGAGGGCCAACGACAGGGAGTACAACGAAAAGTTCCAGTACGCGGTAAGACTTTCACGTCACTGCAAGGTGGAACGAAATTCTCTCATGTTTTTAATTGTCATGTTTAGGGTCCTTTAATGTTTGAAATATCCTTGACTGTTTTTTTTCCTTACTGTCCTTCATTTTCAGAATAACTGCATCATGACCTCCAAGTACAACATAATCACCTTCCTCCCAGTCAATCTCTTCGAGCAGTTCCAGGAAGTGGCCAACACGTACTTCCTCTTCCTGCTGATACTGCAGGTAAGAAGTCAGATCAGGTAGTGTGGGGTAGCCCTGCAGCTACAGGAAGCGACAGGCGGGCGTATGGGGCAGCACTTGCATAAACTGCGCCTTTGGGCGCGGAGGCCGTCGGGGGTTCAGGCTCAATTCAGGCTTCAGGATCAGGCTCACTGGGAAAGACAGGGGGCGCTCTCCACACCACAATCTGTAATCTAGGCCTGGGGCCGCAGGGGGAGGAGGGAAGACAAAGGTTGCTGCTTGAGGGGCTATCGGCTTTCAACTCAGAGAAGGACACTGATAACGGGATGAAAGGCAGATGGAGAGCAGGAGGACAGCAGCAGCCCTGCGTTGGGGGGGGGGGGGGGGGGGGGGGGGGGGGGGGGGGGGGGGGGGGGGGGGGGGGGGGGGGGGGGGGGGGGGGG
>JAODKC010000137.1:13955429-13984552 GCA_026777985.1 Mormyrops attenuatus
TGTAATACATCTTCAGTCCTGCCCGTGGTTTGTGGACTTTCAATTCATTTGATCAGAAGGTTTATCCAAAGGACAGAAAGGTTTGCAAGATATAACTGAAAGATAACCCTGTAACCTCTATGTGTCTTCATTATCATGGTCCTGATGCATGCTATCTGTAAAGTTAGTGGTCATATGCAAATGACACAGATCTAGGAAGATACTGAACACTGCTTTTTCGGCATAGATACTGCTAACATTATTGAAGGCATTGTGAGTAATGGGGATGAGACATAAAGTGCCCTTCTCTTGCCTTCCTTTCGTTTGTATTTTGGGTTTAGATTGCATTGGACACAGGCTACTGGACGGCCATCAACCATTTCTTCGTGTGGGGCTCCCTTGGTGCCTACTTTACCATCTTGTTTGCCATGCACAGCAACATACTCTTCAGCATCTTTCCAAACCAGTTCCACTTTTTTGGTGAGCCGCTGCATTCTTCTACATACTGCATGTACATTCTTCACACTGCACAAATCCCACTGTCATTACTAATGCATCCGCTTTAGGAATTGGTGTTACTCTAAATCCTGTACTCAAACTGCGCAAATCTCACTGTTATTACTAATGCATTCACTTTAGAAACTAGAGTTACTCTGAATACTTTACTTAAACTGCAGGAATTACAGTTACATTTCCACTGTATCCACTATAGAATCTGGAGTCACTCTAAATGCTGTACTTATGCTGTATGTATCCCAGTGAAATTACTGCTGAATTCGTTTTTGAAACTAGAGTCACATTCAAACTGCACAAATTCCTCTTATGTGTTAGGGATACTAACTACCGTTGGTTTTTTCTGTCTTTTCCTGTTTCTTACTGCAGGCAGTGCTCAGAACACCCTGATACAGCCTGTGGTGTGGCTGACCATCGCTCTGGCGACCGTGGTCTGCATCGTTCCAGTCCTGGCATTCCGCTTTCTCAAACTTGACCTTAAACCTCAGCTCTCAGACACGGTAGGAGTATCTGTTTTTTTAGAGATGGGTCCCAAATTTCACCATTCTACTAATGATTAACATTCAAAAGTTGTGTCAACAATCCTTGGTCTGTACTCCACAAATATTGGCTCAAGCGAAGGACGTCATCTCCCTGGCCATCCGATGCTCTGAAGTGCGGGTATCCGGTGTTTATGATGGATGATCTGTCACTAATAAATTGGCCTCCCCTCCAAACCTTTCTCCTCTCCAGGTGCGATACACCCAACTCGTGCGTCAGAAGAAGCGGAAGCCAGGAGGACGTGGTGGGCGTGGTGCCCATGGAGGCGTGGCCGGGCTGGGAGGCGGGGCCCTGGGTCGGCTGGGCCGGGCCGGCTCACGGCGCTCTGGCTACGCCTTCGCCCACCAGGAGGGCTTCGGGGAGCTCATCACCTCAGGGAAGAACATGCGGCTCAGCTCCTTGGCTCTTGCCACCTTCGCCTCTCGCCACAGTGCCAGCTGGATCGACACGCTGCGTAAAAAGAAGCAGCAGCCCACCCAGCCCGGGGGTGAGGGCAGCCCGGCCTCGTCCTACACTGCTCCCCTCTCTACCTCCTCCTCCATGCTGGGACCCCCAGATAACCAGGCGGAAGAGGCGGCAAACACCCCACTGGGCCTGGCCCCCTCTGGCAGCAGCAGTGCCGTCACTCCCACCCCAGCGAGGAGTCCGGGGGGAGAGTCAACCGGAGGCTGGGCAGTCAGCCTTGGAGCTGTGCAGGTAACGGCCACTGCATCAAGCCAATGTCTGGCTTAACATCTCACATATTATTTCATGTACGAGGGGTGACCCAGTGGTGCAGTGTTTAGCATCGTTAACTCCCACTTCTGGAGACCAGGGTTCAAGTCCCTTGCTCTATTTGTGTGGACTTTGCCATGCTTTCTGCATGACATTGTGGGGTTTCCTCTGGGTGCTCCTACCCCCCATAGTTTAAAAACATGCTGGAGTGATTTGGGTTTGCCACATGGTGTGTGTGCCCTGCAAATGGACTTTCAACCAATGTATCCCCTACCCTTGTGTCCTGTGTTACCCAGGACAAAATTAGGGTTACGATCTGGGTGACACTGACTAGGATAAGTGGTTGGAAGTTTGATGGGGGAATATAGGTCTTATAGTTTTATTACTTTGTCTGCAGCCAAATTTTTACTTTTTTCCCCCTGTAGGAGGCGCTTTTTGGCTGGCGGGGGGTGGGGGCCCGCATCAGTGGGGCCAGCAGCCCAGGACCCCCTCCCATTGTCGAGGAGACCTCTCTGGCCGAGTGAGGCGCATCACAGCAAGCAAGCGGAGAGGCTGCTCCGGGTTAAGCTCCGACCGAACGTCCCACTTCGCAAAGATGGACTGCTGGTGCCCGTGCGCAGGGGAAGGCGCCTGAAGTGTTGGCCACTTTGAGCAGAAGAGACACTGTTTCTCCTCAGCACCACTACGGCCAAGGGGCCCCTTCTGACGAGAGGCTCACAACCACACCTGACCCAGCCTACAGGAGGGAAAATGCCAAGACCACAAAGACAAGTCTCCACATACATGAAAATGATTTTCTTTTCCGTTCATTTGGACAACGCCACTGACCTGAGCCATGACTCCTATGCACAGCAACGTGAAATACATAAATGCAATATAAAAATGAGACAATGTGATTACAGTTTGTTTTGATTACATTTCCACTGTGTGCAGACTACTGGGTAGCCGTGGAGATGAGGAAAACGGAGAGTAAAAAGTATAATAAAAGAGTAATAATAATACTGAAAGAGTGTTGTTGGCTGCCATGCAGGGTGCCGTGCTAATCTACTTTTGTAAGAAACTACCGCACCTGCATTAAATAACTAAAATCCCAGGCTTACTGAGTTACTAAGCTGATCCTACACTTTGGAGGGCTCATTCTGAGATCTACATTGTGTTACAAAGAGTTCTAGAACCTATTCCACAGACAACATCCATAAAGACTCTCAGGCAGCCAAAGGGAGGTGGTGTCTCTCGAATGCTCTGACGTCAGAGGCCAGTCTGACTCCACTGCGCTGATTCTTTGAACAGTTGCGCACTGTGGTTGATGCTGTTCACTTTGTTTTACGTCCATTAAAAGCAAAAAAAACTGCTGTTTCTTTCACCTGGGTCAACAATGATTTGACCACAAGTCACATCGGTTCCCTTTTTACCGCTGCTCCTGTGGTCCATAGTGTTTTAAGACTAACTTGTGAAAATACGGTGTGATATAGAAACTGGTCAGGGTTACCACAAATACCAACGGTAAACAGCGTGAATTAAAAGTGTGAGCGGCAGTCGCTATCTCCGCAGTAATGTATCCTATCTGCCTGAGGATGACAGATTTTGTCCGGATGGAATTCGAACCGGCAGCCACTTACTGTTTTCGGGATATGGATGCTGCTTGCTTGGACTGCCTGGACAGCAGGAAACGCTGAGAGAGCAATGTCTGTGTGCACTTCAGTTCTCAGTGAGAACGCATATCTGCCTGACCGAACGAGCCCCGG
This sequence comes from Mormyrops attenuatus, assembly GCA_026777985.1. Classification (NCBI taxonomy): domain Eukaryota; kingdom Metazoa; phylum Chordata; class Actinopteri; order Osteoglossiformes; family Mormyridae; genus Mormyrops; species Mormyrops attenuatus. The sequence continues at coordinate 13,958,921 of JAODKC010000137.1, forward strand.
ATACAGCACCCTACGCTTCCAGCCCCCATTTCTCTGCACCATATTGGTGTACTCCCGCAGATAAAGCACTCCAATCCTGGCAGGTCTGAACTCTGTCGCCACGTGTTTTCGTTAAGAATAACTCAACCTGCATTTATCAGGCCAACCCACATAGATAGGACTTGGAAAAATTTGGGATACTTTAAGGACTGTATTGATTAGCTCAAATGTCTATGAGGCGTGGGATCCGATACAGACAACGTAGTGGAGTTGAAAAATTAAGTAAGAAGATGAAAAGCTTTGACTCCTGAAAAAATAGCAGATCCCCACTGCTTTGTCTTCTCAATCAGTTTTGAATTAAAAAAGTAGTGAAGTGCAATGTTAGCTTTGAATTGTTATATAGTAAATCGAAATAGAGCATATTGGACATGGTTAGTAACCTGGTCAAAACTTGAGTTTGGTCAAGCCAATCTTGTATCATGCCTGGCCTTTTCTGTTGCTGTCAAGACTGTGAAAACTCAGTGTTCAAACTGAACCGGTGGTTTGGAGACAGTCAATAAATTATCTGATTAGCCCTCACACTCTTGAGGGCAGCATATCAGCGTGGTCTGTGCCTCATTTTTGTTTTGGCTGTTATTTACACGTGTTCATGCACCGGAGGTCTGATGGATGTGCGCCACAGCACTCTGATAAATGTGTTCGCCGAACATGTTTGTTGAGAAAGGTGTTTGTTTCGCAAGTCCTGTGGCATACTGAAGCTGCGAGAGAAAAGCCATCATACAGAGAATAAACCGCAAAAAGTGGGTGGAGACAAATGGAAATGGGAAGACATTATACTGTCAAGATAAAGTGCTTCATGTGAAAGATTTCGTGGTGTGTGTGTGGTTGGATTAGGTTTAAAAACCTATTTTTTGTGATTTGCGAATGCAATGCGCTTCCGTAATTAAGGGGTCTGAATCTGATAAAAAATGAACATACAATTTAAACAAATTGATTTATTAATGTACGTTATTTTTTAAAACGTTTGTATTTTGACACCATGAACAGTAAAAGAGTAAACACAATGGAGTTATTAGTGTGTTTGAAAAACGCGTCAATGTATGGCTTGCCCTGTTTCAGCGTCGTGTGGTTTCGTAAGTCCGGATTTATTAACCAACTGCAAGCCAAACAGACGTGAGAAAGGAAGAGGGACATTAGTTTGCGCCTTCCTCTTTAAGCAGTTATTATAATGGACGTGGAAGGTACGCTTAAGTGTCTTCGTATCTCTCGGTTCATTTCCGTGTAATACGTAAGGAGTAGTATAGCCTATTTGGTTATTATAACCAAGGGCAACGGGTCGGCAGTTCGCTGTCAAATACCCACATCAATACTTTCTTTTTAGTGGTTACAATGTAACCTTTTCGATTTTTTTAAGTCACGTATACATTAATGGTAAGCCATTTTGTTGTTTTATTTACTTTTGTAATTGGAATGTAGCTTTTTCAATCCATTTTCATAACAGAAGTAAAATGCATATTTGTTCTACGATTAAATACCTGTGGCTTCTAATGATGGTCCGCGTAGAATCTTTTCAAGGAGGACTTTGTCGTCGAAAAGGTAGGCCTGCTTTATATCTATACAAATCTATCTAAATAACAGCATCCAGGTAACGTTTTACAAGGCGAGGCACGAAAAGTTAATAACTCGGCTACTACTGAAGTACAAATTATGAACAAATCATGAACAAATATAGTTGTTACTTGATATATATGTGTCACGATCCATTAAGGATGATTGTATGGTATCAGTATTTCACTTGTGTTTTCATTATTCATTACTTAATTGTTCCTTCAATGCTTCCTTATTATTTCCTTCAGTATTTCACAAAGGTTTATAGAATTAACAGATACAGTAACAAATGTAGTAACTGCTTGGGATGAAAGATGCATCATGATTCATTATTGATGAAGATCAGCATTTAACTTGTGCAATTCGTGGCTTGTTCCTTTAGTAGTTTCTTCAGTAATCCAAGATTTACAGAATTGACAGATATATAGTAACAAACGTAGTCGCTGCTCGAGTTAAAACGTGTCACGATTCATTACTGATGAATTAACATGAGATCAGTATGTAACTATAAGACTTAGTTTGTGGTAAATTAATACATAAGTGATAGTATAAATATTATTCATGGCCCGACATGTGAAGCGATACCCGTAACCGTTTAGCGCACTTCACATAGCACAACGGACTGTTAAGTCTGCGGTTTTTGCTTGGCTGGCTTCTGTAGCTACTTCTCATTCGTTTGCGAGGATGTATTACAAAACAGCTGTGTATATATATATATATATACATATATGTGTGTGTGTGTGTGTGTGTGTGTGTGTACGCACACATATCCCCAGATACAAACAACTTTAATGTACCCCCAAAGGTACAACAATGTTCCGCACAGTCCATTCTTGTACTTTAGAATTTACATTTAGTACAGCGGGGGTACAATTGGCAGCCAATTGTTGGTACTCTTCTTTGTGACAGTGTATAGTAATGTTTGGTATTTTTTACAGTAATGTGTGTGTGTGTGGGTGTGTCGGGGGGGGGGGTATTAGGTTAATATTACAATGTAATAAAAACCTGTTCTTTTGAAAGCAAAAATTCCAAAAGTCTCATTTTTTGTTTGGTTACTTATGGTTAAGGTTAGGGCTGGGTGGGGGTTAAAGTTGTCATGTTGGGATTAGAGTTTTCCCCATAGAAATGAATGGAGAGTCCCCACAAAGATATATTTCCAAGGCTGTGTCTGTGTGTGTGTGTGTGTGTGTGTGTTTGTGTGTGTGTATGCTTGTGTGTGTGTGTGTGTGTGTGTGTGTGTGTGTGTGTGTGTGTGTGTGTGTGTGTGTGCGTCCGTGTGTGTGTATTCAGTACTGTGCAAAAGTCTTAGGCAGTCAAAAGAAATGTTTAAAGCTGTTTATCTGGGTATAGTCAGTGAACATTTGCCCAGGACAAAACCCGGAATTTAACATTAGAACATCTGCAAATTAAGAGTAACAATAGGAACTAGTAAAATTTCGTCTCTTGTCCAAAAAGTCACTGACATCTTGTTGGGTGAACACCGCTTCAGTTCCCAAACCTCTCCTCAGGGGCACCTCAGCCATGCCATGTATTTGTTAAATTCACCAACAGCTCACTTAATGAATTGATTTAATTAGTTCAGAAAAGTCAATGAGGTATTGATTAGCTATATGAGGCATGCTAGTGGTTGAGTCAAGAAATACAAATTCAAATTTTATTTGTCACATACACAATCATACATAGTACAACATGCAGTGAAATGTATTTGCAGTGCCCGACCTATTAAGAAGAAGATAAGAATGAAATGTAGTAAAATAAAATGTAAAGATATAAAATATAAACTGTAATAATAATAGAATATAGAGATAAAAATATAGAATATAGAGAGCTAAGAATAAAAATAGAAATAAAAATATGTACAAATAGAATAAAATGTGCAATTAGCAGCAACTATGTCTGATTATTATTATACCATTTTATTATGGTGCAAAGTGCAGTGTAATCGACTGTAGGTCAGGGAGCTCAGCGCGAATGATGCGTTCGGCCGCTCATACCACTCTTTGGAGGGCCTTTCTGTCCTGCTTGGTGCTATTCCCAAACCAAGTGCAGATATTTCCCATCAGGATGCTCTCGATGGTGCAGGAGTAAAGGTTCCTCAGCACCCTCGGTGGTAGGTGGATAACTACCCCAACGTGAAGCACTTACTGCAAGGAGAAACAAATCAGTGCATCTGTTAAGGTCCCTGGGTGTGTTGGATGTTGCTGGAAATAATGGGGTAATTTCATCAGATGTTTTAAAATGACTAAGCTGACACACTTTGACAGGCATAATAGCATAGTTTTACACCAACATGAAGATCATTTAAACATCAATTTCTTTGGCTGCCTAAGTTTTTTGCACAAAATATGTCATACTGTATTGGCCAATCTATATTTTTTTTCCTACAAAAATAAAGCGTTTTGTGATAGTTTTGCATGATAGTTTGCATGATAGTGCATGATAGATGTGATAGTTTTGTTGTAATAAATTGTCAGTCATCTAAATATTTGGTGTCTGTTCTGGGCCAGATCTTCTGAATAGCAGGATTTAACGTAGTTACATAATACCAAACACTAGTATGTGTTTATATATGAACTGTTCTTTAGTCGTTAGAACATTGGGCAAGAGAATGTGTCCCAAGGGATGGACAGACAAAAGTTAGTGGAAAGATCGCAAGAGGAACTGAAAGACACACTTAATTACTCGTGCAGTTTTACCACATTTATCACCGCATTCAGCTACAGCTTTGCTGACAGCTATATGTACCCAATCACGTGAACATGCCAATGGATACTAAGTAGAAACAATTTTACTATGTCTTTTATGTCTTAAACTGCCATATATTTTATTAATTTGTAAACATTCTCTGTGTTGTGCAGAACCCCTCCCTGGTGTGCGGGTTTTGGCCCCGGGAAGCATCGTAACTCTGAGCTGCAGTGGCCAAATCACAGTGGATGGAGTTGGTGTCACCTTGACGACCACAAGCCAGGGAGGAAGAGATGGAGAGGAGCGTGCGAGGACAAGGGACACTGTGAGCAAGGGCGGCAGTTATGGGGACATCGCGAGTTCCAGGGATCCACCCGCGACTCCCTTAGGGGTGGAGCTAAAAGGGAAAGCCTCGAGTGCAGTGACTGTCAACCATAACCGGCCTTCAAGTGAAGCCACTAGTAGCGAGGAGCATGCCACAATGTTCCGACACCAAGAGGCTACATCTGTGGAGGTGGGTGATGTGAGCAGGACAAAGGTCAGGGCCCCTCGGCAAGCAGGGCGGCCGGTGAAGGACTCCAGGGCAGGCGTGCACTGGAAGCTGGATGGTCGTCCCATGCAAGTCACTGGGGAAGAAGCGGACACACTGCACCTTGGCCAATTTCCTGCATCCAAGTCTGGAAATTACAGCTGTCACCAGGGAAGGAAAATGATCTTCTCAGTGAAAATAGTTGTGGAGGGTGAGTGTACTCTCACTGCTCGCTCAGCACGAGTCACTCATACGCCACTCTCACAAATGTTTGTATGTCAAATTGTGGATTAGATTTCTTGAACACTATAACCTGTATGGTTATAGTGTTCATTCCTAGAACAAGCGAAGAACAACTCCATTACTACTTACACCTACGTACACAAGTACTCCTATGTAGTACTCAGTATGGCCCTTATTGTCTCCAAGACCCCTTCTGTGGTAGACAAGTTGTTTGGGAGAGAAGCCTTTCTGCACAGCACTATTGGACTGTTATTTTTCATTCCTTATAGCTTTAAAAAGTCTGATCATTCTCCTCTGATCCCGCTCAATAACAAGGGGCTTTCAGCCACAGAAATGCCCTGGTCATATATCATGCCATTCTTTGTAAACTCTGGACACTGTAGAGCAGGGTGGCCATTTTGGAGGTATCGGAATAACCATGATAAACTTTTTGGCCTCACCTGCATCCTGTGTATATTCACTTGCAGCCACGTGATTTGCTGTTTGGATATATATTTATTATTTGACATTGGAATATATGCAAATTAACAGTAACACAAAAAAAATTGACAAGAATTTCTTCCTTGCTCCAAAGACTCAAGGTGATGGTACACAGGGCAACTTCTTGAGCAATGTTGCCGGGCAGTTGCCAGCCAGGTGAGACAAAGGGCAACTCATCTGGATCTGGATGATGGCGTAAAGTTGCCCACTGCCAATCACAGTTTTTCAAATAGACATTTGTTGCCCCTTATCAATGGGAAAGTGACTGAGCAACATCAGTCAGTAACATTGCCCAGCAATGTTGCCCTCTGTATCACCCTTACTGATGTCTTGTCGCGCAGCCATAAGAACACCAAGGTTCCCAAACCTCCCCTGAGGGGCACTTCAGGCATTCCAAGTATTTGCTAAATTCCACCAGCAGTTCTCTTAATTAATTAACTTCATTAGTTAAATAAGGCATTGATTAGCCAAAAATGGTAGGCTTGTTGTCGAGTCAAAAAATACATGGCTGTACTGAATGGCTGCAGCAAATACCGAGGTGACTTTAGGAGAAGGTACTGAAATTGCTACGCTGGCACACTTTGACAGGGATAATATCATATTTTACACCAACATGAAGATCATTTAAACATGTCTAAGACTTTGGCACAGTGCTGTGTATGTAGGAGGAGGAAGCTGCTTGCCCGAAAAAGCCGACAGCCAACCTCGCTGCCGTATTTCCACAGCTCCTCCAGAACAGCCGTTGTTATCTTGCTACCAAAAGTCACCTACAAGTCACATCCGCTGTGAATGGAATGCCAGTCGGCCTGTGACCCCAGTTCCCCAGTGTCACCTCCTGCTGAAAAGAGGGTATGTACTGTATGTGAAGCTTTTCGCAAATGATGCCCAGTTACCCTGCAGGCATCTTTGAAGTGCACTCTACTATTTCCAGTTGAGAACTACGCTATGGCATTTAAAAGACAGATTTATCATTCAGGTTGTATAATTTAGTTCTACTGGGTAATTATTACGGTCAGCCGTAGTAGCAGCATAGTAGTTAGCAGCTGAGACCTTTGAGTTGTTGCCACTTTTCCCTACAGGTTGCTGGGTCAAACTACAATGAAGCCGTGTACCTACTCAAGGCTCCAACACCGCTGCTGGTGTGTGTTGGACAAAAAGACAGAGGGGATCAGAGACAGTTACTGGGCGTCGCTGTGCGTCTACAATACTGCTGGTCATGTTACAAGCCCCCCGATTGCTCTCCATCCTCAAGATGTCGGTGAGTAGCAGGCTGTCTCCCGCAGTAATGCTCCAGTCACTGTATCTGACGTTCTTGAATTTTTTGGACCTAGCTTGGTGTGGAACCAGATAAGACAGATGCTCTGATTAGTCACTAACCCTTAATAAGAATGCGCGATACTAGCTTCTGTAAAATATCACGCACTGAGCGTGGGACTGGATTGCTGGACAACGAGTCGTCGCAATTCTGCCTTGACATGTTGAACAATCCAATGGCCGTGTTAGTTCTTTTTTTTCCAACAGCCACATCTCGAATATAATAGAATAAAATAGAATAGAATATCTTTATTGTCATTATACAATGTAACTGTGTTCTTTCCACCGGTGCTACATATTATAAAAGATAAATTAAATAAGAAAATAAAATTAATAATCAATCCATCATAACTGCTAAGCCCCCCCTGGGGTCCTGGAGCCTATCCCAGGAGCAGGTGGGAACCAATTCACCGCAGGGTGGACACACTCACAGGACCAATTTAGACACGCCAGTCAGCCTACCCTGCACGCCTTTGGACTGTGGGAAGAAACTGGATTCCCCAGCTAAAACCCATGCAAACACAGGGAGAGCGTGCGAACTCCACGCAGAAAGGACCCAGGACCAAACCTGGGACTTTCATCCTGTGAGGCAGCAGTGCTAACCACTGCACCACCATGCTGCCCTCAAAAGAAGAATAATAATAATATATACAATGTAGATGTACAGTATCAAGCTAAATGGTGAATAATAGTGCTGTAGTGCAATCAAATAATTCTTTGACCAGCGTTAAACAGCGTATATTTTCTTAAATTAAGTCTTGTGTCTTCTTGGCCATCCCCAGTTAAACCGGACCCGCCATATAATGTTTCAGTGCGTAGTCAAGAAGGGAAGAAACACTGGCTGATAGTGTCTTGGAAATATCCTCGCTCATGGAGGGGTAATTTCTACAAACTCACTTTCCATCTGCAGTATTTTGTGGTCCTGCCGGGGGGTCCCAGTGGCATGGTGAGTGTAATATACTGTCCCGTTATGCTAATGAGCTGTCTGTGTTTATAGGAAACAACGTACACTGGAAATGTGTATTAAATGTATCATTGACTTCAATCTAAAATATTAAATTTAGAAATGTGGTATTCACTCATCTGTCTTGTTTACATGCTTGATGCAATTTAGCATTGATCTTTTTTGCCTTAATTTTGAAATCATGTTAAGTATTGATTCAGGCTAGTTTGTTGGATAATAGGCGGCAAACCATTTTTTTCTTCTTCAGTTACGTCCTTCTGATGTAACTATATTGATCTCAGATTGTAATATGAAAAAAAAACACTGTACATAACTACACATGCTACAAATATAAATATTATACCATGCTCAGATATGACACGAGAGGTACCGTATTTCCTGGGCTACGCGTGCAGCCAGAATTGGTTTCTACCATCTGTCCAAGACTGCATAAATTTTGATTAAAAACTAGAACCCCATGGGTCATTCTATTAAAAAAAAAGAACATTGACATTAAAAAACTGAAATGAATTGAGTAGAGCGTGAGAATCCCTGCGTTCTGATATGAGTCAGGGTGACAGCATGTTCCATGTAACTTACAAAGGTGAATCCATGGGGGTTATCAGTGGGTCTGTTAAGAAGCAGATGTTAATTATATGACAATGGTTGGCGCTACACTGTACCATGACAAACCAATAACCCCTAGGGTATAAAGTATGATAACAGTATGGTTAGCATTATTAAAATAGCCACATTTCACTCTTTACCTTTTTCTATGAGAGATACAAGCAAAACAGATTAAGTTAATTTGGCTTGTAACACGATACTCCAAGGCAAAAACGTTTCAGGAAAATGAAAAGGCCTGGCACACTGTAATGTGACTCACTTCCTGTATGTAGTGTGTGCGTTCGGACAGCGAGGGGCTTCACTTCCTCTTGTTTAGAATTTTGCATCAAGGGGCAGAGTCCCACATTGTTCAGCACAGTGCTCTACTTCAGTTTTGCCAGCCTGTGTGCCCCCCCCCTTTTTGGTGTCCCAGCATAACCCTGAACTTCGCTGGGGTTCCATGGTCTCCCACGTAATGCAGTGCGCCCGGTCTGACTAGCCCCTTCATCATGTTTTACAGCAAGAAGTTTACACTCTTAAGCTGAACTACACAATCAAAGATGCCACCCCCAGAATCAAGTACCTGCTGCGGGTTAGAGCCAGAGAGGAGTTTGACATCGGGCACTGGAGTGACTGGAGCCCTCAGCTGTATGCTTACTCCTGGACTGGTGAGACCCTCTATTATATGCAATATACATGCACACTAATTACTTATTACACGCATACTGCTCAGTGGGTTCAAGTCTCTGTCCTAGCTCTTCATGTGTGGGGCTTGCATGTCATTGAGGGGTTTACTCTGGGTTCTCCAGTTTCCTCCTACAGTCCAAAACAAGGTGAATTGGAGTTGCCAAATTGCCCATGTGTTTGAATGGGTGGTGGCCCATCCTGGGTTTCCTGCCTTGTGCCTGTTGGTTCCAAGATAAGCTCTAGACCCCAGTGACTCTGCATAAGGACAAGCAATACAGAAGATGAATGAGTGAATGAATGGCATTATTAAATGCTTGTTTATTTAATAAAAGTTTGATGCACTGTTACACTCAATACCCATACGTGTCACCCCTGCTCCATGCGACCAGTGAAACCATGACATTTTCAGAGGCTTGCATCTACCTATCTGCCTGCTGTGGTCTCCGCAGCATTCAGTGTGAACTGCCCTTCGTTGTTTTTTTATAAGTTCTGAAATGTCAAATAGTCTGTTTACGCTCCCTATCTCACTCACCCTATTTAACACGAAAAAAGAGCAAATGGCAAGTTGCAGGTGCGATGGACTCAAACCGTTAGTCCCGGAATGAGTGGTGGTGCCTAATGTCCCTGTGGGTATTAAGGATGTTTGTTTCATTATTAGCATCAGTGGTATGTAGGTAAACAGTCACCATCTTTAAATTCTTTCTGTTGCTAAATATTACATTTGAAAGTCATCTGTTTTGACTTATGTCAGTACATGTGGTAAATAGCACAACATTAGTTTTATTTCAGTTATTGTCACTCTGTCAAAGAATTTATCTCAGACAGAAAGAGCAATAAAATTGGCTGATGAACAAATAAATGGACGCATGAATACTGGTGCCTCTCCTGTAGCTCAACAAGTAGAGCATTGCACTAACAAAACAAAGTTCATGGGTTCATGTCCCAGGGAGCACACATACATCATAACCCTTTCCTCTACTGTAAGCTGCTTTAGATAAAAGTGTCTGGCAAATGTCCCTTGTTTGGGACCAGAGGTCAATGTGTTAAGAGAAAAGCAGACACTGCTGTCATAATTGTAACTCTGGCCTCTCTCCCATCTGCAGAGCCGACGAGTATGCCAGCCTCCACTGATACGGTAGGGATTCTCGTTCTTTAAATTCATATGTAAAGTGCCTTTCCTGTGAAATGGGTCTCTCTGTCCTCCTCCTCATCGCATTTTATTATGGCCTTGTCAGGTTCATGGCTGCGGGTTCCCTGAGGGCTCTGGTATGGATGAAGATAACACGGTGGAACACGGTGAGTAGCATTTGTCTGATGAGCAATCGATGGCATGCATGAGTAATTTACGCATGTTATTCACAAACCTTTATATACACACATAAATGTACGGTACTGTGCAAATGTTTTAGGCACTCAAAGAAAATGTTTCAAATGTTTCAATCCATGTAGTAAGTGTACATTTGCTCAGAAAAAAAACACAATCTAACATGAGAATATATGCAAATTAACAGTAACACAATAAAAACTAACAAGGATTTCATCTGTTCTCTGAAACGTCACTGACATATTGTTGCATAGCTAGAAGGACACCATTTCAGTTCCCAAACCTCCCCTCAAGGGCACCCCACCCCTTGCATGTATACATAAAATTTTACCACCAGCCAAATTAATTAATTCATTTAATTGGTTTTAAAAGTCCAAGTGATATTGATTAGCCATATGCGGTGTGCTAGTGACTGAGACAAATGCATGGGTGTATTGGTCGGCTTCTGCAAATACTGATGTGATTTAGCAGAAGTTTTGACAAACACAATATTTTAGTTAAACACCAACATGAAGATCATTTAAGCATCATTCTCCTTAGCTGCGTGAGACTTCTGCACAGTACCATATAATAAATAACCCTGTAAATGCCCTACACTCTCTTGTAGTCTCTGTGCCCCATACGCCTGACAACCAGACACTGCTGCATGTATCCTGGGTGATTGGAGTCTGTATGCTACTGGGCCTCATTGTAATGAGCGCCTTTGCCCTCAGGTAAATCTTATATAATAGTGTTTCCCAATCTGGCCCTTGGGGACCCACGGACAGTCCACATTTTTGCTCCCTTACTGGGAGCTGGGAGGGAGCAAAAATGCGGACTGTCTGACAGGGAGCTCGGAGGGAGCAAAAACGTGGACTGGCTATGGGTCCCAGAGGACCGGATTGGGAAACACTGTCTTATATAACAGTGTTTCCCAATCTGGTCCTCAGGGACTCGCAGACAGTCCATGTTTTTGCAGGAGCTGGGGTCCTTGGGACCTGGATTAAGAAGCACTGTCTTATATAATATAAAGTTATCATTTTGGTGTCGTGCACTGTTTCACTTCCTCAAACCTGCTGTCTCTGGGGTTCTTTTTCTCCTCGCTCTCCTTTTGTCCGCAGGCACAAGGCAAAGTTCATATTTAAACTTCATAAGCTGAGTCGTACTTCCCCGCCGCAGCCATCAACCTCAACTTCTTCAGCACCGCCTACAGAGGAAGGAAATCCCCTTGTGCGCGGAGAGCGGCCTGGTGCCCCACAGAACTCAGACCCCCCTTTTCCTCAGGAAGACGAGGCGAGCACTGAAGGAATTCACCTCTCCAACTTGGGTTACTTCTTAGTACAAAGGGACTAAGAGACTTAACTTCTGTACTTGTCAGATTTATATGCACTGCATTATATAGCATAACGTGTACATCTGCATGAATGATGTAGTAATATATTACTACACACCCATGTGAAGTACCTTTAGGCGACTCTATTGTGAGAGGCACTAAATGAAAATAAATTGAATTGAATGTATACTTTGCTAATATAAATGCAAATCCGTTCATCTTTTTTGTCAATAGAAAACTGTAATATTTTGATACACTGAGCCAATAGTATGTATATGAATGTAAGATACCATATAGCATTGCATTGTTGTTTAAACTGTATGATATTACATTTATCAGGGGAAAAATGGACTGAGTTCTGAATTTCTTGTCTTGCCATTTAATTTACTGTTTTGTGTAATAACCTGTTTGTATTTCACATGCGTGTGTTTCATTATACTGTATGCAGTACTGTGTAAAAGTCTTATACAGTCAAAGAAAATGTCTAAATGATCTTCATGGTCAAAGTGTGTCAGCTTTTCAAAACCTCTCCTTAAGCCACCCCAATATTTGCAGCAAACAAACATACACCAGCTTATTTTATGACTCCAACACTAGCACACCTTAATTGGTTAATTAAGACCTCATTGAGTTATTTAACTGATTAAGTTAGTTAATCGAGATAATGGTGAAATTTAATGAATATATGGATTGGGTGCCCCGGAGGAGAGGTTTAGGAACTGAAGCAGTGTTTATCTAGCCATCCAACTAGACTTTTTGAAGAACAGAAGAAATTCTTGTTAGTTTTTATTGTTCCTGTTAACTTGCATAAGTTTCAATGTTAAACTGTTTTTTTCTAAGCAAATATACACTTACTACCCAGTTAAACAACTTTAAACATTAGCTTTGACTGTGAAGACTTTCACAGTACTGTGTATAATATAAAATTGAATATAAATGTATATAAGTTGTTTTATATAAGTTCATTGTTTTATAACTCGCTTGTCTGCTCAAGTGAAGAACCGGCAGCCCTGCACCATGATCTGTCGCGAATGTTTTGTGCAGTTTGTGCCCTCAGCCATGACGCTGAGTTTCACCCAGTGCCCTTGACACATTTCTGAAGTTGTCCAAAGAGCACAGGGCTGAGGAGATTTCAAAATGAAACCTCAGTAATATGGCCCTGAGCGAAAGAGATACTGCACTTACTTCTCTCTATAACAACCTTTGAGTACAAATTGGGGTGTCAGAGGGGCATGGATGCCCTGGCAGATTGGGACCCAGCACTGAATAAAGCCTCCAAAATTTACTAATACCCCCCCCCCCCACCACATAGCATAATCTACCAAAGGGGACCCTCCCCTGCCTGCCACATCAGGACCCCAAACATGGCTCCCATATTTCTTAAGATTAAAAATGCCCAAGCAGGGACCCCAAGGTGACATCTTATCATGGGGCCTGGAATTCCTAACTACGCCCCCCAGGTACAAAACAGAGAGTCCTGGCTTTCACACTCATACACACCAAATACTAGAACTCACCACTTTGTGAAGGGTTCACATTAACCTGCCGAAAATATTTTTCATACATTTAGATGTCATACAAATGTCATATCATAGAAATTCAATAAACATTTTGTTATATAACTATATAATGTAAAGTAACATATAGTTATGATTCTATCAAAAAACACAATTTAAAACTACTACTCTGAAAGAATAAAAGAATGAAAATTACACTTTCGTTAGGACAGCTATCATAATAGAAAAAAATAGTGAATCATTACCATCTCACCTAAACCATTCCCCCAGCAATTTTAGGCAAACAAGTAGTGATTACACACAAGATAAATGAGTCCTATCACAATTTTAAGTAGTTGTTTGAAATATGGCATATTGTGCTGTATTGCCCTTGTTACCACAGTAGTTTTTTGTAATTCAATCCAGAGAATGTTAAGTACAATTATAAAGGCTTAAATAACAATGGGCTATCACTAACATCAGGGGTGGGCAATCTTAACCAGTAAGGGCCCTTGTGTATGTGTGTTTTGCTGCAACTCCTGAATTATATTACTAATTAAAGGATTAATTGGCTGAAGAGTCCTCACACCTAGGTTTGAACAGCTGACCTAAAGGTTATCCCACAAACCTGCATACACAACGGCCCTTGGAAGACAAGATTGCCCACCCCTGATTTACACTATATGGAAAAAGTATTGGGACACACTTAATAATTGAGAGTTCAACGAATTCAAGCATGGTACAGTCATAGACACTCTTTATTGCAACCTTTGCAATAAGTCACTTTGTGAAATTTTGTCCATGGTCTGTAAGTGGATGCGTTTAGGAACAACAGAAACTCAGTCACTTAATGGCAGACCATGTAAAGTGACAGAGTGAGGTCGCCGATTCCTGAGGTGCATAGTGCGTAAAAGTCGCCAACGATCTGTTGTCTCAATACCTGCAGAGTTCCAAACTTCCTCTGGCATTAACCCCAGCACAGGAACTGTGCGCTGGGAGCTTCATGGAATGGGCTTCATGGCCGAGTAGCTGCATGGAAGCCTCACATCATCAAGCACAATGTCAAGCGTCAGATGGAGTGGTGTAAAGCACAAAGCCACTGGACACTGTAGCATGACTGGGCCCCAAGGTGAGTGGTGTGAAAGAACTTGACTGGCCCACACAGAGCCCTGACCTCAACCCCATCAAACACCTTTGGAATGAACTAGAACGGAGATCTTGAGCCAGGCCTTCACGTCCAACATCAGTGTCTGACCTCACACATGCTCTTCTGGATGAATGGGCCAAAATTCCCACAGACACACTCCAAGATCTTGTGGAAAGCCTTCCCAGAAAAGTGGCAGCTGTAACAGCTGTGAAGGGGGACCAGCTCAATATTGATGCCTATAGATTTAGAATGGATATCATAAAAGTTCCTGTTGGTGTAATGGCCCAGTGTCCCAATACTTTTGTCCATATAGAGTATTTCACACATGAACTGTAACATCTCACAAATAAGCTGTAAACATCCATTTGTGTGTTTATAGGACTTTCATCTCGTAGTTACCCTGGTGTCCATCTGCAGTTCACAAACAAGCATTTTCTTTGCTGACCTGGGAAACCTCCCTTGCTTGTGTTTCTGGGCACAGACTCAAGATACACCATTTATAAGCATTTATGAAAGATGGACAATTGGATAAATTCATATGAAACTAATACATTAACAAGGAGGTTGCATTCCGGAAAGGCAAGTAAACATTAAAAATGTAACACCTTTAGTTATGGATTGCAACCATTATTGTCATTTTACTTATTTTTACATAAACTACAAACATTTTCATTATTCGAAACATAAATGATTATGTAACAAGCTACGATATGCTGTGTGACATGCTGATATGCTTTTAACCAAACAGTTACAAATATTAATTCCCAAAAATAACAGCAGAACACAATGATACAACAGATCATTCTGGGAAATAAAGACCGTTATAGCGAAAAAGGGAACTAAGTAGAAAAAGAAACCTTTGCTAAAATGGTCATGGTATTCAATATTCGTTAAAATGTTTAGTTATGGGACATTTTTAAATACTGTATTGCTACATTGTCACACTGGGTATTATATGTATTGACTGGAGGTGATGTCTGATGTACGGAGCCTGTGAATAGTTTCACTTCAAAGGGGAAAAATCAAGAACTATACAGCTTAAATCCCGTAGTGAATCATGTACATAAGGGTGGTACATAGTATTACCATCCATCCATAGTCCTGTGATGTATCACACCACAGTGATGGGGGAAAGGACCGTAAATCTCCCATAGATCCACTAAACACACATCTGTCCTTTTGCACAGCTGGTGCTGCCACCTGGTGTCTGAAGCTGCATTTCACATGAACACAGCGTTCCTAGGTCAGAGTCTGATTACTGCAAGATTCCTCAGTTAAGGGCCATTTGTCTCTCTGTTAAAGCTCAGCAATGAAGTGTGACAAAACTATCAAAAAATGAGCTGCATTTAGATCCTCCAGTAGCTTTTCAGAAAAAAATCATGGCCCAAATCTCAAGCTTGCTGAAGAAAAAGAAAAGGTAACACCTTACTTGATGGGGCACAAATACTTAGCAATAACTTGCTTACTACTAAAGTACAAATCATGGAGAAATATAGTTGCTACTTGAGTTTGTAATGTTTTGTAGTCAAACTCTGTTGTCAAGGCATGTATTTAACAAAAAAGCATGTTTGTGGAATATGCTAACTACTGCAGTGCATGATGGGTACAATATTTGGAGGCTAATTAAATTTCATCATCTGGAACTGCTGCAGCTGGCAAGGGGGTGGCATAGTCCATTTTTGCCCCAGGACCCAGTGTACAGTTGTTGCGCCACTGGACACACATGCCTAACTTGTTCCACTTACCACTGAGACACCTCCTCAGCACACAGCCATGGATATGGTGGATATGGACACAGCCATGGATATGGTGGATATGGACACAGCCATGGATATGGTGGATATGGACACAGCCATGGATATCTGTGACAATGGGGGTGGGGGGAAGGGGGTGTATGCCACACAGTATCCTGTCACAAGACACAAATGGGGGGGGGGGGGCACCAGGAATTTTCCCCATTCCGATTAGCTAGCCTTGCATTGTATCTCACAACTGGCCGCTAAAGGTTTGAAATCGCACCGTGGACCGACCCCAAGTGGAGTCAGAGCTGTGAACAAACCGACACAAAATGTATTTGTTTATTAATGCAGATGGAACAAACTTATATAAGTATCATTATTCCTTTATTATACCGAACCACACTTGGTATATTTGTTGATAAATAAAAATACATATTTACAGAAACAAAATGAGTATGCTTTAATCAAGTTGCTTTTTATAGTATTCCATCATATTTGTTATTTTAAGGTGTTAAACATGGAACACTAGAGAGGTATTATACTGTACAAATAAACAAATACTATGGCAGTTGTTACGGCATATAACAGCTAGCTGGTGCTGGTGCATCTGTAACTGTTTTGACACCTCATGCTGTGTTCAAGCTTTAAGAGGATTTCACAGGTAAGACGAGGTTTTCCTTTGACTCAAAATGAAAGCAAAGTCTGGCCTACTGAGGTGAAGATAGGGACTACAGAAAAGTACAGTTGTTACATGGGTATGAGGAAGTACATGTGCAATAATAATTACCATAGTAACAAAAAAACAGGACACAAAAAGCACTAACAATCTTACCCTGTAAGATGTCGAGCTGGCCTGTCCTGTAACTACAGTATCAAAAGAATTAGCCCATATTCATTTGTGTTATTCAAGCCTGGAAGTTCTTCTGCATTTATTGCCATAAAAAAGTTTGTTTTTTCTTAGGGCAAATTCCATTGGGTGTGGTTCCACATCTTTACCTCAGAAATGATGACCCAATAAGTTCATTCTACTGTGCAAAAAAATGAAGACTTACAAATGCAAGTGCCCCACTTTCAAGTCTCACTATAATTTCCTTTTTTAGTTCTACAGTTATTCTCACTAGTTTCCTCTTCGGTTTGCTGTTGTCGCTGCTCATTTTCTTAGGGGCCTTGATTACTGTATAACTAAATGTACTGTAGATAAAGCACTAAAAATCAAACTGCACACAGCTTTAGAATATCAAACTTGGTGGAGAGGTTCCACGAGGCTGAGAGCGATTCATAGGCATCGGCATCCCAGTAGGTCAGTCTGCCTTCATTTAAGCCAGTGATTCTCAAAGTGTGGGGTGAGTCATGACAGATGGGGCGTGGAGTCATGACAGGTGGGGCGGGGAGTCATGACAGACGGGGCGCGGAGTCATGACAGATGGGTGCAAGAGACCTGGGGGAAAGTCGTACAGAACTGATGTTTAACATCGGAGTCATTTTCACGGTGGAACAGAGAATTCACATTGGTACTGTCAGCAACCTGCTCATTCACCACTATCAGATCCTTAATGGGTCAAAATGGACAGATATGTAACAGGTACGAAAAGTTAAACAGGAGGAGCGTCTGAGAGACACGAAACAAGTGCTGAAAACTGGCAAAAAAAAACAAGCCAAAAAGGAGATACAATGAAGCATATCTTGCTCTGGGTTTCACTGTTAACGTGGTAGGAGATGAGGAGAGACGTGTCTATATTTTATGTTTGAAAATGTTGGCAGCTGACAGTATGAAACCCAACAAATTAAGAAGACACTTAGAAACATTACACCCCAGTCACATCAATAAGACACTCGAGTTCTTTCAGAGAAAAACGCTTTGTAAAATCAGTCAACACCAAAGCACTAATGTCATCATACAAAGTCGCATACAGAATTGCCCAGTGCAGGAAACCACACACGATAGCGGAGGAGCTCATACTCCCCGCAGCTTTAGATACGGTGTCAACTATGCTCGATGACACGAGCACTGCAAAAATAAAGCCTGTCCCTCTGTCCAATGACACAATAGCAAGGCGCATATGTGATATTTCAAGTGACATTGAAGAACAACTCATTGATACACTGAAGGACAAGCGTTTCGCTTACAGGTGGACGAGGCTACAGACAGCAGTAAAGACTGTCTGTTTATTGCTTGTGTTTGCTTTGTCATGTCAGAGTCCCTGTGTGAGGATTTGCTGTTTTGCAAGTATGTCCCAAGTAGAGCGACAGCTGATGAATTATTTAAGCTTCTTGCCTGTCATCTTACAGAACATGGCCTGAAATGGGAAAACTGTGTGGGTGTTTGCACGGATGGTGCACAAATAATGGCAGGGAAAAAGGAGGGGTTGCAGGAACACATCAAGAAAGTGTCGGCAAACGCACAATGGATGCACTGTGTCATACACAGAGAAGCGCTAGCATCAAAACAGATTAGCCCCAAACTTAATGCAGTTTTGACTGAAGTTGTTGGCGTGGTAAATTTCATCAAAACTTCGCCTTAAAGCGCGACCGTTCTCTGCACTTTGTGAGGCGGTGGGAGCCGAGCCTGTAGCTGCTCTGTTTCACAACGAGGCGAGGTGGCTTTCGGGGTATATTTGGAAAGCTGAATGAACTAAATCTTCACCTTCAAGGCAGAGACAAACATCTTCCTCAACTGGCAGACAAAATCAGTGCATTCACTTGAAAACTTGAAAATGATAGAAAAAGTCTGAGAACCACTGGTTTAAGCCCATCACAGACAAGTCTGAACCTGATCAGCTTATCAAGTCTGTTTTGTTTTGTCATGTTCCAAGTTTTCAGTCGAGTTGTGGTTAGATTTTTCTTGGCCGACCCAGTTGAGGTCCAAATTGGTAGAGTTGAACGCGTCCAGGGCCCATACAAGTTTTAGGAGGAACAGTCAAGTAACATGATTTCGGTCAAGGTACAAGTTGAAAAAAATTTGACAGACCTGTTCCATGTCCGAGTTGGTCGAGTTAAGAGGCGTTCGATTTCCAAGATTCTACTGTACTGCTAATGATGTTGCATTATTATCAGTATATGAC
The DNA here is from genome assembly GCA_026777985.1 of Mormyrops attenuatus. NCBI lineage: Eukaryota > Metazoa > Chordata > Actinopteri > Osteoglossiformes > Mormyridae > Mormyrops > Mormyrops attenuatus. Next base: position 13,978,075 of record JAODKC010000137.1, read on the forward strand.
AAACATGTTCGAAACTTGAAACTTGTGATGTAATCTAACAAAAACAATGACATCTTGACTTTGAAATCATTTATTCCTAAAATAAGCCATGTTCTCTGAGGAGGGTAAATACATCCTGACATTTAATACCTGGTATTGTTTCCTTTGGCAGGTACAACCTCTTGAAAGTGTTTTTTATACATCAAGCTGAGGAAATTGTTGCCCAATCCTTGCAGACTTCCTTTAACTGTGTGACGCTTTATTCCAATTGCATTAATTTGACCGGCCTGTTCTGTAACCCTTCATTCATTTACAAACAAAGCTGTGAAATTCTAATGCCACAGTTGCATGGTAGGGCATCATGGGATAGGGCAAAAAGCAATGCAATGCAATACAAGACAGCCCCATGCAAAACTACAATATAAGAATGAGTTAACAAATAAGCAAAAAATATGGGCAAATGGACCACAATATAGAAGCATAAATAAGGTTCAGATAAAGTGTAGGTAGGATATTAACAGTGGCACCAGATTAGAAGTCTGATGTCATGGGAAAAGAATGTTTCATACCAGGTGATGTGGGTGGTGATGTGGGTGGTGATGTGCATTTATGCTGGGGTTTAATGGCAAACTTCAACCTTGTGCTGATGTTCTTTTTTGAGACCAGAGGCTTCTTCCCTGCTGACCTTCCATGTAGGCCGAATGTATGCAGTGTCTTTCTTACGGCTGACTCCTGCACGTTCACTTGGACTGTCTGTAGATGCCTTAGTGACACCACTGGATTCTTTGAGACTTGATACATCATCATGTGCTCTGCTCTTGGGCTGAATTTGATGGAATGGACAGGTGGGGACAGACTACCAGTGGCCTTAAACCGCCATTCATAGATTATTTTAGGAACAGTTCAAATATCTTAGAAGTGGCTTTAAATATCTCTCTTAAGTATCAACATCCCTTCTTCTGAGTGCCTTGGTTAGCTCTTTTGATGCTACCATGTAAGGTAAGACGAAGCACAACCAGCTGTTTAAATAAGGTGTGACTCTCAAAGATACTTTCTAGTAATGACCTCAATTGCACCTGCTTTAGTGCATATGATTCCAGTTTTTAGGTTTAATGGAGTAATAAATGTCGGGGTGTAGTAACTTTTATATGCCAGTTCATCATAGGGCGCAGGGCAGGGGACACCCTGGACGGGATGCCGGTCCATCACAGGGCACAGGGCAGGGGACACCCTGGAAGGGATGCCGGTCCATCACAGGGCACAGGGCAGGGGACACCCTGGACGGGATGCCGGTCCATCACAGGGCACAGGGCAGGGGACACCATGGACGGGATGCCGGTCCATCACAGGGCACAGGACAGGGGACACCCTGGACGGGATGTCGGTCCATCACAGGGCACAGGGCAGGGGACACCCTAGACAGGATGCCGGTCGATCACAGGGCACAGGGCAGGGCACACCCTGGACAGGATGCCAGTCCATCACAGAGCAAACACCCTAAATTCCATAACATAATAACTAATGCAATGGGGTTAAACAATTATAATATTTTTAAAATAAAAAATATAAAATTGTAATCTGCAACTTTCTGAAACAGGCCTTTTGGTCATGATGACAAAATTATACCTTAAAGCTGACCCTGAGCCTAACCCTAACTCTTAAAGCTGACCCTGAGCCTAACCCTAACTCTGAGCCTAACCCTAACTCTGAGCCTAACCCTAACTCTTACCCCCTTGTTCTTCATATAAGTTTCTTTTTCTGACAGGTTCTTTTAACCAAAATAATATTAACAAATCAAAATCATAATGTTTGTCTCACTTCAAACATGAACCTGCACTTAATGACCAGATACACTAAGTGAAAATGAGAACTGAGGCAGATGGCCCATTTCAGACACATAAATTAGATTTTTTTATTATTATTTATTTGAACTTTATTGAAGGTTATTAAATGTAAAATTGAAGCCTAACTCTGTATTTCTCTATGAGTGATGTTCAAAATTTTGTCTGTCTACATATGTTGATATATTATATCCTTAAAAGTACCTTTTGGAAATTCTGTCATCATGGGGACCTTAGTCTTCCCCAGGCGTCTGCCTACCCTTCCTGTATGATAAACCCGTCCCTGGAGGGTCCACCTTTTGTGGGCGTGCATGTCACGTGCTTATTGCATGTTTCTGGCGAACCAATAAGATGTATTACCGGTAAACGTTTCCGCCTCTAACATGTGAGATTGTGGCTGTAAGGAGTGTTTGGAAGAACAGAAAGCAAGTCTTCACGAAAACAGCGAAATGGTGTTATTTCTTATCGGACGCAGAATGTGTGTAGTGCTGTATATAACAACCTTTACAAGTAAGATTGTTAGTGTTATGTCGCTGTCACTTTTAAGTTCCCAGATTAATGTGTCTAATGGTAAACAGAATCAGCTTTGGCGAGTTATTGGTATCTTGTCTGAAATAGATTTGACATGTAACATTTTGTAAGTGGTCCGTGAACCGAATTATTTTAGGACGGCGGTTCTCAAACCATTTACACCGCGTATCACCAGAGAAAATAATACGCCGACCACCTACCAATACGCTATTGTAATATACAAGGATGTAATAGCGCAATTACTTACGTATTGTATGTGCATTTGCGCTGCTGTGACAAGAAATTACGCTGCGTTGTTGACGGGTGCGGGCTGGATGGTCAGGTTCCGGGGTGGGTTAGGGTAACGACAGTTAGGATCGGGGGACTAGGAGTGTGACAGCCGCGTCTCAGCCAGGGGTTTTCCGGAGAAGCGAAAAGCGGAGTCCTCATGAAGGGCTGCATCGGGAAAAGTTTTTGTCTTGTCCTTCTTCTTTTTTCCGTGTTTTTTAAGAAGGCAGCGCAGCCAGCTAGTGGTCGGGGTGGGATTAGTTGAAGGGACGGCACACGCTCACGTATCTTTTGCCTGTATCTGATTTGTGAGCTTTAACGTGCATTGTAGTGCTTTGAGATATTCGTGAAGTCGTGCAGAACCCTTTATGTGAACCCCGACCTGACCCGATGGGTCACTGCATGAATTGTATTTAATAAAACTTTAACTTTGTAACTATAGCTGACGTTCTAAGGTGGTCTACTATTTCATTATAACCTTTGGCGCTATTCTGGGTTTATTACAATATATACAGATTGATACCTTATTGTACCACTAGTCGTTTGAGAACCAGTAGAACATCTATGCATGTGGCCTACATATTTTGCTTTCCTTTTTCTTTAGCTGTGACGGGCCACTTACTTTCTTCCACCAGTCCGACAGCAGTAGAATGTTCCCAAACGTGGAACTCTAACGGTTTGGTCGAGTTCCGATTCCCGCTAAGAAGGAAAGACTGTTTTAGGGAGTGGCGCTACAATGTAAGTGAAACCCGATATTAATCTAAATACTTTATGGATACTTTTCGGATCTAAATGCGTAGACGAGGGAATTAATATACCATTGAAAATTCAATCTGCTTCTGTAGGATGAAGTCCTTGCCTATGATGATGACGACAGAAAGAACAACAGTGATGAACATGTTCTGGTTCTTACTTCTCAGAGTCTCGTTTTGAAATCCTGCATTGAGAATATAACATTCAAAGAAGATTGTCTAGATTCTCAAGTACGTCAGTTTCGTCTATTTTGAAATAACCTGCTTGTGAACAGTGACCGCCATCACCTTGTTTGATTTAGATCTACAGTGTTTTTGACATTTGTGTTTTTCCTTCAGCCGGGAGAACCCATACCGTATTTTTGTGAGTATCTGTATACATTTTTTTCTTTTTTCCGTCATTGTAGCAAACATGACAAAATATTCTAAACATTTCCGAATGATTAAATGGCCACAGAGTGTATGTTAAGATTTGAGCAAATATCTGATGTTTTCCCGGTTTAGTCATTTATGTGGAATTTTGACTTAAGTGTTTAGAAGTTTACACTTATGCTGTATTGGGTTTCTTTGTGTTAAGGTTCCTCATAGTCATTTGATTTCAAAATGTTAAGAAAGAGAAACATCTATTGCAGCTTTGTAAATTTCTTTGTTTTTTAACACAGGTAACTGCTCCACCCAGGGCTCAGTCGGTACAGTAAAAATTTTATTTTTCTTTCATTTCCCTGTATACTCATCCTGACGCTTGTGCAGTCTGCATTTACAAACACTGCCATACAAAAATATTATCAGAAGTTCTGTTTATGTCACTCAGACTGAATCATCACAGCACTTTCACCAGTGGGAGGATGACACACCACATTAATGACAGGGATGGATCTACAATAGTTGTTGTGGTGTAATTGTGCTAAAAGAAACTTAATAAACCCGAGGCTGTATTTTAATTTGCAAATACTTTAGTGGATTAGTTATGTGGTGCTGTAAGTGCTATGGAAATACTAAGTATTTGTTTTAGCTGGAAGAGAAATATTACGAATCATGACATGAGTGTGTCTTTATGTTAATGTTCTATAAATTAAACTGAGTTTAGCTCACTAATAACCACTGGCTTTTTAATGTAACTAATAATTTTACTCATTAGTTTGTTGCTTTATTTATAAAACACATTTAAAGACACCATTTTTCAACCAAAATGCTGTACAGAATACCAATAAATATAATAAAGCATTTAAAGTGTTCTTTATTCTTTTTTTTTTTTTTAAACAAATCATGTTTTCCAGTCAGGCACTTCAAATGTTAATCAGTAAACATATTTTCAACCTTATTTAAAAAGCAGTGATTGACGGTGCCGATTTGATATACATTGGTAGTCCATTCCATAGGATTGACTTAGAAACCTGATTTAACTTCTGAGATGCACCCTGCTTTTTTTGCCTGTTCCACTTGCTAATTTATTCTTTTTCTGCTACTTTTTGTGAGTGTACCGTCTAACGTTGCATCCTAAGCACACTTTTCTTGTGTCTCCCTCTGATGTCCCTGTTTCCACCCAGATGACCACAGGAGGCACCATTACTTTGCTGTCATTCCTGCCCTGGTTTTCGTTCTGTTAGTGTCAGGTATGTAATATTTTGGTGAAGATACTGAAAAGTAATTTGCACTGACATAACAGCTGATGCGTGAAGTTTATCAAATCATCAGTGAATCTCACATGATACCATGGATATTAATTGCATCCATTCAATCTATAGCTGAGGTTCAATTCATTTTGGATACTATTATGTTTTTCTTTGTAAGTAGATGCATCAATTTAAATGGTGCATTTATTACAGTTCTAGGTCCTGGGTTTCTATGCAAGACAAAGCTGAACTTGTGTTGTCTTACTACACCTGAGGATGCTGCATCAAAACAATCGCTGCAGGGAAACAAAAAATTGTCTAAGATAAGATCTTTGCCACCAGATTTGTGTGTTAATTAGCCAGAGGTTTGGTGTTGTCTTGTCTTAGATGAAATTGTATTTAACCATGCAAATGGCCCCTGTTTACCCATAGTTCTTTGTAGCAGATGCTTTTGTATGAGTTATTCTTCAAAGTATAACTGAAGTGGTTCCTTCCCCTGTGATATCAGCCTGCAAGTTTAGTTAAACCTCTACATGATCTGCATAAGCACACAAGTGATATGTTGCCTTTAATTTTATCATCATTAATGTCATTTTGAATTTCAGTGGACGGAGCCTCAAAATCAATAGAAATTCAACGGAAGAGAATGATAATTAGACATGAATAATATTCATGACCTGCTGTATAGGTGTGAATGCATAGCAAAGTATTTATTCTCCATTGTGAGTACAATGTTTCTGTCAGAATATGACAGTGGATACATTGATATTTGGTAACATTTATACTGTGAAATGTGCTTTTATATTTCACTTAAATGACACAATCAACACTCTGAAGCACACAGGCTGTTGGTTCCATGTGTTTAGCCTGTCAATGGTTAACTGAGATTTACAGTCAGCTGTTAGCTGTGGAAGCTAAAGAGGGACGTGAGCTGTGCCAGTGTGTGCACGACGAGTAGTACGGCTAGCATTTACACAGCTACAGGACATCGGTGTCCGTAAAGGTCATATATAAAATTATTATGTGTCACGTATTAAAATTGTCATTATATAGATATGACTATATGAATATATAAAGGTCATATATAAAATTACATATTGTATTTTCAAGTCATATGTATATATGATTTATATTTATTATATATTAACTATAGATATAGCAAGATTTATATATTTATATATAATTTGATAGAATAATTACACATTATCATCAGCATAAAAAGAAAAATGCCAAATCAATGTGTTTTTTTAAAGCATTTTTTATATCTGGGGACATTGTTAGGGTAACGGGAGGCAAAAATTGAAAATTGGCCCAACTGTTATATTTCTGTTATTTTTTTATACCAAACAAAAGCATTATTTGTTTTTTAAGTTGATAGAGGTTTTTGAGAGACAGCTTTTTGTGAAGACATTTAAATGTGACAAGTTGAATCTGAAGCGTTTTAGGCTGGTTTGTACACTTTCCCCCAGTCAGAGCACCTACCTGCCGGTACCTA
>JAODKC010000137.1:13984652-13995239 GCA_026777985.1 Mormyrops attenuatus
AGCTGTGGAAGCTAAAGAGGGACGTGAGCTGTGCCAGTGTGTGCACGACGAGTAGTACGGCTAGCATTTACACAGCTTCAGGACATCGGTGTCCGTAAAAGTCATATATAAAATTATTATTATTATCATGTATTAAAATTGTCTTGATTATATGAGTATGTATATGATCATATATTAACTATAGAAACGTTAAGCTTTATATATTTCTATATTATTCGATTTAAAAAATTACACATTATCAAGAGTATAATGGGAAATTTGCCATTGTCTCATTTCTCACTCTGATAATCTATATGCGTAAATAATAAATGTGTATATATATAGACACACCCACATACATGTTATGGTGTTATATAATTAGTTATGCTCACTAAAATATGACATATAAAATAATATTACCAATAATATTAGAATGTTTATAACATACAGTATTGGTGAATCAATAAACTGCTAATAGCCAGTCTAATCTAATGGGCAATACACAAGCCTGAAATGCCTAATTAGTACCTATTAAACACTTTATGTGTCAGGGGTCATTGTTCCTAAAAATAGGCAGGTAAAAATGGAAGATTGACCAAAGTTTGAATGTTTTAATTTGACACCTTATAAAAACACGTTTTAAACTTGTCATTATCTTTAATGGTTTTTGAAATACAGCTATTGGGGTACCACCTGACCTGAAGAGTGCATTATACTGCATATGTACTGCATTATAAAGGTATTTATAGTGCTGCATTATAATGGTATTTATAGTGCATTATAGATGAGAACTTCATAGAGCATTCTTAATGCATGATAAACATGCCTATAATGTGTTATGCCTTTTTATAAATAATTATAACTGTTTATAATACTTTGTGCATGCATTATGATGCATTATGAAGGTATCTATTATACATTATAATGACTGCTTTAAGTAAAGTGGTACCAAAATAACAAGGCATAGATTGGGAAACAGATATTTAAATATGACATTTCTGGAAAGAGAAATGACAAGTTGAATCTGAAGCGTTTTAGGCTGGTTTGTACACTTTCCCCCAGTCAGAGCACCTACCTGCCGGTACCTACTAAAAAATTGCTTGCAGGCTGATAATGTACCTATAGCTTTCCTGTATAATCCATGTTTACTCTATACGGAGTGTCTCTGTGATGACATAATACTGGGCTTCAGCTGTAGATCTTTCTTAAGCTGTGGAAGCATATAAGGGCTCCAAGCTGTGCCAGTGTGTACACAATGAGCAGTGTGCTGTAATTCCAAGCGGCACACGCCTCCAGGGATACTTCTGTAATTATTCCCCATACTATGTATCTTTTGGTATTATATTTCTGTATATCATGCAAGTTACTCTGTAACACTCTACTGCAATTAAAGCCTGTGAAACTACATGTATATTGTTTTGGATTTATGGTGAGATTGGTTTTAATTTGATTTACTCTCCATGCCTCTGGTTTTCTTATGTGGCTAAAAGCTACCATAGACTCACAAAGGATGCATGTGTATTGGAATTTTAAACAAAGTAAACTTTAAAAATGTAATTAAGAAATGAAACTTCCTGGAATAAAGAAATTGCATACGTGTGGAGCCTTTTCTAAGCACTTTCCACTTTGTTTTTTCCACGACCATTTTGAGACTCAGTGAAATTCTAGAAGAGAATGTCATGGCCCTTTCTGCTAAAAAGAATCACAAACGCTTGACGCAACTTATTAAAAATATGCTTACTGCCTAGCTTAAAATTGTCCAGGACCATTGACCAGTAAGAAAATTTAAAGCAATTTCTCGGCATGCATGCCAAGTGGATCATATTTGTTGTTGCTAAGCAAAAAATCGATATCATACAAACAAGTACCTCTTTGGAAGACTGCCAGCTCCCAGATCTATTTGATGAACTGTTTAAATATCCTTTCTGCGCCATTTTGCGACAAGGTTTCTTCTGTAAACATCCCTTTGTAGTATGCAATCTTTGCTTTTTCTATGTGGAGGTTTCTCAAAGACTTCTGTGTGGCAGGAAGGCACTGGTTTGGCAACCTGCCTGGGTTACCAGAGTGACTGCAGTAATTTTCCCCCATCCCTGTTTTTGCATGGCAGCTGTAACATGTCATGCGGACCAGACAATATCCGCTTATTCAGCGGTACATTCTTTAATGTAGCAGGGATAGTAGTTCTTTCACTACATCCCCCAACTCACTTATATTTCCTAATCGGATTTAGGTGTGGGCAAAACGGGCATCTTGCCAGGGAGCCCGAACAAAAAAAATCAGAATCGGGATTTGCCCGATCAGTTTTCTATCGCTCATTTGCACGTCACGTCAGTTATATCATGTCACCTTGTGGGTCAATGAACCATTTTGGAGTGGATGCCCTGAGTCTAGTTTGTGAGTTAAGCAGGCTATCACTCAGAAGCACAATATGGGGAGGGGGGCGGGGCTGGGCTGACCTTGGGTAACCCCACTGGAAGCCCAAGGTGGAGGGAGCTGGAGAATCTGTCAAATAGCGCACTACTAACTTTGAATAGTACTAATGCAATTAGCAAAATCAGTCACACTATGAAATGTTACCAAATAAACTACAGTTCATTCATAATACTATTAATATGTAGTTTCACATACATATCGTTGCAATTTTTTCTGGCTTGTACAAAATCGTTAAGAATATCATAAAGCTAGTCTGCACGACACCAGCATGAATTTGTTTAGTTTTGATTCTTGGTTGACAGTGTTGAGGTATGGAAAAATTACTGATGCTCCGGCACCATATTAACACAAACGGATATGAAAGGGTCTAAGGCATCAGGTGCCCAGCCAATCTCTTCATGAGTATAATATTATGTATATAATGAAATACCCTAATATAACAAAATGTTTGTTAGCCAATAGAGTAATAGTGTAATAATTCGATTCTCTTGTAAATGTTTTTCATTCATATACTATAATTTTTCTTGCTGCCCCTTACACAGCTTAGAGGGAATCTGCTGCCCCTCCTGGTCCCCAGATTGGGTGGCCTTATGCAGCCACTCCGGGTCTCGATGGTACTGGCCACGCTGCTCCTCCAGCTCACGGCGCTCCTCAGTCAGCTGGGCCCCCAGAGGCTGGCATGCCCCCTCAGGTTTGAGCAGGACAGCCTCAATGGCCTCAGCCTCCTGCTCCTGACATTATTCAAAGACGCACAATAGAGAGTCTTGAAGAGGAAATTCTGTTAGTCAGACAGAGTGTCGGTTACCAGCAGACAATAGTATTGAATGGAGACAACAGATAGCCTCTAAGCAGAGCCTGGAAGATACTGGTTCATATTGAGGACACATAATTAAGAATTAAGAGACCACTCTCGATTTTTAGGCAGAGTGGTGGCTCTGAGGCTGGGTATCTGTGCTACCAACCGGAAGGTTGCCGGTTCAAATCTTGTGAATGGCTGGAGTGATTCTTCTCTGCTGGGCCCTTGAGCAAAGCCCTTAACCTGTGATTGCTTCACACTGGGTATGATGTTAATGTATATCCAGCCCTATAAGGAGGGACTACAGTAAAGTACAGTTGTTACGCAGGTATGAGGGAGTACATGTGCAATAATGATTACCATTTTAACAAAAAAGCAGGACACAAAAAGCACTAACAATCTTGCCCTGTAAGATGTCGAGCTGGCCTGTCCTATAACTATCAAAAGAATGAGCCCATATTCATTCGTGTTATTCAGTATTTATGGAAAGTCCCTTTTTTTTTCTTGCACTGCAAATTCAATCTGCCGCAAATTTCTTATGATGACCCAAGTAAGTTCACTCTGGTGTGCAACATTCAGGGCGGGGCACCATGAATTTTCATTCAGTTCTCCCAGTTAGCCAGTCTTTTCATTGTATCTACTAAGCTGTTAATTAGCATCACTGCATTTTAGAAAGCAGAGCATTATTTTTCACAAATGACTTGATACACGATTTGGAGAACTAAAAATTTGTTGTGTTCCTGATCGTAATGTGTGCCCTTGCCTGTGTTATGCGTAAACAATGTCTGAGCCTTGTGTGTCTTTAGCTATTGTGTAAATTACCCACCGTGTGTGTGACTTAATGCCTGGCATCCAACCTCCTTGCATTTCCCCGATATGTGTCAGTGGACATTTGATATCTGTGTTAGTCATTTTAAAGGCTTTATCAAAGGCTTTATTCCCTAATAAGAAGCCTCCTTGTCTCTTGCCATTGCTGCAATATGTTGATCTGCCAGATGTTACAGTATTTTAGGTAAATCAATAACCAGTAACCATTTGAAAAGCAGTTGAATTCATATTAACGGGCCTACGAAACAGCCAACACAAGGAAGGTCTCACTATGATAACTGGAATTCTACGCAGTAGTGACTTGTCAGTGGCAAACCAGTCTCTATGAGCCTGTGTTGCACCAAATTATGTGACCATCATATTCTGTGTCCCTAGAGGTGCTGCTTTACACCAGGATCTCCACAAGGGTGCATACTTAGTCCATTACTGTATGCACTCTACACTCATGACTGTAAGGCCACTCATACAGTACCTCCAACACCATTGTTAAGTTTGCGGATGACACAGTGGTGCTGGGGCTCATAACCAACAACGATGAGTCACCTTACATGGCTGAGGTGGAGAACCTAGCAGCATGGTATCACGACAACAGTCTCCAGCTGAATGTTGACAAGACAAAGGAGCTGGTGGTGGACTTCAGTAGGAGGCAGCAGAGGGCCTACGTGCCCCTCATCATCAACAGATCTCCTGTGGAGAGGGTGAAGAGTTTTTAATATCTGGGTGTCCACATTTCTGAGGACCTGAAATGGACTGTTCACATCCAAGTCCAGTCCAAGCAGCGCCTGTACCACCTGCGACAGCTGAGGAAGTTCAAGGTCTCTCCAACAATCCTACGGACTTTCTACTCAGGCGCTGTGGAGAGCACCCTGACTCAGAACATTACTTCCTGGTTCGGGAATAGCTGTGTTCAGGATCGCAAAGCCCTCCAGAGGGTGATCCGCGCGGCAGAACGCTGCTACAGGTCGGCCCTTCCATCTCTTCAGGACATTTACATCAAGAGATATAGGAACAGGGCCTTCAGGATTATCAAGGACACATCCCACCCCAACCACAGCCTGTTTCAGCTTCTGAAATCAGGAAAGAGACTCGGAAACATCATGGCCAAGCCTGAGAGACTTAGGAGGAGTGTCTACCTCCAGGCCATAAGGTTTCTGAACCTGGGCATGCCATTGCACCTCACACCCTGATGTGAGGGGTACATGAGCACAATAACCGCACTTTTACACTGGTCACTTTTTTGTCTGCGTTACCGTTCATTTTGAACATACTTTCTCTGCTTGCATTTTAGCTTACATTTTAGCTTTTTTGCACTTTAACTTTAGCATAATTGGAGTTTTAAAATTGCACAGTCTACAAAGGAGCAGTTCAGGATGCATTTCACTGCGTGTTGTACTTTGTATAACTATGTATGTGACAATTAAAGAATCTTGAATCTCGAATCTTGAATCGTCTAGCTCAAGGCGCACCTTGGCCAGCTCACTCTCTGAGGTGCGAAACATCTCCTCGCAGCCAAGCAGTCCTGCCTCCACTTGCCACTCCTGGCTGTTGTGCTCTTGCTCCCAGCTGACCAGTTCCTTGCACAGCCGCTCCCAGTCCTGCTGTCTCTGCTGCGGATCCTGCTTGTCAAGCTCGCGCCGCTCCTGAGCCAGTCAAGCCTCCAGCATGTATCCTCATGGCTGGCAAGCTGAGAGCCCCCACGGGCTGGCGGTCAGAGCCCGTGAAAGAGTTCGCCATCATCTTCCTCACCCTGCACAGGTCCAGGGATTATGGGAAGGACGAGGTGGCACATCCCTCACCGGGTCACCCCCCTGCTGGTCTCCTACTGGGTTTGGCACAGGATTCAGGGGAAAACCATGCTCAGAGTCCCCTCTCATCACAGCATCAGCCGACGAGCTTCTTTTCTCAGAGCTCACAGTCCCAAGCCAACCTTGACTTGAAACCGCTGCTGTGGCTCTATCTCTCCACAACCACCTGCAGGTCTGCCAGGCTGGAGTAGGCTTGTAGAAAGATGTTCAGAAGTGTCCACTCCAGTGGGACCAATCCTGCCATCCCATTTTTGACAAAAATGTAAGAACCAGCATAGCCAGACATTGTGGTGGTAGAAAATAGATGATACAGTTTTGCCTAACAGGACCACTCTTTATTTACAACTCTTAAATAGACAAAATACAAACGCTAAACAACAACCAACTCTAGGCTACACAGCTCACTGTGCTGGCCAGCACGACCACTCCAACAACACATGGTGGGCACACATGCACCACTGTTTACAATAATTGACATTAACATTTACGACGTAAAGATGGCGGATGATACAGGGCGGATTTGTTGTTTAGACTGTCATGTCACGGTAATTAAGAATTGAAGGATCTTAGTGTTTACTAGTCTAAGTAACACTCTACAAACACTGTGCATGCCTTTATGGCTTTTTAAGCAGAACACATTGATATAGAAACACATTAACGTTAGGTTTCGCGATTCACTGAGACGAGATTAGGAAAATACACACATAAACATTACTACTTTAATTAACCATAACCCTAACTCTAACCCTAATCCCCTGATCCACCTGCGGTCCCATTAACGTCATTGCACCCATACAGTATATGGTAACTGAGTGACATCTTGCTACAATATAAATTGTAGAAGTAAAGTAAAACAACAGAAGAAGGAATACAATACAATACTCGAGGAAGAACATGGGAGAGGAGAACAAAAATTATACATTGCATAAATTAAAGACTGCATATGGAGAGAGTCTTCACAGCTTTTGCATTTTTACTGGATGTCAAGGTTACAACATACGAATTAAAGTAGGCCATGAATGTACTGCAGTAAGGTGTACTTGGAATTCCTTGCACCTGTGACGTATCGCTCAGCTCCTAGGCCGATAATGCAATCCCCCGAAAGTTTCAAGTTCACTCATACCGCCGCAGCAAGTGCACATCAATAAACTGCGTTTACTAATGTTTTTTAAGTGTGTTTTTATTAATTATTTTGAACTTGTTTGCATTTAGCTCGATAGTACAACCATATTTTATTAGTTTATTAATGTATATTTAGCTACATAATGATATGTTTTATAATGCATCCTTATCGTAGCAGCAAAAGTTAACGTCAATAAAATGTGTTATACCATCAAGTTAAATGGATACGATTTTTATTAGTAAAACACTTTTTAATCACTGGTAAACCTTTTAAATCATTGGTAAACATAGTGTATATAAGAAATATCCAATAAAACATGTCGGTTGTATTATAAAGCTATAAATGCAAATGAGTTCTTAATAATAATTAATAAAAACATGCTTAAAGTATTTGTAAACGCAGTTTTTTTTACTTGAGCTGGACGTCATGGGTCACGTGATATTGCATAGTAATAAAAGAAGCAAACGTCGACTACCGGCTTCCAGTCGCCGGGATTCTCTTTGACCGTGCGAGCTCTCATCACTCACAGAATGATCGCAGCGTTTTCAAAGTTTTTGCTTGTCGGTAGGTAATATATGTGCAGTGGTATATGTGATCGCACGTAAGCCATGTTCTTTCACTTTTTCACTTTAAAGTGCTTCGATGAAAACGGGAGAAGTTTTACCTGACACGGGTTGTAGCTTTCAATGGAAATGCGTGATGATAATCGGTATGCACATTTTGCGAGTCATTGCGGTCTTCTGTCTCAAATATTTTTCACATCTAAATTAATATTTTTTAAAAGGTCCGCGTAACCGGATTATTTTATGACAGTGGTTTTTAAAAGGCGTACCATCTGAGAATGTACAAAAGCTGTCGACCCGGGTGGGACGGTAAACGTTGTACACCGAGGGCGGAGGAGTGGAGAGGGGGGACTCTGTAAAGTTTTCCACCCCGGGTGGTTCTTGATAGGGATGCAGCGGTCGGTCGGATTTCACCGGAAATCGCCGGTTTGCGCGCTTATCGGCGCTAACAGGTGATGTGCTCTAAACTGCGCCATGGATCGCCTCCCCTGACGTGATCGCTACAGTAGAGATTTGCTGATTTTCTGATTGCTTGTGGTGTTTGGTTCGATGCCATTATTTCCAGATGTGACGGCACCGAGTATGAAGCTAATCGCCGCATTATAAGTATGAGAAGACCGGAAAAATATTATAGCAAAATAACTTAAACAAAGTGTCAAGTCAATTAATCGCTTCTTGTGACTGAAGGCGACTGTATTTGCGCAAACGAGCGTTGTCGAAAAGAAAAGCATTACTGTCGCGTTTGAATGAGATAATTGTTACTGTCACATTTACACAGTTTTACAGGAGGTTGTTAATTTTAACTTAATGTTTGCTTGCAAAAATAGCATGATAAATAAGTAATGTTGGTTTTTTTTTTGTCTACTTAAGACAAAAAAAATGAAGTTACAGCGAGCGGTGGCTTCCGCCACCCAAGAGAAGCGACGCGACGCGACATGGCTTTTAAAGAAATGGGATTTCGTCAGGGGAGGCAATCCGTGACGGGGGGGGGGGGCAGTTTAGAGCACCACACCTGCAATCGGTCAATCAGTCAGATCAATATGGCGGATTTTATAAGCCGAGTTCGTTACTTTTTGTCCCAAGAGTCCAATTCAGTTCCCATCAACAATCGTCGTCTCCTACCTCGTTCCTTTTTCCCAATAATCTTTCGTGGTAGATTAGGTAAAACACTTGGGGAAGAATCATGTGTTTGGTATGGAACGTGCTTGATGGATGTTCTTGGAAGGTCTAGGCTAAATAAATAAATGCCTGTTTAACTTTTATTTTAGCTGTGACACTGCAGTCGTCTACCAACCTCACAGCAGAAACATGCCACGGCACACCGGGTACGAACGATTCGGTCGAGTTCCGGGTCTCTCTACAAGGGAAAAACTGTTCGTACGATTGGCAACACAATGTAGGTGAAACCTGCCCTCAAGCCTAACTTATACCTGCTCTACTTTATGAAGACTTTTCAGACCTTTATATGTAGACGAGGGCGTGGATTTTTCATGATACAACATACCTTTGAAAACTTGTTTCATCTGCTGCTGTAGGGTACAGTCATTGCCCATGGTGGTGGTGAAGAGAGGAATAGCATGGAGCATGTTGTGGCTCATACTTCTGACTTCCTCATCTTAGAAATGCCACTTCTTAAAAAGCTTAAAAATATTTCTTACAAATCAGACTGTCAGGTACGTCAATTCACGTACTTGTGTACAGTGACCACCATCACCTTGTGTGCTTTAGGTCTGTAGTTTTTTTGTGATATTTGTGTCTTTTTCCTTTAGTTGGGGGTGCACCCAATACCCTGCATCTGTGAGTATCTGTTCATTCTCTTTTTCCCATCAGTGTAGCAAATACTGTTTTCCAAGT
Organism: Mormyrops attenuatus; assembly: GCA_026777985.1. Lineage (NCBI taxonomy): Eukaryota > Metazoa > Chordata > Actinopteri > Osteoglossiformes > Mormyridae > Mormyrops > Mormyrops attenuatus. The sequence continues at coordinate 13,994,034 of JAODKC010000137.1, forward strand.
GTAGTCGTCTATGTGGAATTCTGTTCTGACCTAAGTGTCCAACAATACACTTGAATGGAAGTTCGTAGGATTTCTTTGTGTTAAGGTTCTTCAAAGTCATATTTCAAAATTCTAAGCATTGTTTAGAAGATCATAGCAAGGTTTACTTGACAACAAGGAATCAAGCAATTAAAACATTCATTAGAGCTCTGTAAACTTTTCTTTTTAACCACAGATAACTCCTCCATCCTGGATCAAGAGAGGAAACACACACGACACATGGAAGACAATCGTATTCCCACCCCTAGAGGTGTGAGGCAACACTGCTACTGACTGAGCTTCCGAAAATAGCACACACCTGTGTTTAGTGACTTTGATTCTGCCATGTGGCATAATCGTGAAGGTCTGAGAGAGCCACAGCAAGTTGTGCCACTAGTGATTTGGAACCACAGTGCTGGTTTAGAACCCTGATTTAACTTCTCAGAGGCACCCTGCTCTTTGGCTGTTTCACTCACTAATTAATTCTTTTTATCCTACGTTTTGTAAGTGTACATTTAACGTTACATCCTGAGCACACTTTTCTTGTCTCCCTCTGATGTCCCTGTTTCCACCCAGTCCTTCACCCAGATGATGACGGGAGGCACCATTACGTGGTTCTTGTTCCTGTTCTTCTTGTTGCCCTGCTTTTCTTTCTCATAGTGTTTAGGTGCGTAACACTTAGGTGAAGATACTGAAAAGTAATTTGCACTTATAGAAGAGCTGATGTGTGAAGTTTATCAAATTATCAGTGAATCATACGTGATACTGTCGATACTAATTGCATCCATTCAGTTCATTTAGTTTTGGATTCTCTTATGTTTTTAGTGTAAGTTACAGCAGACGCATCAGTTTAAATGGTGCCATTTGTCTCTGTTCTAGGTGCTGTTCTGTGCAAGAACAACCCAAACCTGTGCTGTCCTACTAAACGGCTCTCTGCAGGGGAACAACACGTTGTGTAAGATAAGATCTTAGCCACCAGATTTGCGGTTTTAATTAGCCAAAGGGGTAATGTTGTCATGTGTCGCAGATAGTTATTGCATTTAGCCACGTAAATGGTCCCTGTTTACTCATAGTTCTTTGTAGCAGATGCTTTTATATGAATTATTTTTAGGTGATTCTTCAAAGTATAACTGAAGTGTTCTCTTTTCCTGTGATATCAGCCTGCAAGTTTAGTTAAACCTCTACATG
>JAODKC010000137.1:14006028-14022806 GCA_026777985.1 Mormyrops attenuatus
CCCACCCGGCCCCCGCCCCCCCCCCCCCCCAGCCGCCCCCTTCCGTCGCCCCCCCCCCCCGCCCCGCGCGGGGGGGGGGGGGGGGGGGGGGGGGGTGTGTTGAAGGAAACAGCACGACATCAGGGGGGAGGTGTGACGGATACTCACGGACAGTAGAAGACCCTCCTGATGCCCTCGTGGTTGACGCGCACGTGCCGTCGCAGGCTGGGTGCAGAGCAGAAGGAGCGCTCGCACATGCGACATGGGAACTTCTTCATGAACTGGGATGGGGCAATAAAACGGAAATTCACATCAAAACCCCCACAGCCCAGCTCCAGCCTCCCAGGCATGACTGGGACGGCTTGTGTCTGCGATCTCCAGGTGTCCTGGAGTGATTCTGTGGCAAAGCAGCTTTGCAGACCAGCACAAATTTTCCAATCACCAATTTAAAATAAACAGATCTATGTCTGTTGGCCCTCAACCCCCAGCTCCATGGGTGCCACTGCAGGTGGCTGCCCTTCACTGCCAAGCTTGCTCTCACCTAAATATGTGTCTATGTGCCACGGAGAGCAAGACGGGGTTTCCCCACGGGGATCAATAAAGTGCCATTATTATTACTATTATTATTGAGAAAGGATGGTCAAATGGGGGGTGGTTGAAAGGCCCAAAAGTTAAATAACTCTACTGACACTGGGCTTTGAACCTGTGACCTTCTGAGCAAAGATTCACCCACCTAACCCACTGAGCCACACATCACCCCCATGAACATATGTGTGGAACTTCATGGTCAGTTATGCTACAACCCCCCGGCCCCCACGGGTACAGTGCTGACCTTGCCGTGCTTCTTCTTCATGTGCGAGGTGTAAGCGTCCCTCTCCGCGTAGTGCGTCTGACACTGACGGCAGCTCCACTCAGAGGTCGCTGCCCCGGGGGGCCCCGGGAGCCCAGCGTCAGGGGTGCCAGGGTCCTCGTCCTGCTCCTCCCCATCTGCCTCCTCCTCTCCCTCCCGCTCCTCTCGGTCGCCGGGCCAGTCCTCTCCATCTGAGCTTTCCATTTTGGTCGAGGACTTGGATTTGGGAGTGGATGAGGGAGGTGGGGGACGAGGTGCGGGTGTGGAGGTGACGGCCGGGACTTCCTGTTTCACCGGCGCCCCCCTGTGGGCCATCTGGGAGAAGGAAAGGAAGAATCATAAGAGGTGATAGTTATCAAAGGCAAAAGAGCAAAACATGGCGACAGCCTCTCACAGCTCCACAAAGAACGTATGCCAGACACACAAGCATTTTTTCCCCCCAACATTTGCCAATTAAAAATATGCTGTTAATGTAGCCTATGCTAAATGCACTGCAGTGCCAAAATGCAGTGATATGCTTTTGTTTTGCATTTATTTTGTGTCTGTTTCTTACTTTAAACCATTTTTTCATTACCTGTTTTTGTTCTGGTTTTACACTTTTACAGTTTTGTATTCATATTGTTTGGTGCCTTGTGACCTCCGTCTGTGAAAGGCGCTATATAAATAAATTTTACTTACTTTACCTCTGAAATGTTAAAATACTAATAAAATGTTTCATACTTTTTCACAATTGCTATTTTTAAAAGGAATGCATGGTTTATGCAACTGGGAGTCAGGTAATAATTGTATTGAAAATGCTCATTCTTAAGTATTAGCTGGTAATTCAATTATAGTAGAACTAACAGGTATAGAAAATGGATGGATGGATGATTGTTCCATTATTTCAGTAGTAGAGTGTTAATGTTAATATCGTGATGCAATCAAATGTGACACTGGTATTGGGATGAGTATTGTATCATGAACTAGCTTGCAATTCACAGCCCAAGTGTTCATCTGTAAAGCAACTTGTATTAAATCTCTGTGCACTGGGAAAGGGCACCATATAAATTAAATTGAACAGACTTAACTGTTACACACTCCTACAATAATTATGTTACTATGAGAAGTCACCTAACGTGTGCCTAAGGGGTCAATTTGACCCCAGGGTAGGTAAGAGTTAATTAGGCTAATTGGGTTTGACTGAAATACACTACCTTGATGTGCTCCATCATGGAACCTTTCTGAGCATAGAGTTTGGTGCAGTCAGGACACTTGAAGACGTGCACCTTCTGTTTAGCCAGGTGAGTATCGAAATGGACATAGAGCAGAGGCTTCTGGGTGAACACTGTGTCACACATCACGCACTTGTAAATCATCCTGCAAAAGCAGACAGAGTAGTGACTCAGGGGAGCTCAGTATGAGCCTCAGAGAAGAAAGAGAGGGGGTAAAACCTGAAAGAACGGATCGTACTTGGCGGGTGCGGAGCCGAGCGTGGGATGCTGGGTGCTGATGTGAGCCTGGGCCATGGGGCCTGATTTGAAAGCCATGGGGCAGCTGGGGCATTTGTGGAAGACCTCGCAGTGGGCAGTCTGGATGTGCGACTTGATGGAGTTGAGGCCGCCAAACACCACCTGGCAGCTGGAACACCTGAATGGCATCGGTTTGGGTCAGCGGACGGTCAGTGCCAGCAACGGCCAGCAGGTGGCAACGGGGGAGCAACCCACCTGTAACCAATGCGACGAGAGAAGTGCAGGCAGGCCTCGTCCAGGTGCGTCTGGAAGCTGGCGGGCCGCGCCACACCCCCACACTCAGGGCAGACGTGGGGGGCGCGGTGCTTGTGGATACGCTGGTGGGCGGCGGCGCTGCAGGCATTGGGCAGCATCATGGGGGGCGAGCACAGCGTGCAGGACTGTCGGGAAGGCAGAGAAAGGCGGGCAGGGGGCACTCAGTGAGCCACTGTCATGCACACCTTTGTCAACAGGAAGGAGGACCCCCCTCCCCTGCACTCACAGTGTCAGACTCAGCCTTGACTTCCTGGAAGTGGGCCACCAGCTCGGCTTTGCTCCCCAGCTGGACCCGGCACTCGGGACACTTGAAGTTGTGGTACTGCAGCTCTTCGCCCTTCTTACAGGGGAGGGGCAGCAGGACCTGGGGGCTGTCGGCAGCACGCCGGGGGCGGGTGGGCGCGGCCTGGCCAGCTGGCTCCTCCTTCAAAGAGCCGGAGGCCATGGAGGCCAGAGCTGTAGGCACAGGGGCCAGGGAGGGTGAAGAGAGAGGGGAGGAGAGCATGCCTGGGGAGGGCAGGAGGAACAGCCACAGTCAGAGCAAAAAGAATGGTGTAAGTTTGGTATCAGCTCTACACATCAAAAAACAAAATGTAGAAAGCGACAATTCTGGGCCATTAGAAGGCAGGAAGTTTGCCAGTCCATCACAAGGCAAATGCACACACTTCCATAAACTATGGGCTATTTAGAAATGCCAATTAGCCCCATTTTTGAGAAAGCAGGCTCAGACAGTCTCTGGAGCAATTGAGGGTTAAGGGCCTTGCTCAAGGGTCCAACGGAAACATCACACTGCCTTCCCTGAGATTTGAGCCAGCAACCTTTCAATAACAGGCACAGTATCCCAAGCAGCTGAGCCAAACACAACACAAACCCCAAAACGTGGAGGTGAGAGGCAACAGGGCTTCCCATTGATCCACCTGAGGTGCTTTCCCACTGAAGTTCAGGAACCTAGTTCCTGGTTCCGAGTTCCGTCTCACCTGAAAACTTTTGTACCTCCTGGCCACTTTCATTTGTCACTTGCCAGCCACACAAGAGGAACTGTGACATTTATGCTAAATAAGCAAGGGAGATGCAAAAAGCTTCTAGGTTAAACTGGCACACAGCAATATTAGACAAAAAGTATACTGTCGATTGAATTTTTCAATGTAACCGAGATACAAAAATAATTCCATCTGCTCAATTTTTGCTCCACTACTTCTAACTTTTTCCCCCACACACTTCCGTGTAACTTCCACGTTAGTGCTAGTGCTTGTGGTCAACCAATCAGAAAGTTTATCACTATAATAGGGCTGAACGATTTATCAATTTCAAATCGAAATCGCGATTTGAAACAACGCAATTAGCAAATCGCAAAGGCTGCGATTTAGGACATACATTATACAGCAGGGTTTAAAACTGCTGTGAGAACAGTTTTCCAAATTCATACCGTGCTCCCTATGTGACAGTCATTCTCACCAATCATAAATGTCGTGCTCCCTATGTGACAGTCATGCTCACCAATCAGAAGTGGCCCGAGACAACGGCGTATACGCCCACAAACGGCAAACATGTGAAACCCGAGGAAAATGTTGCATTCCCGGTGTGGAAAAAATACTGATTCCGCTACTGAGCTATAAGTGAATTGCCTTCCTATTTCATGGTCCGAGATTGTTTCAGAAAGGTCCTATCATCAATAGAACCGGTGACGACCTTTTAACCACCAGCAGCGACATACTTCAGCATATCATACCTTTTGTTTTTGTTAATGGGCAATCGCATTAGCATACCGCTAACCCATAAAAACGAGACGGTGCGTAATCCTCACAGCAGTCTGTGACCCCCAGAAATGCCGTAAAACCCATAATACTAATAATACATAATAATAATAGTGTTTATGTCGTATGTTTTTGTGGTCATTGATTTAAGTATCAGTCGAAAACTGCATTTTACGTCTCATTTAGAATAAAATGCAGGGTTGCCAACTTTGGTCAGCTGCCTGGAGTGAGGCTTTCTGTTTGAGATGAGTCTGCACATACATTTACGTGTATGTAAGAGTTTTATTACTATATAAATAGTCTGTAGGGTTTGCAAACTGCCCTAACGTTTTTGATGCAGCTAATTCTAAGTTCATAATGGAATAATTCAGATTTGCCATAAGGTTTCTTACGTGAGAGTCTGAAAGCGTGTTACCCAAATCCGTGAGAGTTTGCAACCCTGAACATATACATTTTTTGTTTCCCCTGAATTGATTGGTATACAAAATAACCTTATACAGTTGTTAAAAAGCGGAAACTTTGACCAACATAAAATCACCAATAAACTATGTCTATTTATTCGACATTTTATAAAATGCATACTACATTTGAAAAATTTCCAGCTTTACAATTTCAGAACAGCCACTCTGCTATGAACATTGCAGCTTTTTGAGTGTTAGATTCGCTGCTGTTATTAACACTAACAACACATTAGCGCAAACAAAAGGGCTGCATACACCGAAGTAGTTCTTGCTTGTTCATTGGCGTGGGAAAAGGCGGTTATAGTGTTACTAGGGGGGTCATCAGCATTACCTGCAAGATCGCTATTGTCTTTTGCTGCATTTGTTTTCATTATTACTTTATTTAACTTACACCACATCTTTAAATTCTCATCCTTCCATTAGATTATAGACCAGTTAATATTTTGATGGTATCTCATGCTGTGTCATTTGTTTTAAAATTACTATACACTGAATATTGAACTGAAGCTTGACAAAAATTATATCACAAATCAAATCGTAATCGTAATGTCTGTCAGAAAAACTGCGATTAGATATTTTCCCCAAATCGTTCAGCCCTACACTATAAGGCCCATTCCAATATTTTGTGCTCATACGAAAAGTTATTAGTTCCTACTCTGGACTAGGTAAAGGTTCCAGAACTGCAACTTGACCGAGTTCCTATGGTGAGAATACGACAGAAGTTCCTGGTTCCTGGAAAAAAATTCCTGTGGTGGGAAAGCACTTCATGGCACCTCTACAATTTTATTACCATTTCATTTGCTCCCGTCACATTTTGGGAGACAGGCAGACAACAAACAGCAAACAGGGAGACTCACCAACTGGTGTGGTATCCTGTTGGCCAATCATCTGCTCCACAGAGATAGGCCGCATGACTAGGTGGGAGCACTGCATAACCAACCCCCGCTCCTTATGCTCTCGTGCATGCAACAGCAGGCTGCACTTGTTGAAGAAGGCCAGCCGCTTGGCGCAGTGGTTGCAGGTGACCTCAATGCGCAGTGAGCGTCGGTCGTAGTGACGTGCTAGGCTGCGCTCCAAGGCGAAGGCATCACCGCATTCCAGGCAGCGATAGCCATTGGTGGGTAGCGGGAGGCTCCACTCAGGGGGCAGGGGCATAGATAGATCCGGCCGATAGCTGGGCAAGAGATTCTTGCTGTTGAGGATCTTATTGAAGGCCTCCACCAGGCTGGACTGGCTACGTGAAATTACAGCACCCGTACTGTTAACAATCGAGGCGGGTTTGGAGATCTGGCCAGTCAGGGTGGTAGCAGTGCCACCATTGACTGTTTTCTGTGCCATGGTGCGTATGCTGATCCCGCTGGTTCCTGGACTGGATTTAGAAGAGGAGGTGGCTGCGGATGAGGGTAACACAGAGGGGAGAGTGGTGACCTTTGTGATGCTGACAGCAGTGGTGGAGACTTTCGTCTTCTCAGAAGCTGAGGCGGCCATCTTGTTCTGGACTTTGCTCGCAGCTACGAGCATGGCAGTGCTAGCTTCCTGAAGGACAGACACGGGCAAAATGGTGCCTTTGCTGTTCTGCTGCTGGGAAGCAGGCTCTCGAACAGAGGAAGCGATGCTGGCTTTCCTGGGCCTATTGGCATCTTTACGCCCCCCAGGCTGAGCTTTGGAGTCACCAGCCTTGGCGTTCGCAGAACCTGTTCCTTTGGGGGCGACCCTAGTTACTGTCCTAGTGATTCCCCCTGTTGAGGTCTTTATGGTCTTAATACGTACTTTCAGAGGCCGGGAGGGAGTCCCAGTTGTGACCTTAGAGGCGACAGCTGTGTTAGTTGCAACGATTGTTGAAGATTTATCTCCATCATCCACATCCATCTTCTCATCTTTCCTTCTCTCTCCCTGAGCTGAATCAGGTTCCATGGGATTAGAGCCATCTAGAACGCTCACCTTTTTGTCCCTCACTTCTTCTTCCTTACTGCCATTTATCTCTACCTTCTCCCCAGCTTTCTGGAGGGCAGAGGACAATGGAAGAGAGACTGCAGCAGCAACTGAGCTTCTACTGGAGATTCCGGCTCCAGTGTCTTTGGAGAGTCCAGAGTAAGGCGTTTCTGGCTCAGGGCTCTCAGGGGAGTCTCGCTCATCGATGACATGCATCGTCGACTTCTGTTCCTCCTTAGAGTTCACACTGGTGGCCGTGGGTAGTGTGGAAAGCCAATTCTGGGAACCCGTGGATGGTGGGGGTGAACTTGGCCCTTGACCAATACCTCCAGTCTTGATATAAGTAGATGTTGTGGGATTAGTATGAGAGGAATTGGTGTTGAACCCCTCAGCAGGTGACCTGTGGCAGCGAGGGAATTTTGCAGGAGTGCAAGCTGGGGAATCCGGACTCTCTTGAATTACCAACGGACTTCCCAAATCTGGTTCGGAATCAACATCGTCTAATTCTAAATGAGGGAAGCCTCTTCTTTGGGGGCCATTAAATAATTGAGCGGTGGACTGTGAAGGAGAACGTGTCCCAGAGGGCATGCCTTCATGCAGGCCGGAGTGAGAGAGATGGGGGCCCACGTTGGGAGCGGAAGAACTGGGGTGCACAGGTATGGGTGGGGGAAAGAAAGACGATGGCATCCCTACCGACACTCCGGGAACAAGGGAAGCCCCAGCATCACAGGAGCCAGCGGCCTTGGATCTATCTGTTCCCTCTGTCACAATTTCATGCTGCTGCAGGTGAAGCTGCTGCTGTTGTAGCAGAAGCATTTTTCGGACCTTCCCCATGGGATCCCCTGGACCCTGAGCCACCAGGGGTTTCAGTCTGTTGAAGAGATTACCACTTTGTTTGGTACCAAAGGCTGACCCTAAATCGCCGTTTCCTCCGCTCTCATTACCTCCTTTGGGGGAACAGGGAGCCCAGAGTTCTCCATTCGACTGGCCCTGGGTCTGATTCAGCGCAGCATCCATGGAACTGGCAGCAGCCTCAAATCCATTGTGAACAAGCGGTTCAGGTGACACCAAACCTGGCATTCTAGGACCCATTACGACTCCCCCACTGACTCCTCCCATCACCTCTGCACCAACCCCCACCCCGTCTTTATCAATATCCGTGTCGGCCTCCCCAAAGTTCTCTGGGCGAACTCTGTTTTTCACAATGACACTGACAACAGAGGGGTCACCCTGCGGGGGATGACCTTGTGGGTGATGGTGCTGATGGTCCGGAGAACTTCCAGGTCTCATCAACGAGCCTCCGCTTCCACCAACCCCGGTTCCATTGCCACCTGACTTCCCTGCCAATCCCGCAGGTCCAACGTGGTGGCCCTCTGTTTCTTCGGGGGCCGACTGAATAGCTTCCTTGGCATCGATGTCCGGAATGTCAAATGCCGCCAATAAATCATCAAAATCCGGGGTCTTCATGTCCCCCATAACGGGATAACAGGAAGAAAGCTGATTGAGACAGAATCCAGGAATAAAGATTATAGGATAAACGCTGCATCATAAATCTGAACTTGCACCATACAGGAAAAAAATCATTTTAGCTTGTATATAAGGATCTTGATCAAAACCAAAGTATTAATACATGGAGGCACAAACACTTCAAATAAAAAGAGGACCCAGAATTAAAAAAGCATAGGAGAAGTGAAATTATAGCAGTATTGACTACAGCTATAGCGATTTTCATACTTACATTGAAGGAAATATGCCTAATCAGGAGGAACTTTTTTGCATGAGTAACAGCATCATCTGTACTTTTACTTTCTAATTCAAGTAATAGTTAGCAATGGGCGTTATAAACAAATATTTGTTTCCTGTGTATTTAGGCGCATTTGATTTGGGACTCACAAATCAACCTGTTAAATATTACCCTGGAGTGTCCTCTGTGTATTTAATCATTTGTGATTTTGCATACTAAAACGCCATCTTCTGGCATTCGGTATCCTATGTGTACATTTACAATACAATGTTCTAGTTTTCCAACAATGCATCCGTTTTTCTACTGCAGTGCGGTTTTGATACTTCAAAACCACATGTATCACTTTCTGTGTGTTTTACATGGCGTGAATATAAGCTGAACCGATCCAAGGAAATTTTAAAATATATATAGTATTTACAAATGTGGACCTTCCCCTGTCAACGAATCCGTCACGTGGTCTGGGAAATACACTACTCGGAGTAATTTCCCATTTGCGTTTATAGCAGATTGTCAACTTTCACATAGACTGTAATTAATTTTGACTGCGACTCTCGGGTGCAGTATCTTGGAAACCGAGACTGACGATTTTATTATAAATCATCACTTTAACATCTGATATTGCTCACTGATTATAACCCTAGCATCAATAACGCAACGCCGCCCTCAAGTTAACCCTTTTACGTTTTTCTAGATATCAGCCATAAACATTTACGATACCTTGTATCATAAATAGGCTAAGTTAATCTCTTTCCTGAGATATATCCAACTAACATTAATCCAAAGCACGTTTGTGGATCTACTACCTACCCCATTCTGGAGTAATCAATAGCAAATACATAGCCGAGTTTTTTTCCCCAGTTTTTCCACCGTACAGGCAGTGAAATTCGGATTGCAAGTACCCTAGCATAACTTTAACAACTTTTATCACAAACCCATAGTTGATAGTAAGCACTGTTCCCCTCTCAATACAATGTGGAAATACCTAAACAAACGCCACTTGCGTTATCATGAAGATTGGGCTCCATCAAAACGACGGTAAAATGTGATCAGCAACTCTACTCTGAACAATTCGAGGTATTTGCCGCGCAAATCCATATCTGGGTTAAGAATCCATAAAAACAGCGGCATCGTGTAATCGCAGAATTCATAAATCGCACGATAACGTTAATTTTAATTGCAACAATAGACGGTCGAGACGACCTACTCTGAAAAGTTGCGGCTATCCGAGTGTGATGGCGCGGTCTACACTCCAGCGCCCACATAATAAAAATAAAGCCCGCTTCGCTACTTGTAATGTGCAAACCCTGATTTGACTAGACTCGCTATATTTAGGTGATAATGTGTTAACCCGATCGTAAAGAGGTCATGCCTTACGCCGGGGGGTGGGTGTTTGTTTCCTTCTCTCGGATTTCCCAGTCCATCTAGCTAGCTGATTTCCACCTACAGGATCCACTGAGAAAACACGGCCAGCCGAGGGGTCATTTAAATAGCCTGCTTTCAGGTGTTTCCGATCGATTCGTTGTTATATAACCAGGTTCAGCAGCATGGCCGCAGACGTTTGTCTCGATATCGACGTGCTTGGGTGCGAATCGGCGGCAGGATTTGGCTTTTTGGCGGAGAAACGTTTCATTTGTTTACCTTGTTTAGAGATTCCCGACTTTCCTGGCTCCAGTCACGGCGCCTGAGTTTCCCGTCACCCGATGACCGCTCAGGTCCTGTCAGATGTGTTTTTAACCCTATCCCCGTTTCACCTGCTTTGTCATTATATTCTTATATAAAAATATTTCACCACAATATGTAATGAAATATTTAATATTATTCTGCATAATATGTGGTTTAATCCACCATTTTTCGAACCGCATGCCCTTTACGTAGAGTACAGCCTCTAAAGACCTTCCGTTGCCGCAGATAAGCGCCGCGTCTGTTTCATAGAAAATAAAAGCTGCAAATAAATCGTTTTTGTACGGACTGTTTTCATGCCCGTTTACAGTCGCTTTAAATCGCTGGAGTTATATCGGGTGACAATTCGTTCAAGTCCACGCGGATCGTACTCTACGATATGGTAAAAATGGCGTATCCTAGAACCTTTCTTAAACCCAATGACTGTTTTCTTTAAGTTTTGCTATTCTTTTTTTAAACTAAATTGTGTTAATCCCCATTTTAATTTTCACAAAAATGGCAACAAACCATATTTATTAAACGTGACCGGAAGGAGATTAATAAAAGTACTATAAGGTGATTTTAATTTGACAAAAATTCATAAGACCTTAATTTAACAGCATGTTGCAGTAGCTGTAGTTGTCACTAGTACTCTGCACTTTGATTTAGGAGCGTGTAAAGTGTACCGTATATGCATGTTCTGCTCTGCCTATTGATTAGTAATGTCTGTTCAAACATTTCATTTGGATGTATACTGACTGATATAAGCAAACGTAGGCTACTATCGATACATGTTAAGATTTATTTGTTATTTTGCTCATCTTTGTTGTTTTATAGTGTTGTGAAACTCATCTCTGAGGCCAGGGACCCCATGGTGAAGCAGACTTCCATTTTTGGGGTTCACATCTGGTTCTTCAGGTCCTGGTTCACATAGATGCTGTTGTTGATCTCCACCTTGAACAGGGTATAGGATTTTGAAATGTTAAGAGAAAGGCCAGGATATGTTCTATCCATATTTACAATCAAATTACCAGATTTCACGTAACCTACTTGGTCATTCTGGTTGTTACTATTGAATCTGTATCTGATAACCCTGCTCCACTAGACTGTCCAAATACAGTCAGATGTTTAAATTATAGGAAGGCAGAAAGAAATAGAATGGAATAGAATAGATTGATACTTTATTAATACCCATAGGGGAATTCTTTTTTTGCAGTCACACTGACAAAAGCGGGTTTGGGGTCAAGGGCCTTGCTCAAGGGCCTAGAAACATGTGACTCTTCTGCTAAGGTCAACCAGTGACCTTCTGATCACAGGCACACAGGCTTACCCTGCTAATCCAACCCCCCCAAAAAAGTATAAAGAATAAAAGCAAAAATCTACACCTGTATCAGAAGTGTGCCAATCCATCACAGGGCTCACACAACTGGGAAATGTTTCTGTACAATGGGAAGAAACTGGAGTACCTGGTGGAAATATGCACAAGGAGGAGAACATGCAAACTCCACACACACAGCAGGGGTGCTGCTCAGACCCAAAGCCTATTAGTGTGAGGCACTGTGCTGCACTGAATAACATTTAGAGTACTGTAGTTTAAGACTAGAGAAATCAAATAAATCAAAACGGTCATAGGCAGACTTAGGAGGAATACTTAAATCTCCACCTCCCATCTTTGAACCCCTCCCCAATTCTTTTCAAAAATACTTATCTATTTCGGCTGTTCTCCCATAGTACCACCTGCAGATGGCAGCACAGGCCAGCGTTTCTGAGCCTGGTCCTAAGACAGTCCATGTTTTTACTCCCTTCCAGCTCCCTACCAGACAGTCCACATTTTTAAAGAGTTGGGAAGGAGCAAAAACATGGATCATCTAGGAGTCCCTGAGGACCAGTCTGAGAAACACTGGCGTGAGCAATCAACCCAGTGGGCCTCTTCTCAATGCCTCTGTTTGTGCCTGTAGAAATATAGGTAATATAAAAGGATTGCAGGCATTATTGTGGGAGAAATGATCCCATGCAGTGCTGAGAAACGTTTGCAGCCTACCTCCCTTTACATTAATAACCCAATAATCCCCCTGTTTCTCTCACCATTGAGAGGCCTGGCTGCATTGGGGTCCATCTCAAACACAAAAGTCACTGGCTCAAAGGCCCAGGAATGATTTGGGAGAGGAATACATCAGCCAGACTTGCACATTAGAGTACAGTCACAAAGTGTAAGCCTTCTTGTGGGAAGGCAAAGACGGAAGCGTGATTAACGCAGGACCATTTTTTAAATTTACAACAAAGGTCACACTGATCTCTCCAAAATTGATCACACTAACATCGACCCTTTCTTTATTTCCTGGGCCATTTTTGATGAGCTGTGAAGTAGAATGGGGGTAAACTTTCAGCTCAATGGTGGAAAGTCAGGTACACATGTAGAACAAGACATATAAAAAAAAAAACTAACATCTTTATGGTCCCCCACTGGTCTGCTGGCAAAATAGCAACAATCTATATTCATTGCCTGTGCTTTAGAGCCAGCAGTGTTAAGACATTCATATGGCTTTGACAGATATGTGGCCTTAACATGAAAAGCAAAAGGCAGGTGAAACCCATCCAAACACTACATTATTACTTGGGAAAAGCATGTGTAAATTTCCTAAAATGAAGCCCAAAAGACCAGCACGGCTCAAACTTAAGCAAAAAACACATCTCTTCTGACAACTGAGAAGTATGTGCATTTCTCATTATTGGCTACCATAGTAAATTTTAGTCCTTATGCTTAGCATTACAAAAGTGCAGTAACAGAGACCTCTAGAATCCCTAAGCCGAAACTGCTGGTGCTAAAATGCAGTTGGAATGATACATTAACAGAGCTCTGCATGAAATGAAAGCAGATGACAAAATAATTCGTACAATATCGAGAAGAAAATAAAGCGTTAAGTCAGCGGATCTATACAGTTATGACCAAAGGAACGAGCACAAGCATAGTTCAGGAACACTCCTTCATTAATCTTAAGAGAACAAAATGATATATCACTGATTAGTTTGGAAATTAAACGAAATCAATGAACTAGTGCATGCAGTTCAGAATCAGATTCGCCACTGTCTTATGTGGTACTGATGCCTGATTAAGTCGATAAGTCCAATACAAGTACAAATACAGTTTTAGAGCTAATCATAAAAAGTTTAACATTAATCAACCTCAAAAATAATTTTATCGATCTGTAGACCTCCCTCTACAAAATGGCCTTTTCATATCACAACCGTGTCATTGTTGTGGAGTTTCAACGTTGTTTTGGTTGACCATTAGAGGAGATAATGCACTGGAACATATGACAATCAAACAGACAAGGGTAAGATGGTCCTTATGACTTAAAATATAAGGATTATGACTGGTTGGGTATATTGTAGCACACAATATTGTTTGGTTTGAAATGAGACGGGATCAGACAAATAGCTCAAACCCAATGAACCATGCAACAGGTGACACGGAGGATTGTGGAAAATGCAATTTACGTCACCTGAATTACCCTCACGGTAAAATTAAAATCCATAAACCCATTTTACACAATACTGGATTTATTTTTTTTTCATAAAATTCTACGAACAATGGAAAATGCACCACACCACTAAAATGGCTGGAATTACAAGTAATATACAACACAGGAAAAGGCATTTCTGTGACATATATACACACTGAGTTTATACAAAGTAAAAATTGAAGACAAAACGGGCAAAACGGATGCATTTCCGTTACTGCAGCACATTTACATGAAAAAGCACGAGTGAATTTTAACAAATCAGGTTTATTACAATGTAAAAACAGCTATCAAGTACTCCTAATGCAGACTCCTTAACTGAATACAAAATACCATAAGTACACAATATTTCTGTAATAATTTATGAAAATATAAGCCTGACTCCTCCAGACAACAGGAGATGTTTCTTGTACTACAGGTCTGCAGTTTTAGTGCTTTCTACAACTACTTTATAAAATCCATGCACACGTAAGGCCTGAAAATGCATGTGTGCGGTGATCAACCAACATCATCTCATATCACTTCTCAGTGTGTAATGCAAGGTACTGGACTGACCACATTAATTTGCAAGCCAACAGTTTGCAAATCACTTTTAACAAGGTTTCAGAATTTAGAATTTGGGAAGGGGGGGGGGGTGGGCTTGACAGGCATCTTTGGCATCCAACCATCATGGATAAGGCTTAGCAACTAATTCTTCCAATTATTGGCAATAGTACAAAAAGAATGAATAGGCAATGAAATCCAAAGGCGAGAACTGTATAGCCGCAGCACATTCATAGTGGCCACTGAACAAACAAGTAGTCTTTCGCCTGGTGGAACTGCCACTTTTCCAATTTTGCCAAGTCCATCATCTCCAAAGGCTCCTTAAGACTCAAACTGTGTTTAGAGGAGCCAAAGAGACATCTTCATTTTAAGGCCTTCACTTGAATATCAACGTAGTAACTGAATTAGGACACTATTGTTCATAGCTTTCTTAAAATTTACATAAACTTATTGAAATGGGCCACAATGTGCAGATGACCGCCATAAATAAAGGCTGCAAGTATCAATATATATTAATATATCCAGGAAAAGAAAGCAAAATGTCAACAGGCCGATTTGGGCTTTGAGTTCTACAGCTGTATTCCACTGGCTTCTTGTGTCCTGTCAATGCAGCAGCGAAGGTATTCAGTTTCTGTATTGCAGATATCATCTGAACCATTGCTTTGACACGGCTCCATGCAGCGTGTACAAGACTGATGAAACTTCATACGAATACTGCAAATACGACCTGGCAAAGTCTAACAAGGTGCAGAACGGAACAAATCCAGCACCTTCTTACTGAAGATCTTGAAGACAAGGCTCAAATCAAACCAGAGCAGCCATGTTAAATCAGGGACAGCAATGTAGAATCCTTCACACTCCACCTGAACCATCTTGATCCGTATCAAGGTTCATTTTGCAACATCCCAGTCTGCCGTGGGTCATGTCGAATCCGGCACAACGGCTGCATGAATCGACTACCAACCTTTTAGAGGAGATCCCACAACCAGTTTGTTTTCTCCTTTCATGCCATTTCCAGTTTGACTCAAAGCTCAACCCCATCTCTCGTAATGCCTTAGCTACAATCCTTTCTATGGGAGGAGATGCCTCATGGCTATTTTCAGCTTCCAGTTTCTTAGCAAAGGATTGCCTTTTATGGTCTATGCTGTTTGTATCCAGTATTTACAAAAAAAACAAACAAAAAAAAAAAAAAAAAAAAAAAAACATTCCAAAACACAGTTTTCACCATCTTTTCCATTTCCATAAGGAAGCACACAATAGCCCCCCCACCCCATGATGGTATAAGGTTTAAGGTATTATGATGTCCATTGTGCACATTCATAAACCACAGGAGCACACAGGCACGCATATCACCATATTAACACTGTTGTATTGATGCTGTGCTGTATTGATGCTGTTTCTCCACAGCAGACTGACATTGCTCATGGCCATCACATTGGGAGGGTGCATAACCCACACACCCTTATACAAGGTCTGTACTACAGCATCCAAAGCTAAATGCATATTACAACTTACTTCCCAAGTGACATTAAGCCTTTTGAGCTAAATGTACCCACACAATATCTGTATTTCGGCAAGCACCAGACCACAGACATTTACCCTGACTAAAAAGTCACGTACTAAAATTTGCAGGCATGGACAAACACAACAGCTCCATTATGAAATCAATACAAATGTTCAGATTATACAAATTGGTCCTTTAAATGGTTGCAGCCAACTCCGAAACCAGCAGAAATTAACCACAACCTTCCTCTTATTAGTACTGGGGACGTGACAGTCTGAAGGGATAATATTGCAGGCAGTAAACAAGACAAGCATTGCCCTCCAATCATCATAC
The DNA here is from genome assembly GCA_026777985.1 of Mormyrops attenuatus. Classification (NCBI taxonomy): domain Eukaryota; kingdom Metazoa; phylum Chordata; class Actinopteri; order Osteoglossiformes; family Mormyridae; genus Mormyrops; species Mormyrops attenuatus. Next base: position 14,022,072 of record JAODKC010000137.1, read on the forward strand.
ACTGTGGAGGACAACAGCATAGGAAGCACAGAAGGATCTTCTATGGACAGGCCAATAGCAGGACATGTTATATAGGTAGGACAAGCAGTCAGCATAAGCAGGTGCTTTCATGGACGACTTGGCAAACTGGCTAATTCCAAAGGGGATTAAAAAGTCACAGTTCGTCATGGACAATGTATTCAGCAACTGAACGAACATCAGGGTTGACAGTCATACTTGTCCAAGCAAAAAAGTCAGACAGTGCCAGCACACTTCCATGCATTAAAAAGAAGAAAAATAATGGAATAAAAACCTTGTCAGTTGCTTTGGTGTGCAGAATGTCAGAGCGTGCAGAATTAGACACCGCACAGTTAAACTCCCTTTCATTCAGTCATCCAATGATTTAAAGAATATCTCAAAAGGCTTTGCGAAAATGAACACAAGATAAACCCAACCCCCCCCCCAACTGGGTGCTGAGACATATGGCGGGGACGCACCCACCCCCCCCTAAAATTTTATTTCTGGCTGTATGCCTGCCTGGGGCCCCTGTAGATCCGGCTCTGCCCACAATACTTTTTGACATGTCCTACATTTGTACACCATGAGGTCAAGGTGACCTCTGCACAGTTTTTTACAAAAATGTGAACTTCTAAGGTTTTTCCTCAGAGGGCAGATATTGTAAACATAAGAACATAAGAAATTTACAAACGAGAGGAGGCCATTCGGCCCATCAAGCTCGTTTGGGGAGAACCTAAC
>JAODKC010000137.1:14022906-14044440 GCA_026777985.1 Mormyrops attenuatus
CAAGATAAACCCAACCCCCCCCCCAACTTACCAAACACTAGATCAGTTTCTCTCAGCCGGGTCTTCGGGACCCCCAGACAGTCCACATTTTTTGCTCCGAGTACTCTGGCAGGAAGCTGGGGACAGCAAAAACGTAGACCATCTGGGGGTCCCTGAGGACCGGGTTCAGAAACACTGATCTAAACTCCCCTTTCGTACAAAATAGTTGCCGAGCAGTAGAGTGCAGGTACAGCAAAGATCTAGCACAGCACACTTGTCCATATACAAACCCAAAATAATGGAAACGCAAGTGTATCGACTGATCTTTGAATATCTACTTTGTCAGATTTCCACCTGGAACACATTATTTTATTTGCCCTGTGACCTATTGGTATTAACTGACCCAATACTGAAAAGCACAACTCACAATCAGGCACTTAAATGCAATGTGACCCAGACTCCAATGAAATGGCAAATCTGTTCAGTAACAGAAACGCTGTAACACCAGCTGTGTGCAGGACTTGAACAGTTTAAGTCAGCGTAGTAATACAGCACCTGCAACGTAGTTGAATTTCCTAGCAGCAAGAACCTATGGTCGTGAAGGACTGGTCAGACAAGCCAAAAGCACTCAGCCCTATCAAATCCTCCACCCCAAAATCACCAGGCCAGCTTTTCCACCAATGGGTGCTTAGCCCAAAAAAAAAAAAAAAAGTTCAAAGGAATGAGGGAAAAGGGAAAAAGAAATCCATTTTCTCACTTGGAGAGACGCCCTTCTCTTTCACTGTAGGGAGAAAATGAAACCTCTTAACACACGGTTTACAATATTTAAAATACAATTTACAGTATTACCGAAAACTATTGTGTTTAAATATGGAAAGGTCTCTCTCTACACTTGGGTATCACAACAGTAATAAGTGAGAGATTTTATTAATTAAAGATACAGCATTTGAAAAGACTGGTGGTTAAGAAGGAAGCAAGAAAACAGGTCTCACAAAAAAGACATTGGTCTCCAGGACAGTGTCTTGGCAAGAAACTACATCTGCACTGGCTTGGAGCTCCTCTGGGATTGTCTCTTCAACCCTTATCCAAAAAGGAAAGTGACGACTAGTTAACTTCTATTCTTGATTTTAGCCCATGTATATTAAATGTCCATCCATATTTATTTTTGTGTGTGCGTGTGTGTATTTAAAAATAATGCACGCAGCCAGCTGCAGTTAGACACTCTCACCTGTGGGGGCTGCTGCAGTCCTGGTCTACACTGGCCGATTTGTGCACTTCAACTCCAACAGAGCTGTAGTGAGCGGGAAGGAGTGAGTGGACTGTGACCCAGGAAGACCCAGGGGAATTAAAGCTCGATCATACGGGAGGGGGAGGGACTGACCGTAAGGGAGGGGAAGCCTCAGATGTCTTGGAGGCGGTCATTTCTGCTATGCTGTCAGCTACACCATCTAAGGGAGACATTCTTGGCAGCAAGTCTGGACGGCCTGATTGCATGCCTGAATTTGGAGAACAGCAAAGTCGTATAAAGTGCAGGAAATTAAACTTCCTCTGGGCACCTCAGAGTGTGTAAAAGCACATCTGACTAACCCTGATGTCAGAAGTTGTTGTGTAGCTCCTGCCGCAGGACTGCTTACTCTAGTACCTGGGCATCCATCGGAAGCTCAGCCTGGCTGCACTTATAATTAGTTGACTCCTCAACAGCACGTAAGGTACGGCGCAAAAGTCTTAGGCACTCTAAGAAAATGCTGCTTAAATGATCGTGTTGATGAAAAACAATGATGTCTGTCAAAAGGCGTCAGCTTGTTCATTTCTAAGCCTCTCGTAAAACCATAACAGTATTTCCAGCAACCATCCAATACACCCATGTATCTCTTGACTTGACCACTGGCACATCTCATATGGCTAATCAATATTTAATTTAATTAATTGAAAAAGTAAATGAATTGAGATGGTGGTGAAATTTAACAAATACATGGAATGGTTGAGGTGCCCCTGAGGAGAGGTTTGGCAACAGAATGTGTGTTCATCTAGCCATCTGACAAGGTATCAGTAACTTTTTGGAGAACAGAAGAATGTCTTACTAGTTTGATATGTTAGTTTCAAATGTTCTAATGCTAAACTGTGTTTTTTGTTCTGAACAAATACACTGATTACCCAGATTACTCACTTTAAACATTTCCTTTGGCTGCCTAAGAGATTTGGACAATACTATGCATTTATAATGCGCTATTTTCCTCACTTATAGGTCACTTAGGACAAAAGTATCTGCTGAAATAAATGTAACCTAACATATATACACCTTTGTGACCCATTAAAAATTAACAGTAGGCTACAAACACCATTCTTCTTGTCTTGACATCCTCAACTCACCACTCTCAACATCGGACTCCATGTGACTCAGGTGGGAGCGGTACATGATCCGGGAGTCGATGCCTGATGTTGTGGCCCCATGCGACTGTTGGGAAGGCCCGGTGGGTACCGTCTGAGTCCTCCGCAGGCCTGCCTGCCCTCCACTGCGGCTCTTCTTAGAAGGCGATGTTTTCACTGAGAGCAGCAAGGAAGGGGTGGATTTGGCCGTTATAACATAAGACGACTGGCAAGGGGGGGCAAACACCAACAGGGATGCAGATGCACTTACGTGGGATCTTCTTAAAAACGCTATTGCACATGAAGCGACGGAAACGGTCTGCGTAGAAACTTGGCCTGTGCACCGATACCGTGTCCTAGGGAAAAACCACAGGCGTCCCATGCTCAGAGCTCGAAAGGGTCTTCCAGAACCAAGCAACAAACCCACATGCATCGAGAAGGATCTTACCCCATCGTGCACCAGTGCCTTCCACGAGTGCTCCAATTTCTTGGTAAACCTGGGCAACATTTTGAGAAAAACAGACCTTGAAGTCTTACCACTAAGCGGTTCTAGGTGAAACCCCACCCACGGTCACATGACCAAGATGCGGACACCCACCGGTATGACTGCAGGATGTCGATGATGCCGATGTAAAGCAGCAACCGCTCATTCTTGCCATTGCGTACTGGAATGCCCCCCATCCTGCAATGATGGCAGTGTGGATCAATGAGCACAACGTGTGAAGCTTCCGGTGACTGATCTCTATGGGGACGACAGCCACTCACTGGTCCTCCGAGTCATGTGCCCCCTTGCCTCGCGCCTCTCCCTGAATGGACTCCATGGCAGTGCAATACAAAGACTTCTGGCCCGGTGGTCTTTTCTGATCGGAAGAAATAGCTCCTTCAAGACCAGCACCCTCGCCGGCTCGCTCTCGGCAGGCCTGGTCCACATTGTGGATGCCCACCAGCAGGCTGTAGTCCATGATCTTGAAGCTTTGCAGCAGCTGAAGAACAGAGACAGGACATTAAAGGCCAGAGAAAGAGAGACCAATGAAGTTTTTAGTTTCAGATGAGGGTTCTGTGAGTAATTCCCCACAAAGACCACAAACTACCACAAGCAGAGCTGTAGAACAGCTACCAGCGAATACAGGACATGGCCAACAGACACACACCAGGCAGTCCCTCTGGATGGTCTTGCACAGGGCATTGTAGGTGTCCTGTTCTAGCAGGAGCCCTTCAGACATGTCCTGCATGAAGTCCAAGTCTTTGAAGGTGGGCACGGCCTTCTCGCGCTCCTTGGGTGAGGCACGCCGCTTGTAAGTGGAGCCTTTCAGGTCGTACTTGAGGTGCATTTGCACGGCAGACGGCAGCAGGTTGTTCATCACCACGATGCGAATGTTCTTGCCACCCGCCTGGACGCAGTACAGCCCGTAGAACTTGGGCAACAGCGTGCGCTTGTTCTGGTTCAGGTTCTGGAGGGTTGGGAAGGGGCCAGTACAAGATATAGTGAGCATACATCAAGCCTCCTGAAGACAAGTAAGAGCATGACCTCCAGATCTACTGGTAGATCTCTTACACGATCGGTCAGCATTTGTCTAACTCACACAGGAACATCCATCACATTATGCAAAGTACACAGGCAAGCAGGTCGAGGAGAAAAGTATAGTGGTGCCTGCGGTTCACAAACACTCTGGCGTACAAACAATTTGGTTCGCAACCAAAAAACGTGAAAAAAAATGCATTGGTTCGCGTACAAAATTTGGTCACCAAACAGATTCCTCGACCGATGCCAAAGCGTATGCATGAGTCTCTAGCAGCCATTGGTGGTGTTCATACGTACTCTCAGCGCTTTATAGCCATTTAAGCCTTTGTTTGATTTTTGTGCATAAGTTGTGCATAAATTTATGAGCCTAAGTGAAAAGTGCTCCTAGTGGTTGTTGAGAAGAGGGTGGTTAAGAAAATCACCATTGAATTGAAGAAAGAAATTATTGAAAAGCATGATTGTGGTGTTCGTATCTCTGACTTAGCATCCAAGTACAAATGCCTTGTCGACGATCGAGAATTTTGAAAAATTAAGAGGCCATCAAAAAATCTGATGTGGCAAAAGGGGTAACTGCTTTAGTGTTAGAGCAAGTCGAGAAACCTCTTGTTTGGATTCAAGCAAAACAAACGGCAGGTGATAGCATCAGTGAGATCACGAGAAGTTTGCACGACAATCTGAGGAAGAAACCACCAGGCAGAAGGGATGATGTTGAAGAGTTCAAAGCCAGTAGAGGTTGGTTCGACAATTTCAAGAAAAGCAGCAGCATCCATAGTGTGGTACAACATGGCAAGGCAGTGAGTGCAGACAAGAAAGCTGCGAAAGCGTTCATCCAGTTCGTGAAGGCAGAAAGCTGTCACAAACCAAGTTTTCAATTGCGATGAGACTGGTTTGTTTTGGAAGAAGATCCCCGAAGCAAACATACATAACACAAGAGAAGGCATTCCCAGACCACAAGCCAATGAAGGACAGACTCACGCTTTTGATGTGTGCGAACGCGAGCGGGGATTTCAGAGTGAAGCCGATGCTCATTTATCACTCTGAAAATCCTCGCTTTTCAAGAGAAACAAGTCAAAGCTGCCAGTTATGTGGAGGTCAAATGCTAGGGCTTGGGTGACAAAGGTACTGTTCAAGGAATGGCTGAATGATGAGTTTGTGCCCTCCGCGAAGCGTTCTCTCACGGAGCAGAATCTGCCCCTTAGGTGTCTCCTAATCATGGACAATGCCACGGCACACTCGAAAATCATAGTGGATGAGTTGGACCCCGAGTATGACTTTATCAAGATAAAGTTCCTGCCACTGCACAAAACACCCCTGGCTGCAGCCCATGGATAATCAAGTGATTGCCGACGTCAAGAAATTGTATACGAAGCTACTATTCTCCGTTTTCAGGTGACAAACGATTTGGATATCACACAAAGTGATCCTTCAAGAATTCTCTAATATCCTCCAAGCAATAAACTTCACTGACAAGGCGTGGAATGATGTGTTGTATCGCACACTGAAAGCATCCTGGAGGAAACTGTGGCCAGAAGCTGCCCTTGAAAGAGATTTTGAGGGCTTTGAAGAAAGTTATGATGTGGAGGAACAACGTGTAGTGGTGGATATTGTAAAAATGGGCAAACACATGGGCCTGGAAGTTGACTTGACCGGGAGTACGTAACACTAGCCCCGTTTACATGGACATTTTTTTTCAATCCGATTGAATTTAATCAGATTAAAGGAACCCAACTGAACTGTTTACATGAGCGTCAAATAAAGAGATCCGCGTTTGTTCCACGTTTACATGTTCCAGCCATTTAATCCGATCGTCCATTATTTTGACAAGCGCTGGGGTATGGCTAGGCTACTTTTCTTGTACAGAAAAAGACAAAATGCTCTGTGTGAACCTCTGAGGTTTCCTTTCTCCTTGTTTATCCCGCCTCCGTCGCGTGATTAAAAATACTCTCGTTTATATACCGCGGCATCGGCTTGTGCATAAATAACTCAGTAGTGTTTCGGATTTTACGCCCATTCAATCTCTCCGCGATAACTGTTTTAATGTATCCAATAAAAATGTAGTGTCTGGGACTGACCGGTTTTTGTATTTTTTTAGTACAGGCCCACTCATATTTGTCGACTGCTGCACCTGAGGTAAACTCATTAAACTGGGATAAACTCTACTTGGCTCCTGCCGCGAGCTCACGCACACGCGCAGGAACAAGGGAAGTGTTCTAATAATTGGTTTGCCTGTTTACATGAGTAGTTTCCTCTATCGATCGGATTAAAAGAAAGGTGTAAACCACCTCTTTTAATCGGATTGAAAATTTAAACGGATTCAGTCGAATCCGATTACTTAACCGTTTACATGAGACGTTTTTAAATCGGTTTCCGCAATTAATCGGATTAAAAGTGAAAAAATTGTGTCCATGTAAACGGGGCTACTGATGATCAAGATGTGGAGGAGCTGGTTCATGGTCATAAGGATGCACTCACAACTGACAAACTCGAACTGTACAAGGAGCAGCGGAAGACCACGGAGCATGAGCAGGAGCACTGGGAGGAGGAAGAAAGTGGGGGAGGCTACCAACGAAATGATGAAAGACATTTGCGCTAAGTGGACTGAAGTGCAGAGTTTTGTGGAACTGTATCACCCAAACAAAGCTGAAGTGAATAGAATTCTTGACCAAATTAACAAAAAGGTAATGTCGTATTTTAGAAATGTTCTACAGCGCAGAAAAAGGAAAGTCTAAATTGACAGATTTTTTGTGAAACTGTCGAAACAAGAGGCCACAAACCCGAGGCTACACTCGAACAGGCAGCAGACGAACCACAGGTAATCGACAAACTAAAGGCCAATCGAGTAAAGAGAGAGAGCACTCCTGAAGTTTCCAACTGTTCTAATGGAAGGAGACTCTCCTTCCAAACAGTAGCCCCCCCCAACCCCCACCCTTCCTCTCTTCCATTCCTTCATGCCTGAACTTTATTTTACACTACTGCATACTGTTTACTTAAAAAAAATTTATTATTGCTTTTTTATACTATAGTGTTTTTCTTTAAAGATGTTACAATAAAAAACAGAAAATTAATGAAAAAAAATTATTATTTGGTAGGCATGTGAATGAATTAATCGAATTTCAATGCTTTTTTATGGGAAAAATTGCCTTGGTTTATTTACAAATTGGTTCATGACCACTTTCCTGGAACAGATTGTGTTCGTGAACCGCGGGCACAACTGTATTTTACCACCATTAAACCTTCCCCATCATGCCACCATATACATGACTATGTACATACCCCATTCCCCCTAGCGAAAAGTTCTCACTTTGTGTCCTACTTTTTGTATCCACATTTCACATAGTTCCATAAAATCAGTTGACAATGACTGGTGTGCCTTTCAAACAGCAGGGGGGAGGAACACATGGCACGATACCAGGCTTACATATGCTATGGTCTAGTTTAGTTTAGAAGTTAATCACATTAAAGGCTATGTTGCTCATGAAGTAATCCAATTAATCCTTTCAAAACATAACTTGGTGCATTATTAACTGGAAACTTTAAGCGCTATAGATGGATTGCAACGAATAATTCCTGGTTTCATAAACTGATCTCCACTCAGCTTATTAAACAACCCACACACTAAAGGCCTGTATGCCAGGCACAACTTTTGTATACATTACTTACTAAATGCACACAAAATGAAAACGGCATGTGACTTTCTAAAGCTTCTCGCCTTCACTCACCATGAAGTATCCAGGCAGCAGTTTCTGCAAAAACTCTGCCTCTTTGTGCTGCACAGTCTTGATGATAAATTCATCGTCACTGGAGACGTAGAAAAGGGAGCCACTCGCACCAGAATTAGAGAGCTCAATCAAGGGGTCGTTACACAGGGAATACTGTTACCAAAGCAAAAAAAAAAACAAAAATCAAAAATTAAAAATAAACACACTGACAGACAGCACCAAAGACAGACAGCGCCAGGTGGGGAGGACTGACCAGGTAGTCATCTGGCCGGATGCCGAAGAGTTCCCGAAAGTAGCGGAAGGCGATAGGGGCGTAGGTCTTGAACCGGAAATCGCTGTAATGGTGTGCTGGGGTCAGGTTACTCCCTTCACTGAAAATAGCAGAGAGCATTAATGAGGCGTGCTAATATACATGTTCCACGTGCAGATTTGGACAAGTCACAGAAACCCAATTAGACAGACAAGCACAAGTGCTCGTGTAAGTATTGGGAGAACAGAGGGAGCATAACGGAGACTAATCTCAGCCCACGAGCGGCTCACGAGCGGCTTCCACCTTCCACCTAGCCCTATTTTCCCCACCAACCTGGGGAAGAAGATGCTCTCTACCACCACAAAGTCCTGCATGAGGACATCCCTCTCAGCCTTCTGACTCAGGCTGCCCACGGTGTGCGCGATGCCCAACTGGATGGCACCTTTGAGGGCACTGGAGGTCGTCTAGGAAGACATGAGAGCACACATGAATGGGCTGATAGGACATACACATGAACATATACAGGATTTTAATTTACCGAATACGCCAGGCATCGGAATGGACTGGGGAACCCCAGCTCTACATGACAAAAAAAAAAAATTTGTTTGCTATTGTTAAAAACAACAACCACAGTAAATAAATGCCAACACAGTATCATGCGCTCAGTGGCCACTTTATTAGATATACCCAATGAGTACCATGTAGGAACCATGTAACTTCTAGGGTAGATGAGTTGTGTGTTTAGAGAAGCCTGCACGTCACCATTATACAGAGCTGCTATTACGACACTTGTGGCCTTCCTGTTAGTTGCAATGAGTCTGGCCGTTCGGCTCTGACCTCACTTATTGACAAAGCACGGAGAACTGCTCATAGGATGGTTTTTGTTCATAACTTAGATTAGATTAACTTTATTTATTCCAGGTGAGAAATTCTTGAATAACACCACTTTCTGTAAATACTAGACATTACAGGACATAACGTTTAAAATTGCTTGAATAAGAGGTCCTGACCATTCTAATGCTTAACCTTTCATCAAGCAACCCTCTTGACCCCCATGAAACCTAATAAAAGTGGCCACTGGACATCACACATTCGGAGCATATGAATGCTTGCTGAAATTTAACAAGATCTACCTGCTGCATTCAGCAGTGATAAAAGCATTTTAAACACCCTATAGCAGAACAGATCACCACAGCAGATAATGAGACACTAGCATCTGCCTTAAGTACAAATTAAGTTGGGTTTACAGGCTGCTGCTCACATGTGAAGCTGAGAATGAGTTCCAAGCAGACTCAACAAAAACCTTCTTTGGAACCCCTAACCTACACATTTAGGTATATCCAAAGGTATGCACGGTTAAAAGGAAACACGGCTCTCACCCTGCTAGTCAAAAGGGACCCATTAACCCCGAACTAGTGTGAACAGAATAAATGGGACAAATACATCTTACGGCTCCTCAAAACAGCACATCATATGGAATACTGGGTGACCGCAGGGTGCCTCAAGTGATAAAATTAAAATGTCACACAAGAGGACAGTGTGTAGTGTGAAAAGAATTGAACAGAGCGCTACTTATTTAAGTTTCATGGGAGGGTGGGGGGGTGGAAATCGAGATTATCCATCTGTTTTACACCTATTAGCAGTAGATGGCATCAGCATCGGACAAAGGGAGTTCATGCAATGAACATGAGATGAAGAATAAGGAGGGTTTAGTGGCCATTTCCAACTGCAGGGGGCAGTTCAGAGAACTAGTTGAAGGACAGATGGAAAAACAAAGATAGATAACTGGCATCATCTAAGAGGGGCTAGCTGAAGACGGAGGTGCTTGGACAAGAGCCACTAGAGATGGAGCAATTAAGGTGAGAGACAAACCCTTGATAAGCATCTGCACATACCATGGAATGCAATAAGTGGTCTAAAGGTTTGTCATGTGAATTACATAAAGAGACATTAAAAGCAGAGAAGGGATTCTAAAGCTCCTCCCTTAAACAGGAGGGAGACAATAATGACGGACTACTGTGAGTAAGAGATGGATTATAATGCATCGAGCAGAAGCATGTAGAAGCGGAGGATCAGGAATGCATCCCAGAGGCAGCTTTATATCTACACTGCAATCACTTATTTACTCAAGTGAGGAAGACCACATCTAGGCCGCAGCTATTTGCAAAACTGCATAGCAATTTACTTGGCTAACTGGACAGACAATTTCATTCCTCTTAATTCAAAGCGCAAGACATCGCCTCTACTGCTTAATGACGAGCATATGCGCTATGAACGGACAACTAGTCTTTTGACTGCTGCAAAATTTCACCCTCTGGGCAAAGGCTTACCAGCAACCTGGATTGCAGCAACACACATATCAGGAGCTGCACTAAACTGCCAACTGTTCCAATGTTTCAAAATCAAAATGAATATTTGCATGCTGATTACCGCCACAGTAATGTTTTTCATTTTTGCATCCTTTCTAAAAATGCTTCTTTACACAGATTTTGTTTGGATTGGTTGCCATTGCATACCACATGCAAGTATGACGACCTTTAGACCAATGCTGACCTTCTTGTAGGTGGTCTCTCCTGTGGGGTCAACTCCTCGGTGACCGATGGTCTTCTTCATGCTCTGGGAGCTGCCTGGCATCTGAAAACAAAAGGGAGATACAAGGAGATGCTGAACTACTAACCGATAACAGTACATGGCAGAATGCGAGCATATATGATGTTATCCATCTCAATGTACCAACAACCTGAGAATCGCAAGACACACATTTGAGCAGTTTCGTTAATTTCCATTTAAATCCCAGTCCTCGCACACCTATTTTTACAGAAATGTGAAACCAGGACTGGAGTTAGACACTGAACCCTCTAGATACCTCCATGTAACAAGGCTAATTATTTAAGTGCATTTCTGTTGGAAGTGCTAAATATGGTCCAATCACAGTCTCATGGCAACAAACTATTTCTGTATTTGCTTAAGGGCAATTTAGCAAGTTCTCCTAATAACTTCCATTAGAACTAAAATTGCCTTTTAAATCACTACAACACACTAGATTCCACTGTCGTTTACTGCAAAATTTTATCATATAGATCTCCAATTTGATTATATTACAATAAACCATTATTAGCTAACCTTTGCACTTATCAAAATTCACTTATATTCATAAGAGGCACCCTTACCTGACACTAACCAAAAAATTAACCAAAAGCCTTTAAATGCTGTATATCAAACGAATCACCATACGATCCCCAAAAGCAGCCAAGTATTTAATTGTTTTGGACAAATTTTATAACATTCCCCAAAGGACACTTAGTTGATCAAACAATTCTTCCCACATCAGCACCAAGGTCATCCCTTGGTAATTTATTCAAATTTACATTGTTTACACTTTATTAAACAAATACAAAATTTGCAAAAGCCTACATAACCCACTGGGGTTTTGTTTCATATAAGACAGAGAGGGACAAATCAGAGGTTTTAAAAAGTGCATTTTACTACTTACGTCTGAAGCTCCCTTTTGACTACCACTGGACACTGCGGAGAGACAAGAATAAGGGTCAAATTGCACATCTCCCCAACTTTCACACTTTGCAGCTGTGGCTTCAGGAAAGGCAAAGTTAAGCTTCTGGATTTTGCCAGCAATGATTCATTATCTTTATTTAAATTGTGCTTGTAATCCTATTTGTATAACCATAACTAAGCATTACTCAAAGTCCCAGAAGCACTAATATTAACACAAACAGAATTAATGTAGAGCTAACCCTAGACTTTAAAATGCTGGTGCATTACATAATCTATACTTGTAAATAAAAAAAAAAACTGCTGACATGCAATGACAAATACCATTTCCACTGGGGAACCAGTATTAGTGGATTAAAAACCAGCTGAGCACTCTAATTAGACTGTATTACATTCGTTCTATGTCCCAGCGATATTCATATTGCAGAAGCTTACGTCAACCCATTTTTCCCACATTTAAGCAAGGGATTAAAAACCAAACACAGGTGTCAAAACAGCAGTTACAATGCCTATGACATTCAAGAAGCAGAACTGCGCAGAATTATGCTTTGCGAATAAGATGACTAAACCAGTACAGAAAGTGGGGCGGGCAGCCCAGAAAGGAAGTCAGGTTCCCTCCCAAAAGGCGAGACTATCCTGGCTGGATGGAGAACAGCCCTGTGGTTGACCCACACACTCACAGCACTTCATGGTTCTCCTAGCTCAGTTGTGCCAAGAACATATCAAGCAAAACATTTCAACCAATATTATTGTATGTGAGATTTACTATCTGTACACCTGCTGAGAAGCACAAGGGGTGATTTCTGCCTATAAATACAAAACGGCATCTATGTAGAAAGCAGAACAAACTTAGCATGGGGATCACAACTAGCACATCTGTCAACATTTATCCCAATAAAAGCTCTTGACTAGACACTGACTGACAGAAATCATTTCAAAGGGTCAGGGGGAGGTATAAGCGAACATCTACAAACAAAATCGGCCTCCACGCAGTGGTAAACCTGTCCTGTAACATGGGTGTGCCAGGCCAACTGGAAAGAATGTAACAGCCCGATTATAACAAGCGCACTTCAAAACAAACAGGACAGAGCAAACAACAAGCCCAGAGTCAGCACTGACCGAGCTGGGGAGTGGAAGGGATTCAGCAAATATAAAACCAAGCAAAAAAGGCAAAATGCATTTTAAAAAGATGTTATTCAAAATATATATAGCCTTGCACTATAAACACACTCAAAGGCAGCACCACCATGCAAGTACCTCCACAAGCTATTCTTCTCCAGAAAGGAAGATTCAGGTCTGTAGAGCAAGATATGTTACACAGAGGATACTGCGGATCTAACATTTATCAGCGTTCACGATATTACAGCGAAAATTTTGTAACACCAATATTAGTGAAAGGAGTTACGAAATGTCTACAAAAGTGCATGTAAGTGTGTTTTCCCCTCTCTCCACAACTTACTCTAAATCGGGTGCCAAGCGGTATTCCACGTAACGCGTTTCTTCCCCTTATAGTTCTCAACAGAACAAAAAAAGTCTTAAACGTTATATTAGGTTACTCAGATATTACTGGAAATAATTTACTTAATCGATTTAACTCTGCGGGTGTCAGACCAGCAGATCTCACTCAATTTCTATCTGACAGAGAATTAAAGGGTGGGGTTTGTGCCATTTTGTCAATGTTTTTTTTTAAATATAGTGGGGGTCCATCAAGCATCACTAGATGAGAGTCCCAGTATGTCGGGCTGACATTTTTGCGGGCCCGCATTCAGACATTCCGTAGTACGACCGTCGGAAACGTAAAAATCACGTTTAAGGCCCACACTCCTTACTCGTTACCTCAAACCTACCTGGACATATTCACGGTCGGAATATCACACAAGACAGTTTCCCCTTGATTAATTTATTTCAGTAGTGATAAATGCATCGGCACACTGACACGCTACAGCCCGGCTCTTATTGTCACTGATTTCCGTGCTTCGGGCACTAACGCACTATGATCACTCGACACATGTTTTCCAAGATCAGGAGGAAGAAGTGTGCTAGCTACCAATTTTTACAAAAAAGAGCGAAGTATAACCGGAGTGAATTTCACTTTAAACAGGCTGATATTACGAGCTGAATCCTTTTCTGTAGCTATCACGCACGCCGAACAGCACACTCGCATACGGACCTTTTGTCTCGTCGCCACGCCATTCATTTCGCCCTCAGAGCAGCCAAAGTTTCCTCAACCCAGGACTCGGGAGGAACAACACCGGTGTTTATATTAAAAAAAAACATATACACAAGACCACTTCTTTAAGCCACGCATTAGTTAACCAGCTATTTTTCTATCAAGCAAAGGCTGGTGAGAATCGGAGGGACCGTCGAAAGCGAAAGCAGCTTCGCCATGTAAGTTCATCTAAGAAAGGGGACACGTCGCGTTTGTCCAGCACATAGCCGACACCTGACGGGGTAGTCAGAGCCAAACGACGGGGAATGGAAAAAATAAACCCAAACGGGAAAAATAAACTGGAAATGCGACTGTTTCTCACAACTTCTCCGCAGCCCGTACATTGTCTGACAGCCAAACGACGCTATGCTCCCCTAAAATTCAGTACACAGAGCCTCGCCCTTTAGAACCATATTTCCTCGCCGCAATTATCACGGAAACAAACGTTACCACTGAATTACAACACATGCGACGTTTATCTCGTAAAATGCCTCTTTTTGGATTCCGTCCGTCACAAGTTATTAGCTAGCTAGCGTATCTCCCCGGCGCATATGATCCCGCTCGGCTAAGACGGCACCGTCACGGCCACTCACACCACTACAATAAGCTTTGAAAAACCCACTACGACCCATAAAGGCCAACATCTGCTCGGCGAAAAATGACAAAGTTCGGATCTAACTACCTGTAGGAGCCGTCGAGCCCGGATCAGCTGGACCGGCTGTCGCCATTTTGGTTCTTGCCCTTAGCGTCGATGTGTGTGTTTTTTTTCCTGCACCGCGCCTCGTTGGATCCCGCTTTGGCTGCGGCATGCCAGCCCACCCCGTCCGGGGAGGTTAACCCATTCGGCCACCGCTTTCTGTCCTGAAAGACAGGAACAACACGTGCGACGGCGTGCAGACAGAACCAGGGCAAACAGAAGGAACAACCCAAACGCATATATACGTAAAAAAATATAGTAAAACGGAAGTAAAACTGAAAGATTCCATGTGAAATCGTTCAAAGAGAGCTAACACGAACAATGTGGCTAGAGAATAATGCGTTGTATAACAACTTAGGTGATGATGAAGAAACTGTATCGTTTACTTGGAAATGTAGGCCTGGTTTATGCACTAGAAGATTTAGATCTTTAGATGAAAAATACCCGAACCAAACATGGTAGGGTTACGTAATTGAATCTCGAAAATAAAACACCCTGTATATAGCTTACCAACAAGAGATACCTTAAAACCGGATGAGTACCAAGCGGCACCACATTACACCTTGAAACAGTTAAACTTTAACCAAATATTCTTATAATTAGCAATGAAATGTCATATTTCAATTTAAAATCAAAAGATCCTATCCACAGTGTGATTTGTGCCCTATATTGCTTGGGTTAGGTCCCCAAGCGACCTTGATCAGGATTAATATTAGCTCTTTGCCCTGCTTTGCATTGTCTGCCTGTTCACTGTAACACCCTCCGTCATTTTTATAAACTATTGAAACACTACATTTTCTCCACCATTACTTGACAGTTACAGTGTTACCATGTAATATTTGATTATTATTATTGTTGTTGTTGTTATAAGCGGGTGGGGGGACGGAAGTCCAATAACTCATATAGTGCTACGAAGCGAATGAGGCTCCTGCGCGTGGGGAAAGTCCATTCAAAGCAAACAAATCAAAAGCAAGCTCATGACGTCATATTTTTTATGAGACGGCTGTGCACGCGATCTCTTTCTCTCTCTCTCACTCTCTCTCTCTCTCTCTCTCTCCCTCCCTCACGAGCAGAAGGCGCGTCACCTCGCAGTAGCGGGTGGATATACCTTAAAAAACGACCTAACCTTTTAGAGTGTTTGTATCAGAAAACAACAAAACGCGCTAGCTAAAATGTTTTAACACAAGAAATCAAAGAAACATGCTTGTCATCGGTTATCCATATCGCTGATTACTTTAAGATATTTCTTAATCTCAGTTCACAGTTTTTGCATCCGATTTTCTGGTTTTAAATATTAGAAGCATGTGAAATATGAAGCCTAGAAATACTTTATGTTACTGTGACTTTGACAACAGGATTCTGCGCAGGTAAAAACTTAATATTTCTAGACAGTGAATGCAAGGCATCCGAGCTAAGACTAGTTCGACAACATTTGATGTAAATAGATGACGACTTGACATAAATTTTATTTAAAACAGGAAGATGACAGTACTAACATTCCTTATAACGGTTGATGTTGCCTGCGAGCAATTACTGAAACAGGAAATCTCTCCTGCCATCGGCACATGGAAAGAAACACATGCCACGTCCTTCGTTTTTACCCACGTCCTTTTCAATTGTATGTTTTTTTGGATAAAAGCATTATTAAATAAATGAATTAAAAATGAAGACATACACACCGACATCTTATTTAATTTTCCAGTTTCTCAACTAGTTGAGATTGTATGAGTTCCTCTCTTGCACTGGTTGACCACGACCCCATGCTTGAAAAACATCACTAAATTGCCCTCTATAGTGGCAAAAAGGCCGCTATTGGCTGCCCTTCACATGGTATAGCGCCATCTAGAGTGCCCTCTTCATGTGAGATGATGTGCCCTATAAAACAAGAAAATGTCGTAAAGTGTCTTAATGAGTGTCCTTCTAGAGAAAATGTGATATAGTGCCTTATTCCATGCCATTACAATGGGCTAAACCAGGGGTGGCCAATCTTATCCGCAAAGGGCCGGTGTGTATGCAGGTTTTAGGGATAACCTTTAGGTCAGCTGTTCAAACCCAGGTGTGAGGACCCTTCAGCCAATCATTCCTCTAATTAGTGACCTAATTATGGAGTTGCAGCGAAAACCTGCATATACACCGGCCCTTTGCGGATAAGATTGGCCACCCCTGGGCTAAACAGTCCCCATGGGTACCCTTCTAATGGAAAATGGTGCCGTGATGAAGTGCCCTTCTAGTGGAGAAAATGTGATACCCTCTGAGGTGCCCTACAGAGCAAGAAAATGTGATACAGTTCCCAATACCGCACCCTTACATTGGTCTAAGCCAGGGGTGAGGAACCCGATCCATGGAGGGCCAGTGTGGGTGCAGGTTTTTGGGATGACCTCTCAATCAGCCAATAATAAAACAGTAGTTCTCAACTCCGGTCTTGGAGACCCACTGTCATTGGCTGATTGAGAGGCCATCCCGAAAACCTGCATCCACACCAGCCTTCCATGGATCAGGTTCTCCACCCCTGGTCTAAGCGGTCCCTAAGGGCACCCTTCCAGTGGAAAAGGGATGCTGTTATGAAGTGGACTCTGTGCCCCCCCCCTACATGATTAAGTGTCCCAAAGGGTGTCCTTTCCAGTAGAGGAAATGGGCTGTGGTGCTGTAAAGGGTATTCCAAAGTGGAGAGAAAGCATGAAGAAGTGCCTCAAAATTGGTGGCCTTCCAGTGGATAAAATGTGATGCAGTGCTGTATCGGGTGTCCTTATATGTGTTAGAATGTGGCAAATTGTCCTAATGGACGCCCGTGCAGTGGATAAAATGTGATGCAGTGCTGTATAGGGTGTCCTTATATGTGTTAGAATGTGGGGAATTGTCCTAATGGATGCCCCTCCAGTGCATAAAATGTGATGCAGTGCTGTATAGGGTGTCATGTCATGGGGTGTCCTTTTTATTTTTTCGCCCCTGCCCATCAAACAGCCTGAGTCTGGTACTGCTGTCATGGTAATTTAGTAGCACTGATACAAAGTAATATTTCTGATAAAACAAGAAAAAACAGGAAATCTGCAAAATACAAGCTTATAGTTGTTCAGGAAAGTCAATTCATTCTATTTCCTGTGTAGTCTTTGATCTTCCAAGTTATGGCATCCTCTTTGTGAAGATTTCGTCATGCACGCACAGAATGACAAAGCTGACTGAAGAATAAAAAAAATACATGTAAACTGTATTTGACGTATTGTGGATCTAATGCAGTAAATCCAGATCACTGCACGATTCTGCATTTATTATAACACACAAATGCTAGTGTAAGTGAAAAAATTAGACGAGTCATTTATGAAAACACATCCATTTATTTCCATGTGTGAAACTACAAGATGTCTTTGCATGCTGTTTATAGGAGAGTTAAAAGTTCATTTCCTTAATAAAATTTATACAAGTGAAGGAAATACAAAATTTTGATACTAAAATAAAATTCAGTGCAATAATACTGATTCTTGGAAGAGGAAATACAAGCAGCTGTTACAGGTCTCTCAGTGACATAATGACTGCTTCCTTAGCTAGTAAATTTATCCTCTAAAAGACTTTCGTTCTCAAATTCAGGATCCTTCGAATGTTACCTAATTAGAAATTGGAGTGAAACGTGGCTCAGTTGGTAGGACATTTCCTGCTCCGGTACATTGGGGTTTCAACTGCTTTGCTGATGGCTTTAAGCAGTTGCCCAGTCAGGCAGTTGGGGGTGCTGCGAGATGGGGGCTGCAGGCAGCATTCTGGATGAAGGTCTGAGGACGACGCCCCCTTTGCAGTGCACATTTCACCCAACAATGAATCCAGCTGTATAAGAAAACCACATCCGCTAAAAACACTCTATAATCCATATTCAGCAAGATATTTACGCATACAGTTTTACCAACTACTACAGCTAATATTATGCTTAGATTTGTACAAGTATTAACATCTTTTGACTATACAAAATGGACATATCAGTAATACTGGTACCACAAGGTTTCCAGCAAACTTAATTTCTTTATAAACATTTCTAGTTGTACTGCAGGTAGCCGGATCAAACGCTACTCACCCGGTTGTCCACGCAAGTCATTCTCTCATATCCCAGCAGATGGCAGCACTCACTCACGATACTTTCAATGGGAAACGCCACTGGGAATCTGTCACAAAAAAGCATGCTTTTAATGCTTAAAAAGATGGTGTTTTTGTTATTTTTTAAAATTTCCTAAAACATGTATATCATTCATATGTTTTTTTACTCTGTATTTCTGACATTTGACATCGAATTCCATAGTAAGATCGATAGTGTTCAGCGCTTTGTAATTTTTTTCTTAGCAGCGAAAAACGAAAACATACTGGGTCGGTATCATAAACACACCAGGCAAACAAAAATACTGGCATGAGAACAGCTTAATTCCAAACTTTCAATGAATGTAAACAATAGAATGAGCTTTCATTAAAAAAAAAAAAAAAAAAAAAAAACAATTCAAATTGTTGATTGGACAGTGGGGTAGACGACTTGCATAGTCACCATGAACCTAATTCGTTATGGCTTCTCAAATGTCATTCAACAAGACCACAGATTCCGTCACATGAGTTTAAAAACCACCCTTACTTCTTGACGATCACTGCATGAGTGTCGCACACCCTGAGAGATTTGCCGTCTTCGAAGCTCACAGGCTTCTGCAACATCATGTAGTATGGATTGGGGGCGTGGCGAGAGAAGCAGGCGTAGCGCTCCTCCTGGTCTGGGAACTGGCAGCAGGGGTCCTGGCCTTTATTCACGGACTGCTCCTCCCTACAAAACCAGTCCATCACATCCTGCCACTGGAGGAAGGGAGGGGGCACAACTGACTTAGCAGGAGTTCAACTCTATATACAGATAAGGCTGGTTTTAACACTGAATAACTTCTCATTTAACCGAAGACATTCTACAGGAAATGCAGATTCTGTCTGGTAAACAGCATTGTTTTGCCCTTCAAAACAAAATGTTCATTTATTCTCCTCTAGGCACTAAAATGATACAGGAGTATGAACAAGAATCAAAGAATCTAATCATGGGTGTGAACTTGTTCTTTCTGTTTAGGCAACACCTTATGCACGTTTTCAAAGGCATTTTCACACTTTTATGTACTTGGGCAATAAAAGTTAAGAGTCAATTCTAACCTTCAAACAATAGGATATGAATGACTTTGTATTTTAAAGTTTCTGAAAACACTGATGGAAGTAAATTCAATTGGAGAACATCTTTATTGGCTCCCCTGATGAGACGTTATAAGAAATCGTTGTACAGCAGTATGGAGAACAACAAAAAGCATGTTAAAACATTCTCATTATGTGGTCTACAAAACTTTGGTGAGAGCCTACATCAAATACATATGAGAAGAAAATATGTTTTGTCTCTTACATGCAGTTTCTTTCACATTAAGAGTTGTTGATTAATTCTTAATTTAGAATGTGACATGGAGGAAATTACTACATCATGCCGTGTTCCACCATACTAGTTATATTATTTTTATGAACTGTTTTTCAAATACTTAATTCTGCCAAGGCCCTTTTGTCCTCTACATCTGTTGTGAGCATTAGTCAGAAGTTGCCTCAAACAATGGAAAACATGTGCCTTCCATATTCAGGGTGGCTTTGATCACACGCACGCAACAACAATAATACCCGTCTGTTCTATAAAAACAGCCACACAGCTTTTATTTCACTGGCACGAATGGCTCTTACCTTCTTTTCCACACAAGCCAGTGCTTTCCCCTCTGCCTTGCAACACCTGTGTATCCCCGTTTCCAGCTGATTGATCACCTTGAACTTTCGAGCCAGCCATCCATAGCCTTCGCTTGGTAGGCATTTAAGGGGGTACAGGGGGCGATCTGATTGAAAGCCGCAGATTGCACCGATGTTTTCGGGATTGGGCCGGCCAGGTGGGAATGTGATGTGAGGCACTTCATAGCTTTTGTCCCTCTCCTGCAAACTCCCGGAAGCATTGCTGGGTGGGAACATGAGCCAATGTATGACTGATTAGGCACTTTGAGATGTAGCTATGCCCTACAGCTCCTACTCTTCCCCCCTTAAGCCATCATCTCTTCTACCTCAACCCTTTGCCTCCATCTGTCTCTCTCTACCTCGGGCAGATGCTACGGTTAAAGATGAATCCAGGCTCTTGGGGTGGTGGTGTATTGGATGTGCTGCCCTGGGTTATGTAGGTGGGGTTGGGGGCGGCCTTCTCAAAACAGCTCCACCTGGAATGCCCTCGCTTCATGCAGCAGTGATAGTGGCTGGTCTTGATGGAGAATTCCTCATCACAGAACATAGAGAGAGCACTCTCCCACTGTGGGAACAACCAGAAAATAGATTTTGTGACTTTATATGCATACAACCTTATACATACAAGCAAAATGCCTACAGATTAAATAAATGGCAAAGGGCTAGATCTAGTGTTACCTGTCATTATATGAAATTATATGGTTTACTTAAACTGCTCACCTGACAGTGCTATCTGAGATAGCCCACAGTAGTCCCCATTACATATTAACAGAGATGGATTGCTATTATTTACATCTTGAGGAGCAGGGCCATGCAGAGATGTTTGAAGGGGCAGGTGCTCAAAGTTAAAAAGGGGCACATATAACCAGGCTGAATAATCTGTTTCTTAATGTATTTTCTTTAAAACAGTGTGTGTTGTTTTTAGTATCGTAATTATAATAATCCATAATTATGTGGATATGCATATTAGATTTTAGTGAAATATAAACTCTCCAGAAAGGCAGGGGAAAGCCCTGTAACTTACTTTGAAACAAAATATGTTCCCTAAAATGGTGGACAGAGTTACAGACCCATGACACCCTTACCCAGTTAGCTAGCCGCTAATGACCACCACTACCACTAACTGTTCAGTTAATAAAAGGACAGGTAATATTTTGTTGCACATAATGTGCACACACAGCATTCTCATTTGTTTCAATTCGTCAGCTGCCACAAGACAACTTAACAACGTGTGCATAATAACCTAATACTCCTGTGTGCTATAGACTACAGTGTATGCTGTACACCCTACTTACTGGTTTTTGTTACATCAGTCTGCATCTCCCAATTAATTTGTTCGTTTCCCCTACAGCTCTGCACCGGCCAGCCGGCAAAAAATGCGCGTGCCCTTTGCGAGCTCGTTCCCGGCTCGTAACCAGCGCGCTCTGCCGTCAAGGGCGCGCATTGGTTGATGGTCATCATGTGACTGATGCAAGCCAGATCCTTTTATTTAGCAAAATTGTGATTAATAGTTAAATGTTATTGTTG
>JAODKC010000137.1:14044540-14079559 GCA_026777985.1 Mormyrops attenuatus
TGATGCAAGCCAGATCGTTTTATTTAGCAAAATTGTGATTAATAGTTAAATGTTATTGTTGAGGGGCACAGGCGGGAGTCCACACGCATATACACATAAAAAAAATAAAACATGCCTCAAGAAAAGGGCACTTGGGGTACCCAAGAGGAAAGGGGCAGGTGCTCAAGCCCCCTCCGCCCCCCTCTGCACGTGTCTGTTGAGGAGCCATTGTGCCTACAAAAATGGTTCCTCAAACAACTAATCTGTGGTGGAAATGATTGAAAAAGTAATTGTAATAGTTCCGGGGGACCCTGTCAAGGGGGCATCTTGATAAGTTGAGTTGTGGGGGCATCATAACAAAAAGACATGGTTCAGAAATACTACCTTGTGAAATTATTAAAAATGTTGTGTTACTATCACAGTTTATAATAAGTACAAATACAGTATGTCACCAAACACTATACATATATTTAAAATAATGAGAAATCGCTTAATCCCATAAAAATACTCCAGATTTTACTTATGACGAGTCAAACCGAATCAGCAGATGGAACTACGCTTTGGCTAATTCTCCAGTTCTCACACTGAAGCCCAAAGCTAATAGTGACCGATTTCCATGCCTCTGGTCAGAACATGCGGCTGCCTAAAACGAACATAATACCACGTGGTGATTGACTCACAGCCTGCAGCGCACAGCAGAGAGTGAGCGTGCTCTCCTCAGTCTCGTTCTCTTGGCAGCAGCCACCGTACCAGGACTCCACGCGGTTGATTGTGTCCGCCTGCCGAATCTGGCTGCCAAAGCCGGAACTTGGGAAAGACTGGTGTGTGTAGCGGGGGCGGGAATCAACGTAGCTGCACAGAAAAGGGAGGTTGTCCGAAGATGGCTTTGCCGGGGGAAAGGACACTTCAGGTATCTGTGCGCTCTGATGTCTAGTCAATGCAGGGCCTGGAACAGAGCAGTGAGAGAAGTGGGTCACGTGGGAAAGGGAAATGAAAGGGCACAAAGCAGGAGTAGTACAGGGTCGTAATTCATTTCCACAGGTTTCTTTAGATGAAATTCTTACTGAAAAGTCCCTTGTGCAAAGCTGTGCAACAATTTTCCTGGTTCAAATTCATTACAAGCAGTCCCTGGGTTAAGAACACCCTACTTACGGACAAGTCGTACTTACGGATGGACTGCCATAAAGCTTACTATTTTAACAATAGGAGTTAATTTAAGTCATACAATGGTTGATAATCAGGAATGCATGCACTACTTTGTGACACTCCTGAAAAGACCGCATGATTTCAGGGGTTCGTCTGCTTGAGGAAGGCCTACCGTACCGTATAGTAAATATATATTACATACTAAGGCAAACATTATGTATATTCCAGTTCCAATTTACCTACAAATTTAACTTAAAGACAGACTTAGGGAACATTTCTTGTTGTTACATGGGGGACTGCCTACATAGTTCATTAAATTACAATTAAAATGTCTCCTCCAAGGAGTTTAGCCTTGTCGAGGTGTCTGTGTGGCGGTGAGCCATGTCATCTTATCCTGGTGGAGCCTCTGTTGGCAAACAGGTCAGTGTGGAGATGCCAGACGAAGTACCACCCAAACCAGACCAGAAAAAGCCAGTGTAACCTGTCTGGAATAGGGTTAACGAGACCCACCCCTAATACCTGGCCACTCATGTACCCCACCCAGACACAGCCAGAATTAAAAGCAGTACTCACACATCGGTAACTAAAAACAATGAAGACAGCTAATGATTTATCTGGAAAATCTTGTGAACTTGTAATCCCAACATTTCAGCCCCTTTTCTCCCAAAACTTAAAAATACTCACTGCTCTCTTCCCTTGCAAAGACATCTGGCTCACTTTCATAAGTCTCTACGAAAACGAACAAATGCGACATTAAATGGGATTAAAAATGCACGCAGCGTATCCCAGCCCAAAACCAGGATGATTCACCTACCTATGTCAGAATCCGCAGCACTGCCCCCTAAACATGAAACATGTAAAAGAACATTTTCATATTACACAACACAGAGACGGCAAGGAAACGTTACTGAAGCATTAAAACTTTTATTCTTATCACTGGTAAATAAATATAACCAGCAGAACAATACAATACAGAACAAATTCATCAGACAGTCTAGTTTTAGCATAACCTTTGTATAATATTTTTAGCAAGAACACTAACCATTTAGAAACCGGGAAAAGTCAAAGGGCGCTTGTCGCTGGAGAAAGGGGGAATCATCTGCAATGTACACATAGGCATACATGAATTATTTATGTACATGTACATACGATACATACATAATGGAAAAAAATAGTTCTATTACCAGTTGTAGACAAACGATAGGCGTTATTTGTGCATATTAGTGGAACTACGCAGTATGTTAAATGTCTAAGATAGATAAGCGGGCGCACGGAGTACAAGCAAGAAAAGCGACTGGAGTTCGTATGGGGACTGGTGCAGGGGGACGCAGAGATCTGTAAAAGCGGTGCACAGCTTACCTTCCGACGCCATGCACATCAGCAACGGGACAGTAATTGTCAGCCAGGTTCTCAAAACTCCACACCAGCCCATCGCTCTCCGTCAAAATGCGCGACGAGGCTACGATGAATACCCTGAGAGGCGAAGTTATCCGCTGTCTTGTTCCCGCTGCAGCTGTATCGTAATCGGCTGATAAGCAGGAAACTTCTCGCAAGTCCGGTCAACCGACCAGCGTACCAAACTATATTTGAAAACAGGGGGTAGCCTATAAATACTTCTGTTAATGAAGTGTGTTCTCAGAGAAGGGATTGACGCATATTGTTTAAAGGAAGGATGAGACAAGAATACTGAGAAATAAAACACACTTTACACTAGAGTCATCTAGTGAAATTTTTAAGAAGTACCAGTCTTAAGGCGGGGCATAGCATAATGAACGACGATCCACTGAGTGGTTCCAAGGGATGTTTATTTATAAACAAAATTTAAAGGGGAAAACGGAAAATGAAGCGACCAGGGAGCCCAATAGCAAACAGCAAAATAAGAATGAACTAAAAGAACCACAAAATAACATAACTAGGGAACAGAGAAAAAAAGAGAGCAAGACTGGAAAATAACCATAGCTACAGATATGCAGTAACAACTAACACAAAGCTATAAAGAGAATGATCATCAGGACTACAACTAACACGTTAACAACTCTAATAACTAAATAAGGAAATGAACAAAATACACAGATATCAAAGACTAAAAAGGGGCAGGTGTGGACCTTAACAAAATTAACCAATCAATGAAAGTGCAGGACAACAAGTAACAGGTGGAATAAATTACAATTTACAAACACAGGAACTGGGAAACTTTGACAAACACTGAGGGCTAACGCTAGGAAAGACTAAAAACATAAGTACAAGCAAAACAGAATTAAACCAGGCACAGGCAGGGAAAATCATTAACAAGGACACAAAGCAAAGATAAACAACACCAAACACTAAGGACAAACCAGCAATAATAACCCAACAGGGTCAGCTTCAAACTCACGCCTGGAGGGGAGCAGCTTCTGAGCTGCACACACAACCCATAGAGCTACGCAGCGGCCCAGGGAGCATGGGTTGAGGGGCTACAAAACAGAGAGGGGGAAAGCAGGATGACCAGTGACACCTGCTGACCAAAAGGGGACAAGACACATAGGACAGGGGCAGATGGGCACTCGCCCTGACAACCAGGCACACAAACATGAGGTTTTTTGAAACACAGTGAATGGATCCACTTATACTGTAGCACCTTCAAAGTGCAGAGAACATTAATTTTAAGGTCTGTGTGTGTCGGTGGAGTGGTGGCTCTGAGGCCAGGGATCTGTGCCAGTAACTGGAAGGTTGCTGGTTCAATCCTGTGAATGCCAGGAGTGATCCAATTCTGTTGGGGACTTGAGCAAGATCCCTAACCTGCAATTGCTTCATCCCAGGTGTGATGTTAATCTACATCCAGCCCTGCAAGGAGATCCTCCAACTTACAGGGACAACTTGGAGGTTGGTGGCATGATTGGCACTCCAGCCACTGGAACATACTCACACTGTTCCATTTGGACTAGTGTGGTGCTGAGGTATCGCCTGCTGCATGGCTGCACACAGGTTCTCATCCCTGAGGTGGTTTGTCATGTGGTGGGTGTGGCAACGCACTGTAATCAGCACGTGGTCCTTACCTCTGTCTATTATAAATATAAATAAATCCTGAACCTGGTGAGTGTTAATTGTAGTTGTATGGACGATTAAATAAAAGCTAAAGGAAGAGACACACATTGTGTGTCTGTAAGGAGGGAACTGAGCCAGAAGTCAAAGCTTTCAATTTACCAGTCGATCTATGTTCCTACCCTCACCTATGGTCATGCGCTTTGGGTAGTGACCGAAAAAGTGAGATTCCGGATACAAGCGGCAAAAATGAGTTTCCTCTGCAGGGTGTCTGGGTTCAGCCTTAGAGATAGGATGAGGAGCTCGGACATTCGGGAGGGGCTCAAAATTACGTTTCTGTATCTCTCGGCTGTGCTGGGAACGCCTTGGTATTCCTTTGGAGGAGCTGGAGGTGGCTGGTGAGGTGAAGGTCTGGGCCCCATGCTCAGACTGCTGCCCACATGACCTGGCCCTGGATAAGTGGCAGATAATGTAATGGAATGGAAAAAAAATGGAGCTGATCCGGGGGCCCTTCCCAGCAAATTTTACCGCGACTGAATCATGGAATTACAAATTTCTGGGATATTCCACAACATTGGCGGAACTGCTATGAATACACCAGGAAGAGGTGTGACGTCAGCATTATGAGTTCATAAGAAACATTTAGAAATTTAGTTCTGCCTGGAAAATGATTAAACTTCTGGTTAACAATATCACGTCATTTGATGTCTCTCCTCCATTTCTACAAAGAAACTTTCAGTTACTTTCATTTAGAAATTGTTTTGTATTATTTTGCACAGTTGCTATAGTGTTAGGCGCCATTGGGCAATGTTACCCACAGCACTTCTGCAAGAAATGTTGGGAGTAACGGCAAATGGTTGTTCATGAACCCGCCATGGTCAATCAAATTGATGGGGTACATTAAGGATTTAACTGAATTAGGCAGTGTACCGAATTGGGGAAAATGGAACTTCATTAAAGATATGCATTGTCTAACACGGAGTGAGAGACTTAAATTTACTATAAGTCAATGTTTATTCCTCTTACGTGCTGCAACTCAAAACAAATGTTTTCTTCAAGGAATCTCCTAGTCTGGATTTTAATGTTAGGCAAGGACATTGAAGAGTATATCAATCGGCAAGTCCAAGAATTTTAAATGTTCGAAGAAGACTAAACATCCGTTCAGCCATGAGGAGAGGAACCTGCCAGGGTCAGAGCTGTATTTAACTGCATGTTGAGTGTGGATGTTCAACAAGACAAAGATTTACAAGGTTTCTGAATACATTGAATGCATTGTCTGTGTCTAGAGTGCCAGAGGCTGCCTGTACGGCAAAATAAAGAAAAAACACACCGCCATTATTTTAAAAATTAATTTATTACCAATATTTCTTTTTCACAATTAAGTGCAAACGATAAAACAACCAAATAATTAGCACAGAGAGCTTTATAGAATTGACCCAAAAGTGAAATCAAATTAAACTTCAAAGATGAAGCGTAACAAACAACTATTTTACTAAGCTTTGCTAAATAATTCTCAATGCCCAGGTGAAACACTCAGAGGATCAGAGTGTCGGAGGTCATGTAAATTATTTATTAAAGTATAAACTGTAGTTGTTCAAATGCTACTAATGCCTCTAAAAGCGAGACTATGATGCAGAAGTCACCGTGGAGAAATGATATAATGTCTGTATAATGTCCTGTGTGTCACAATCAGAGTTGAGTAATTTACAGAGAGTAAAAGTCCAGACCGGGATTTTGTTTCAACCAACCAGTTAAGAACTCTGTGATTGTGACTCTTTATGCAAACTGGTTGGTTGAAACAAAATCTTGGTCTGGACTTTTACTCTCTGGACCTGAATTACCCAACACTGGTCACAATATGCATTTTCAAAGTGTCAGTGGTCACCTTTCAGCCCAGTGTAGCCATCAGCCAAACACAACCACTGGGGGGACAAACAGAGACGACCCGGACGATGGAACGGACTCGAGCATCAAAGCGTGCCAGCGAAGCAAATAAAGGAACTTCTGCCTACACTTCTTCTTGGGTCTACAGAAAAAGCACACATACCTATTGCATAATGGCACCTTGTTTATGTCTAGAATCACGGCTATTTCATCTTATTTGAAAAGGGCACATCTGACCCCGACAGCAGAATATTTTAACCACACAAAATGTTAATATAAACTGTATAACATATTACCTTCTTAAATTATACAGACCCACAATGGACACACCCAATGACTCAATATCTTATGTATCATCATCAGAAATGAGTCTTGCTGATATTAGAAAATTTTCTGCAATAAAAAAGCACCTATACATTGTCATTACTTAAAAAATAATTCATTACTCATGACGTACTTCTCACAGATATACTGCTAATGCAACAATTTTCTGCTAATTTCCTGAATTACAAAAATATATGCACTCAACAGACTGTGACATGAGTGCGCCCCCCTTTACATAATCAATTTTAAGTGCATTGATTTACATATATGTGTATCATCTGTGCTTATTTATTGGCAGACTGTGTCACAAGTTTACTAAACCACTATCAAGATGTTTGATACCGATCAGTATTTTTTTGGGAGGGGCCCATACTGCTGCAGTTTCAGTGAATGCCCAGCAGGGAGAGGTCTGAGTCTGAGCCAAATAGCTCTTTGTATAGGGGGGGGAAAAGGGAGTGCACAGTGAGGGGGTACAGCTGCCGGAACCAGCGTAGCTTCTCAATATGCAGGCTGCACAATGATTTCAACACTGGCACTTTGAGGTTCAGCTGGAAATCAAGGAAGAGGACCAAGTTAATACCACAGCTATAGCCCCAGTACCCCAGAACAGGCTATTTAAATAAAAACAATGAATCCATACTCAGTGTTGGTCATTTCAGGTCCAGAAGTTACAAATCCAGACCAAGATTTTGTTTCTACCAACCAGTTGAGTACTTCACGACTGTGACTCTTTATGCAAACTGGTTGGTTGAAACAAAATCTTGGTCTGGATTTGTAGCTTCTGGACTGGATTGCAGATATAGATAACATTTCACTTATAACTGCAGACACAGAATTTCAGCCTGGGAAACTGACAGCACTTATCCTACCCTTTTCCGTTTGCACCTTATCTGTACTATGGTCCCGTAACTCTTTTCTGCCGACCTTAGCTTAGCTTCACCTGTATTCCCTCACTTACCTTGTGCAGTAGGCCCTCCTGGTTGTCTCTGCGTAGGGTGTGGCTAAGCGCTAGCTCCACCTCCCTCCTCATTCTCTCCACCCTGCCCCTCTCCTCCAGACCTGGACGTTCTAAGGCATACACATGCACACAGATACACACAGACGCGGTGCATATAACAGCTGTAAGGAATCCACTTGCAGAGTCTCCGCAGTTTCAGCAAAACGGTGGTTTATTGAACAGTAAAAATAATATAATGTAATACAGTGCAGACATACACCGGGTATTGAAAAGCAGCTCAAATACCAATTAAGGACAGTTCTTCACCCCCCTTTATACCCCCAAAAGACCCTCCCCAGCTAGGTACTGTGTGTAGGTGTGGTGAATTAATTTACATATAAAGAGTGACCCCCTGGACTGTGAGGAGCCTGGGGCAGGGATGGGGCAGGGATGGGGCAGGACAGGATGGAGACTCTCTGACGACTGTAATTCAGTTACCTCCTTATCACCCTAGTGCTGCCGACTGGAGCCCCCATTCTCTCCCTGACTTCCCCCATTATCATTAACTGCTAACACTGTCTGTATTCAAATGATCAACCAAGAACACTGGGATATCTTTGCTACTTTTCCTTACACAGCATTACAAATAGACTGGATAGTAAAATGATTCACAATTTTGCCATTTAATTTGCCATTTTAAAGATATATAAACATTTACATAACCGATCATTTAAATATCATTTAAATCATCAGGACTTCTCACTTGCTCACTTTTATTCCTTACCTGCGTTGATTAGTACCAGGGCACTGAAAAGCGCCACCTGCTGCTCAGTCAGACGCAGAGCGCACAGGCTGTGAGCGAAGTCAAACACTGAGGTCATCAGGTCGCTGCAGGCTGAGAGAGCGAGTCAAGAAAAGACTTAGTAATAGGGGATGTGGTTTTTCCCAAAACAGATGAGCACACAAGTTTTTTTTTTGTATTTTGCAGCAGTGAGGCATTTTCAACGGCAGAGTTTGAGAGAAATGGGTGTGTGATTGGGCAGGGCAGGTTCATTGGCACATTAGTCACTTGACAAGACTAACAAGGTCTTCCTGTTCCTCACCAAGGGACTTGAAAAGCTCTGTGCTGGCAAACTTGCCGTCAAAGAAGACCGTGTTGTTTTCCACGTTGAACATCCGGGTCATCCTCACCAGGACAACCTCCATGGAGCCTAAGCAGGCAAACACACGACACTGGGCAGTAAGAAGCCGTAATTTTTAATAGCCAGCAGATGTATGATGGCGGACAAGGGCAGTGCACTGGTCTCACCACTTTTGAGCAGAACTATCTGGTCGTTCTGACACAGCTGCCGGAAGCCCGGGATGCGTTTGGCAAACTCTACTACGTACTGGACAGCATCCGTCAGCCTGAGGGCACAGTGCTGCCACATTTCATCCACAGACTGGGGGGAAAGATTACAGAATGGGGGGTGGGTCACCACTGGTCAGGGCCACCACTCACACACCCAGTTCATGGACATTGCATGGACATTGTGGAATCAATAATCTTGTTTTAAAATAATAAAAGAGACACTTTCTTCATACCAGTGGGGAAATTCTCTTACCCCATCTTGCACTCCATGGCAACACACAGACATGCAAACAGGTAAGAGCAAGCTTGGAGGTTACAGTTCAGGGTTAGCCAGTGTGCAGTGTGCAATGCCCCTGGAGCTGGGCAAGTGTGCAGTGGGCAATCAATCAGGGGCCCAAGGGTGGCATTGAAACTGCCAGCTCAGAGATTCAAACCTGTGGCCTTTAGATCACAGGTCGCAGAGTCCCAACACAAAGAGCCACACACCACACCCTGCTCAGTTCAAAGGTAATACTAAGTTGTTGATGGTTTATCATTAATCAGACTAGATGCTTTGACTTTAAATGGGTTAGTGGTCTAACAGAAATCTTTTAAGGTGATTTGTTGGTATTTCTCCCATCATAGGATTCAGCTAGGCTAACTTCTTTTTTCGTATTTTCCTTAGCCTATTCTCCACTGCAAAAATTTTTTTTCTAGAAACATAACTTTTTTCAGGAACCGGGAACCTTTATCGCATTCCCACTGCAGGAACTGGGTCTTACTGTAGTTCCTCTGAGGCAGTTCCGGACCTCTTTTGTAGTTCCTGTCACTGCTGGATCAGAGTCAACCATCGACATGAGTCACACATGCGCCAGCGTTGAAAGCCAAATACAAAAGCTAACTAAAAAATAACAAACTGAAAACCAACTTAAAAGCAAGCCAAATACAAAAAATGTATTTGTGCTGTTCCTGTGAGAGGCTTTGCCAGTGTTAATGGAGAAAATTAAAGGTAATCAGCCATTTTGTGAAGATTTATGCCACCATCGCCACAGCACCTTGCTCTGGTAGGCAAGAATCTCCTCCCTGGTGAAGAATTTCCATCGCAATGCTTGCAGCTCCTCCACCCGGTATTGACTGGTCTCTCTGTGAGATCGCAGGATGCTGGCGCAGAACTCCTCTGCAAGGCATCAAGTGAATGCATGATCAGACAATGGCCACAAACGACATGTGAATGGCACACCACTCCAGACATACCCTAGCAAAAGCACCTTCCTTACAGAAATGCCGGGTGTCGGCAATGCTTTGGCACTCTCACCTATGTGCAGCATGGAGCTGGGGTAGCAGAAGGAGTCCTCCGGCTCATAATTCACCCTCAAGTCCCCCCGGGACATCCCCAAGCCCAGCTGCTGGGGAGACGGTTGGCGGGAGTCAAATCTCGGGTACCTCTCTACTGCCGGAGCATAACAGAGCAAAAGTCCTTTGGTCAGGAATACATGTGACACGGAGCACTGGAACAGACTGCCCAGGAGGACAGAACATGCTAGATCTAGGCACAGGCAAATCAGGTAGCTGCCTCGAGCCTGATTAGCAGAAGGTGGCATAAATCTACTGAGGGGGACCATCAGAAACGAGTCCCCCCAATCGGCAAAATCTACCAAGGGAACCTCCCCCATCGGTGAAATCTATCAGGGGACAGGGCTGCTTAAGGCCCCTGAAAAGGTAAACACGGCTATGGGCAGGACCCACCTCTCCCTTCGGATTGGCCACCGCTGTTTCTCCGGCCCTGAGAGCTGGACACCGGAGATGCGCACGGCCCTCTGAAGGCCAGGGCCGCAGCCTGGGACTCTCCTTGGGAGCAGTCTAGGTAGGCGTGCACTTCTGGGGAGGTGGAAGGCAGCTCAGGCTCCACGTGAAAGGGGTAGGACGGCACCAGGGGCTGGAGCAGGTGGGGCGAGTGGTTGCGCGGCTCCTTGCTGTGGTAGGGCAGTGACGGGGGCACCTCGCCAGGGCTGCTCTGAAGGCATTGCTGCTGCTGCCGGTGTCTCTCCACCTCGGCGATCAGGGAGTCTCTCTGACGCTTCGACATGCGGCCGAACTTCACCGCTGCATGCAGGGGGCAGCACAGAGCTCACGAATGGGGAATGTATTATATTTCTGTGGTTCCTGTAGCTCAAAAAGCAGTGCATCGTGCCAACAATGTAAAGGATGTGGGTTCAAATCCCACACGGCACACATTAATTGTAACCCTTCCATCTACTGTAAATCGCTTCGGGTAAAAGCATCTGATAAATGCGAAAATGCATCAGCTTCCCAGCCTCACACGCCCGTCATCCTCTGGGCCCCGATCCTCACCATCCCTGCTCATTCCCTGAGCCACGCACTTCTGCAGCCGGCAGCTCTGACAGCGGTTGCGGCTGGAGCGGTCTATGTGGCAGTTGCTTTGGCGTGAGCAGGAGTAGGACACACTGGACTGCTGGCTGCGCCGGAAAAAGCCCTGAGAAAGAGGTGCATGTTTATGTACTAGCAGTGTTTGCTTGTGTGTGTGGGGGGCTGCAATGGCTGCAAAGGGGACTGAATTACAGCTGGTTGTTGGGGGTGGTTCATCTCACCTTACAGCCTTCACAGGTGATGACACCATAATGTACTCCGGATGACTTGTCGCCACAGATCTTACAGGGAATCACCTCGATTTGAGCTGTGCACACAAACACAGATATAACATTTAAGATAACCAAAAATAATTCAAAAAAATCCACTGTAGTTCAATAACTTTGACTTTTTCATACTTATATCTATGATTATTGTTATTCTGATTGTGCGGTCTGGCTGCAGTTTACTAATCGGCCAGCAGAGGGAGATGTACATCCCCCACCCCCAAAGCAGAGACGTAGTTACTGGCTTGGCTCGCGCTTCTCCAGAACAAGAGGAAAACAGGATTGATAAATGTATTTTAAAAGTCAGGTTAACCAAAACAGCCAAGTCCAGCAAACTATAAACTATGTAAACTATAGTTATGCCAATATGTCTATTAAATAACAATCCACTTATACTCTATAGAGAAATTTTCCAGCGTTAATCCTTCAAAGTCACCATTATCGGGGAAAGAGATTGAGATGTAGATTTAAGAAAAAGAAGTTAGACGGGTGGGAACGGATGAAGAAATGGTGGGTGCAAAAGAATGGTACAATAGGTAAATGACTGATCTGGTATGTATTTGTTTCATAACAATACCCAGCCCGCTACATACGTGCTAATATTATACAATATAGTATATAGAAACATATCTGATAGTTACACTACAAGGCACTCTTGATCTAAACGTTTTAATGTTTTTTGGCTTCATCTGTGTTAGACTCATGTCAATATTTTCCATTTTTCAAAAGTGCCTTTCAAAGATTGTACGCAAAAAAAGGAAAATGTCGAAGAGCAAATGAGAGACGACATTTTTTGAAGAACAAAGTACTCTGGACAGTTGACGAGATAGATAATATGAAATACAGACGAAGGGAAAAGGAGAGAGGGGATATTTGAGAATGGAGAAAAAGGAGAGGATGCGAAGGTGTAAACCTCAGTGCCTTTTTAAGTGGTTTACTGGCGAATCTTTCATTCTGACTATCTTACTTTTATGCCACTTTTGTCTTTCAGTCCTGCTCTCTTTCTCACTCATAAAGGACAGAACTGCCAGTAATACAGCCTTTCATCTCTCCTTCAGCTGCCAGGAATCCCCGTAGACCTCCCCCCTCCCCCGCCCCACTTCCCCCACTTTATGTTGTTAAATTGATGTCCGTGTGCAAGCTATTAACACACCACAAATAATACTGATCAAGACCAGGCTGACCCAAGAATTAAGTGTAGGCGACATTTATGCTTAAACATATCCTCGATGCATACTTTTCTTATCACACACGTACAGGGTTTGTCAACATGTCCGTATATGGACAAACGTGTCCGTGGCAAGACTTGTCTGTGTCCGTGGGAAAAAAAAAACTACGTAGGCTGCTTTTTTATATATATCGTGTCCGTGTTAAAAAAAAATAAAAAAACTGCATTTGGAACACAATGTCCGTCCGTTGACCTCCATACATTGCACAGGGCTACGTTTTTTTTTTACGTCTAATACACTGCCTGGCCAAAAAAAGTCACCATTTGAATTTTTAGTTGTACTGCCTTTATCTTATTTACGGTGAAAATGATCCCTCATGCTCCTGAACCATTCTTTCACAGTTTAAACAAGATGAACCTAGGCATCATCATCCTGGAATATGTCCATACCATTAAGGAAGAAAAAAATCCATGGATGATGGATGAAGCGGTAACCTGGCCATCCAGTAGATTCAGGTACTCAGCTAACTTCAGTTTATTGTTGTATAATGTTGCAGAGCTGTAATAATGATCAAGTCATCGGCTTTTAAGTATTTGTTGGTTTAAATTCATATGGTGATTTTTATTTTTTGGCCGGGCAGTGTATATAGTAGAGACCAGGCGTCATCGGGTACAATATACGTGAGTCGCTATACACAGTTCCCCCTCCCCTCAGCGGTTCAAACCCTTCAGACTAAGGAGACAATCCTCAGTTGTTGCCATTAAAGTAAAAGTGCTGCAAAGCCGCAAACACATTTGAGGATGCTCAACGCTGCACCAGAGAGGCCCCCCCCCGATTTGAAGCCACGCCACCCCCACAGAGAGGCCCCCATAAGGAGTCTGGCTGCCAACAGCAATGGTGTGCCACTCTGTGGTGAACATGAATTAGGCAAAATCACCGTATGAACGATGAGTTGCAAGTGTATGAAAGCAAGTGCGCATTAAAAACTGGTACTATTAGTTCTGTTGCTACTATGATAAAAGCACTACATGCAGTGGACTGATAGCGCAGTGGGTAGTACTGTTGCTTTACCCCTCCAGGAGACTTCGTTTGAATCTCACTGCTACTGCGTTTGTATCCCCCCCGTGATTTGCAGTTATCTCCAGGTATTTCTCCTGCAGTCCAAAGACATGCAGCTACATTAACTGGTGTCTACAAATTCTCTTCGAGTGCGTGCATGTATGTGCCGCTCAGTGGACTCGCCGTGGCCAGCTATACCCTTTCAGGGGCCCAAGGGATTGGAGGCCTCCCCTACCAAGAAATCTGATGATCATTTCACTTCCTCCAGAGCGCAGGTAATTCAGGGGCCCCAGGCAGCTGGCCGTTCTGCCTACTGCTAGAACCGGCCCTGGGGCAAGCATACTGACCATAAAATAATATGTCTATTGTCACTGTACATGTAGAGACACACTCTAAGTGCCCAGGACATACCTGTGCACTGTGCTGCCTGGGATAGGCCCCAGGGGCCTTCACAGGCCAGGATAAGTGCTTGAAGATGAATGGTGACAACATTCACTGCAACACAGCTGCAACACATGTTCTAAATGTCATTTAACAAACTGTTAATCGTCAACTTCAGCACATCAATCCTCAGGCCCACAGTTGGCATTATTATCATCATTATCATCATCATCAATACTACTACTACTACTACTACTAGTAGTAATAATAATAATAATAATAGTAACAGTCTTACTGCTTCTGCAGCCCTGTTGAGCTGTTCTTAATTGCACTTACTGTATCATATGCAGGGCATAGAAATTCTGGGGCCCCTGAGAAAATGTCACCTGGGGCCCCTGCAGGGTTGCAACTTTCAGTCCGAAGAAGTACAGGTCTTCCAAAGTGCCAAGCATATAAATGATCATTTTTTGTATTCAGGGGCCCCTATAAAGTGCTGGACCTCCTGAATCTGCCAGAGTATCCACGCACCTCCAACACTCTTGATCATACTTATATAAATAAAAGTAATTGTGGATCTGTGATATACCTGTGAGTGCTGTTTCTTTTTTTGGGAGTTTGTGTGTCAGTGTGTCAGTGTGTGTATGTCACCGTGTCAGTTCGAATGCCCTAATTCTGGGTACCTCGAAGGAGCTTCTGAAAAGCAATACAGGATATATAGCAGCTTGCGGTGAAATGTGTTACATATAGCCCTATTAATTTAAGGGACTAAAGATTCGGACACAGTCTATTCTGCATGGATGTTTTGGGTATTTGAATGGCAAATTTGTGATTGAGGAAACAGTGAGTCAGTTATAACGTTTGTGTCTGTGGGAGTGGTGGACTGGGGGGGGGGGGTTGATAGCGTCGTATGAATGGCCAAGGATTCAGGTTTGCGTGTTTGCATGCGAGCTGTCAGAAGTCGGGCCGAGGCAGCATGTGCATACAAAGTGAAAGGTTGCGGGTCGCGTTGGTTTCCTGTTGTTTTGTGGGTGAGAATCAGAACTACTAGTGCTGGGAGTAGAGACCACTGCAACTCCCAGTGCCTGTGTGCTGCTGGGGAAGGCATTTGGTGGTGAGGCCAACCGCACCAAGCAGGGATAACACCCCGAGTATGCAGGACGGGTCATGGGAAGCAAAGGCAACACATAGATGTTATACATTACGCCTAATATGGCACCTGCAGCACCACAGGTATGGAAGTAAACTAACAACACAAAGGTTTTGGGTTCAAATCCCAGAGAGCGCACATATATTATAACCCCTCTCTCTGCTGCAAGTCCCTACAGATGAAAGCATCAGGTAAATGCAAATATATGTTCCCATCTCATTTACTTCCTGAGGTCATCGCAGGAAACTCCAGCTGACCAACAGCTGTCTGAGTCGGCACCTCCCTGTCCTATGTTTTTTGTCCTTGTTTGGCCAGCAGGTGTTGCTGGCGATCCTGTTCCCTCCTCTGTGATGTAGCCCTTAGCTCTAGCGTGTCTCCTTGTTTCCCAGGCTCGATGGGTTGAATGTGTGGCTCAGAGGCTGTACCCTCTGGTCACAGGTTCAAGGCTGGCCAGAGGACATCCTCACCTGTTATTTAACATTTTTTGGTTTTCTGTTTCCTAGGGTCTGTTATTATTTATCTTTGTGTCCCTGTTTTAGGTTAATCCTGCTTGTGTCCTGTTTCATTATGTTCTGTGTGTACTTTTGTTCCTAGTCTGTCCAAGTGTTGTTAGCCTTTAATGTTTGTTAATGTCTTCCAGTTCCAGTGCTTGTTAACTGTAATCCACCCCACCTGTTTCTTGTTGAACTGAATCCTTTTGATTGGTTAATTTGATTATGATTTACACTTGTCCCTTGTTTGCCCTGTGAGTATTTAAACGCTTGCCTTCAATCCATTTGTTAGTCAGTCATTGTGCACTTGTTACTGCATGTTGATATTCTGCCTGTTATCCTAGTTCTGTTGCCTGATTCCCTAAGGATGTAAGTTTTTTAGTTGTTCTTTCTCCTGTTTAGATCTTACCCCTCATGGTTCCTTTATTTTGTGGTCTTCCCCAGTGTGTTCAGTTCAGTGTTTTCAATAAACCCCATCAGTGGATCGTCACTTGTTTGTCTTGCCTGTGCCATGCCCCGCTGTGGCAGTCAATGGTTCTCTTTGCCAAGATTGGGAAAAAACCTCCAGGAGATGAAACACTAAGAGTCCCCCAACAGTTATATACTTGAAATATCACAGTTAGTGAAAGCTGGATTAAAAACAGCAAGCAGTGTGTCAGACATTATATAAGAGGAGTCAACTAATGCTCTCAAAGACAGGAAGGTTGCAAAGCACCTGGCTCATTTAAGTTCATGCTTTCACACTGCTTTGGCCACAACATCCGGCCGCAAACTGAACCGGCCGTCAAACTAGCCAATCAGCTGGCAGCTGAACAGGCTGATGCCACACTGAAGTGGTGATAGGACTTTGGGAGGAAGAGCTGTTAACATTACGGTAGGGTCATGGAGTGGGACAATGACCAGTACCTGCTGTGGCTTGTGGGGGTGGGAATGTTGTGACACCTTTCATAGGTTAAAAACCTGGCCCAACTACAGCAATTAACCGAAATACCTCTCCCTGCTCTGTGCAACCAGACACACAAGCCCACACAGCATGAGAGCCCAATAATCACTTACAGATATTAGCTAAGCCTATTTAAGAGCATGGAAAAGGATACACCCATTACTGAACAATAAATAGTTAAAGTCACCATATGTATTAGTTTGGGATAAATGACAAGAGCCAAACATTCTAACGGTGAGTGCAAAGGAGGATCTCTATACCACTGGCGAGGGCACGAGAGAGCGCTGTAAAATCACGGTTTCAAACTGGTGAACATCGAGAGACGAAACCTGAGGTAAGCTTTCAGACTGCCAGCGCAAGCGCCCAGGGAGGCACAAGGGAATCGCTAACGTAAGCACACAACAAGCAGCCTCTGCCTGCAGATACCAGTCAACAATAAAGGGGGGAAACTGCAGGGCCTGCGCACTTAAGCACATCGACAGGAGCAGCTTCCAACACACATAATTCGGCTTCCAGAGTTTGGGAACCATTATCAGAATAATAATAATAAAGACCGCAATTGAGAGGCAAGAAGGAAAAAAGGTGAAGGAAGAAAGGGGATGTGAGGAACGGATGAGGAAAAGGCAGAGATGCAAACGGAAGCAGAGTTAAGAAATCTTTGAATACAGCCCATTTCCAGAACTGCTTACCGACTACTGCTTATCACATTCTGTCTCTGAACTAAACCACACACAGATAAAGAACAAATATATACATGTATGTGTGTAAATATAGTTAGGCCTATACATTGGTATCTTCTAACCACATGCTGATAAACAAAAAAGTAGTTATCTTTCCCGCTCTCATCTGTTATCGTTCTCTTTCATATCTCTGACCAAAATCAAATGCTAGTAGATAAAAGTCAGACAGAACCTACTGAGAAGCAGAAAGAAACTTTGTAGTGTGCTTTCGCGTTCCGCCGCCGATCTAAGATGAGCTCATTTCTCACCAGCCAGAGAGTGATGGAAAAGGTATAAAAGCGACTCACATTGCATCCGTGTCATGCACCAAATAAGCATGCATGTATCAACATTTTATTCTGTTGCACGTGATTATTAAATAAAGCAAAAAAGTTTGACACCACAACAAAAGTAATTCTGCAGATAAGGCTGATTATCTCTTTTCTTTATGGGTGAAAAACTGAGATAAGGCTTATTAAAGCGGCTGGGATACATACACATAAGGCCAAAATTGTGGTAACAGTTCCAATTTTTAGAGATTGCAACTTTATTCCAGTTACTCCAGTTACTTATGTAATCGTACAATGTATGATATTTGTAAACATTCTTCGATTGTTTATAAACATTACTGCCATTATTCGTGTAGTAATACCAAAAATGCTTGGTGTTTCCACAGTATGGCTTTTGTTTTACTTGTACGGTCTTTTACACAAAAAAGTCCGTAAAACCAGCAGTTAAAATGAATGTAAAGTATGCATGATAAACGGAAGAGAGAGAAAGAAACAGATGTGGGACCGAGTTTGAAAATAACCCATCAAGCAATTTATCGATCGAACAAACAGCGTTAAAAACATCACGGGTCACAAAACAACATGAAATGTTCACAGTCATCGGCTGTACAGACTTCTCTAACTCAGCGTTTTTTATTTAAAAAAAAAAATCCCCTACCAGCACATTCGTACTGTAGACTGCTCAGAAACCTGTCTTCCTCAGGCGGAAACATACTCTGCACTCATGCAAAACACAACACAGCACAACACAGCACAACACAACACACAACACAACACAACACAACACAACACAGCAGAACCCATAAAACCTTCGATTTGGCTGTTCCCATAAAAGATAAAAAGCTGTTCTATTTAATGGTCTAACACCTCGCCTGAGTCACGGCGGAGCAGGCCTTGATTGACATGAAAAATCAGCCCTGGACTTTGAGGTCCTCCACGATGAACTTTGCTGAGGGATGGGGGAGTCCCCGACGATAAGTTTTGCCGAGCGGGGGATGGGGGGTTAAACACGATGAATTTTACCCCTGCTGTGAAATACACCGATAAACTGCGGGGTGACGTAAAACATAATCACTTATGGACATATGAATGTCCTTTTAACAAATCATGTAGATACTCAGAATAAGCATCTTGCAAAATGTGTGCAAACTCAAAGGGATTTGATGGAAATCCATACTTTTAAACACCAAGTTAAAAAAATTACGGGTTTTTAGCAGACAAAATGAATATGTCAACGGACGTGAATATGAATTATATAAATTGCAGAAAAGTGTAGGTGAGGGAAATGCAATTACAATCAATGATTATTATAATGTACAACAAAACTGGTAAAATAATATTTTGGAGGTATACTATTTTGTTAAATTTGATTATAAGAGTAGTAATATTTAGGCCTAGAAGTTTAAGGGCGACTAAAAATGTTATTTTTTTTCTTTTTAAAGAATCTGAATTTTGGACGCCAACTAATCTGTTAATTTCCGGTAAAACTTTTTTAGGTTAATATAAGAAAAAAAAATTGACACTTTTGCTCAAAAAGTGACTGTACATAGGCCTACACAACAGCAATATTTCATGAAACCCTTATAATATTTATATACATCAAAACATAAATTATTAATAAACAAACAAATGTTTATTGGCAGTATGATTACAGAGTGACACATGTGATGGTTTTCTTGGTCTTACTTCGGTCAAAAATAAGTCGGAAAGAAAAAAAAGTCAAGGTAGTAGATCTGACCTGGAAGAGCATAAATCAGTCATAGAAAAAATCCAAGAGTTTGGTTTAAAAAATAATTGCTAATTCTGTACAACTATAAAAGATAGCTGAAAGTAAATACTGCTTGTCTGATCTCCTTCTAGAGAATGTGTGAATTTTGATTTTACTGTTCTGACAGTGAAGCGAGATGCGAGGTTGTACCTTTGACTGCAGTGTACTTTGATGTTAAGATATCCACATCTATGTTGAAAAAGTTCTAGTCAGAAAATTACACACATATACACACACGACCCCACGTAGGCCTATAACGCCTTACGACTAATTACAAGCCTGCGGTGCATTCATTTCAAAGTGTTTCCGTAACATTAACTGTTGCGCCTACATCTAATAATAAAATTATGATGATTAACTTAAACGTGAAGTATGTGAAAACTCGTGTGAATGATTCTACAGAGAATAAACGGCAATGCTGTTAATCAAAATAACAAACACGTGTAAATCAAACAAAGCCCTTAAAATGTTTTCGTCCCCATTTCGCATTTTACTCACCTGTGGTATAAGTTATACCACATAAGGTATAACTTATAACTTAACAGGTATAAGTGATACCTGTTGCCAGACTGGCAAAAACATATCCTATTCACACAAACGAAGCCTGTCTAAAACGTACAGGTTTTTGCCATAAATGATGACCATGCGAACGGAAGTCAATATGAATTATATAAGTGACAGGAAAAAGTAAATGAGGGTAATGTAATTACAATCAGTGATTATTATATCGGACAACAATGCCTGTTAGGATGGACTCACACTATAATTAGGCGACAGTATACACATTCCTTTACGTGAAACACAAGCTCTGGTGCTCAGTGGGGAATCACTTTTCTTAGGTGTTCTGAGTGTGACTGTTCTTATTCTGATTGTGATGTTTTCTGGCCATGTACCATAACTCGTGTACTACCATGAAGCCAGCTAGCCATCTAACTGTTCCAGATCATTATGTAATGCTACGGAAACAAACCCTATGTCACTGGATTGGTCAAACCACAAACTGTCCCTGTCCCGTGGGAAGGTGGCATGACAACGCCCATAACCTGACTGAATGCCCCCCCCCCCCAGCTTCACCCTAGGTTGTTGGGATGGGTGTAGCCAGTGCACCTAGTCAACTTCCACACCCACAACACCTGGCACCTGATTTGGCCTGGTTTGGACAAGTTGAGCCTACAGCGCAGCTTTCTCCTGAAATGCGGGTCGTGGAATTAGAACGAGGCCGCAGACCTGAACGGCACACTGTCTCTAATATTAGCGCAGAACATATACACTGCATGCAGACATAGGTACAGTGCTGGCTCCAGGGCTGGAGCTTCAGCAGTCAGAATAAATGTGCTGACAGTCATTGCTGAACAGAGCACTGTTCAAGGCCACCGCCAGTGCTACGTCTCCTGCGCAACTGGGAGCAGCAGCAGCTGCACAGCCAGGACCACCCGCACTGGTGCCAGGTTGCATGCTGAACTGGTG
The DNA here is from genome assembly GCA_026777985.1 of Mormyrops attenuatus. Classification (NCBI taxonomy): domain Eukaryota; kingdom Metazoa; phylum Chordata; class Actinopteri; order Osteoglossiformes; family Mormyridae; genus Mormyrops; species Mormyrops attenuatus. Next base: position 14,065,250 of record JAODKC010000137.1, read on the forward strand.
CATGTGGAGGCACTGTGGTTGCCCCACCTTCCCGCCCACACCCATCCAGCATACGCAATTATTAAGCCCTGCTTTTCTCCCTACACCCTTGTGTTGAGTGGTTTTGTGTTGCCTGCGTTTCACAAATGTTAGCCTTACCTGCAGCTCTGTTAACGATACACTAAAACTCTATCCATTGGTGGGTAACAGTATTTTTCTCAGTATTTGCTTTGGAAACACAATAACACATACAATAAAGATTGGTAACACTTTACTTAAAGCAGTCATTCGATTATTGATACCTTCATGATGCATTGTAATGTGTTCATAAAGTATTAAAAACATGGCTACAGATATTTATACAAAGGCATAACATATTACAGCCATGTTCATCATGCATTATAAATGTTCGGAGCTATAATGCACTATAAATACCTTCAATGCATTATAATGGTCAATAATGCATTATGAAGGCATTTATAGTGCATTATAGATGAGAGCATTCGTAATGCGTAGTGAACATGGCTATAATGTGTTATGCCTTTGTATAAATATTTATAGCTGTGTTTATAAGATATAATACTTTATGAATGCACTATAACGCATTATGACGGTATGTATAATACAGTTATATTGTTGCTTTTAGTGAAGTGTTACCTCAAGATCTGCTACAGAGCTTACAAAATATCTAAGAAACACAGTACAAAATATGAGTAATAAGGGTGATTACTAAGAGACCGGTGATTTTTCAAATAATCATGTTCTAAATTGACTATCAAAATATGTATTCGCTGGTCCTTATGACACTGGCACAATATTAATGTGCCATTTGTAACAACACTGCTGGAGGCCTGATCAAACATTGTGACTGTGTCTAAAAGATCTTATTATTTATACAGAAATATTTCACTTCGCACAGTGGTTTTGCAAATGAGTAATGTGGGTGGCCAGCAGTGAATGTCTCATAGCAGTTTTGAAACTGTTAAAAAAAAAATTAAAAAACAAAACACAATCCCAAAGTCACGTCAACGTTGTCATCTTCACTGCAGATATTGGTTGTTTGACATCAGATATGATTTGGTGTTAGCTAACCAACTAATGTTATAAAAAAATACAGGAGACGTCGTATCAAAAAGGTGAGGAAGTATGAGGCAAACCACAGATAAACAAGCGGGAAAATGGGAAAAACAGAGGGGCAATATAAATGAACAGGAAACGTCTGTACTTATTGTCCCACACATTAACAACAGCTTCAGATGTGAAAACTCGCAAAACTTACATAAGAAATGAATCACTAATTCACTAGACTGACTTATTTGTTGTACATAGATTTCAAACTCATCTCTTATTTCACTTTCCCAGAAATTCAATCTGTATAAAACTTTAACTATTAAAAAAAATGCAAAATTAACTGAGATTTTAAAAGTTGAAGTACATTTGCCAAAAGTAAAATCGGAGAAAAACTTCTTTGCAACAAAAATAACATTTTTAATGTATTTTTACATTGTACTGATTTGTTGTGATGATTATTGATATGATGATAATTGTACTTACTTCGATCCTTGATCGATTCTGAAACCCAGAACTACACTGTATGAAAAACTGAGACAGCAGATGATCGAGAACATTGCGGACAATTCAGCGAAGGTGTTTGCACTAACACTGTAAGGCCAATGGAAGCAGAGGGAAGAGCGTAAAAAAAACAAAGACAAAAAGCTTGCTGGATGTGGAGTGTGTGTGTCTCAAACTGAAGGACAAACATGAATAAAACACGCTCTCCAAAATGCCATTTCCATCATTTGATGGTTAGCATAATTTATCATAGCGCGTGGTTTCAAAACTCGGGCAACAGTTACCAGAACACTGATAACACAGGCTTTTTCATAAACACCTTTTCTTATGCATTTTAATATAATGAGAAGGGCAATCATTCTCCAGGGTCCATCAAACCTGCATTCCCGGCCCACTTTCAGCATAAGCCAGTAGTGACGATTCATGATATGAATTGACACATGCCAGTCGGAGCACAGAATTTTAGGAATGCTACGAAGCTACCACAGTGTAAGATCACCTGAAACCAATCAAATTTTGCAGATTTATAAATAAAAACATTAAATTGTGCTTTTAAACTGCGTTCCCTCACTTGTGGTTCTTCTGCAAGGGATAGAATTCACCATCGCTTGCATGGATCTCACAAAAAAACATACAACTTAAGATACAACAAATCATTTCATTTTACAGCAAGAAAAAATATTTTATTGCTTTAGAGCAGCATTTATATTGAAATTCTTAAAGAAAACTTCAACAAATTCAGATCAGTCCTTTTTTAGAAACCGATGTGTCTGTGTGTTTGTGGTGTGTGTGAGTGTGTGTGTCTGTGTGTGTACTCATGGGAGGCAACGTTTCAGTACATCAGAAATTTGTGTATTCTTAAATAAATTCTTATCACCTTTCCCTGACACATCATACATCCCCCTTCAAAAGTTGCTTTCCACAGCACACAAGCGGAGCATTACAGAAAGTATAGACACAAAGTTTGTGTAGAAAAAGAAATGCCTACCTCTCATCTCTTGCCGTTCTCAGCGTTCCTTCCCCCTCAGTCTGTTTCAGTCTCTCTTCACTCGCTCTCGCTAAACAAGGGACGCCGAGATAACACCAATTTGCCTTAACTTGTGCCTCTTTCTGCTCCTACCGCACTTTTATTTCTGTCTCTCAGCATCTGTGCTGAATATCCCACATTCATGCTTCACCCAGGTACTTTCTGACTTCCGATTTTCTCCCCTCTCAACTCTAGCTCTGCCCCCCGTCTTCCCAGCACCTGACTGTTTGCGTTTGACACTAACCACACTCAGCGAAACACCTGCCCCCACGCCGACCCGTCTCTTTCCTTTTTTTTTTTCACTCTTCCTTAACACCTGACTGTCACACAGAGAGTACGGCCAATATGGCACCCCATCTTTAACTTTTTTCAGTCTGTACCCAACTGAGCCATAAGAGACAGCTGGCATCCTAACCCCGCCCATAGTGCCAACTGACACCTTGTCGGGCCAATAGAAGGACCCTGGTAGGACAATGGAGTAGGAGATAAACATCTTACATGGACATTCTTCATAAAAAGTTATTTCAAATTTACTATAAAATGTTACATAGAAACATAAGAGATTCATGTAGAAATACACCACATATTTCACATACAGGCCTGTTTCGTTCCAAAAAATCTCTAAAATGTGTCCCTCCAGCATTCAATCTTTTAATTATAATGCACTAAATTCTTCCAAAACAAAATCTCATTGTGTAACAGAATAACAAATCTGGAAAATTTAAAAAGCTTCTAAAAACGAATTCCAATTAATAACAATACCAGTTTCATTGAACTTGTAATGGCCTATATTTAAAAACACGAAAATATGACAAAAAAAAAAATTAGTATTCAAACTCCATCAAGTCAGGGCAGTTTAAATATCATGAAATGATGAATAATGAGTATTGTCATAAATAAAGGATATATAGGCCTAGCTGAATGTACGACTCTAAATGGAGGCTGTAAATTCAGCATCTTTTGCGGAGACGGAGGAGTTGAAGTTAGGCGAGGAAACAGGTGCAGATGAGCTATCTGTGTGGTGGCCATAGTGATGGGTTCCAATAGGCACATCACAGCACAGCACAATAATAGATTGCAGGTGTGTAAAACCCTGGGTCTATGCCAGCATATACAAACATGCATCCTGTTTGCGACCACGCTGCCAGAACATAGGATGAAGAGCCCCTCGCAAACTTTCGCACAGTTACGTTTGCAGGCCATATCTCTCCAACACACACACACAGACACACACACAGGTTTGCAGTTATCTTTGTGGGGACTCTCTATTCATTTCTGTGGGGAAAACTCTAATCGCAACATGATGACCTTAACCCTCACAGCCCTAACCATATCCATAAGTGACCAAACAAAATATAAGACTTTTGGCATTTTTAGTTTTTTGCTTATATTCACAGGTCTTTGTGGGGACCTGAAAAATGGTTCCTACAATGTAATATAAACATTCTCCACACGCATGCGCTCGCACACACACACACACATAAATAAGACAGCAAGCAATCAGCCTGCAAAACTGTCAGCATTTTCAAGCACTCCAAAGCACAAGTCCTCTGTGTTGACTCTAAACACCCTGATCTGAAGAAATAAACAGGTTGAGGAACTACAAAATAGACAGACAACAACACTGACACAAACTGCATAATAAACAAGGTTAATAAACATAAGAATGTACTCACTCAAATGTGTCTTTTTGGGCACTATGTTCCCTAGGACAGAGAAAAAAATGGATTAGGTGTATTTTTTTCATTTATTCATTTTAAACAGCATCTACTGTATCTCCTCACAGATCTCACTGACACACTGCACCACACGGTATTACAGGCCAGCTAGTCCACACGGACACTTTCAGTCATAAGAACGAGTTGCTGAATGATCGACTGTCTTTCTGCTGTCAGAGACCCATTTCACAGAGGCCCGCAACCCTGCTCTCTGCGTACGGCCCCCTGAAAAGTGGGCAAGTGAAAATCAGTTTAGGTGTTTGTGAGGGACAGGTGAACACCACAGTTCTCACAGATATAACAGACCCACTGAGCAGCGCAAGGATATACACGACGCAAGAAGGATTATGAAGGATATACGCAATGTACACACTCATCTTCATGTGCACCAGAGAAAGGCTAGGGTTGACCAAGAGAGACAGTAAACCTTCCTGGATCTACCGGAGTTACAGTAAACCCGAGACTCTACTGTAAAATGTCCGGCACGCCGTGTGGCATATCCGCGAATACCCCGCAATACAGCTAGCGGAAAAAAACGCCCGAGACGGAAACAGGCCAAATCGATCTCAGTTCAAGATATTCCAATTCCAGCACTGAGGTGAGCTCTGCCCAATTTCAGTGCTGACGTGCCACATGGGTAACACTATGTGTGATGTTTCTTATTCAAATATAGTTAAAAGGGAAGGAAACACTCAACTTGTACGTACGGTCACTGACAAACATGACTTTATATAGAAGAGACCAGCTGAACTCGAAAGACTAATAAACTATAAAAAAAACTATGACTAAGAACTTTCTTTGAAGGTTTATGAATAATGTAGTACAACACACATATATATACAATGTATACATTTAAAAATATATATGTCTCCCCTTGTTTGTTTAGTATAACTTTTCCATCTTTTTAATTTGGCATTTGGCATAAATTGTGTGCTTTTTTCACTTAGAAAAATGCAGGTTTTTATCAATGTTAAGCAAAAGGCTTAAACTGACCTCTGGTAGAGTGTTTATACCATTTATGTCGATACATCTGAACTTCTCCATACCGATAATGAGGTACCAGGGAGAGCGGCAAAGCAGCATCTGGCTGAGAGAGGCCTGGCCAAGACCTACAGGACCAGCCACACTCAGCTGCTATAGGATGCAGGGAGAGAGAAGAACAATGCTCCCAGTTCTGGCATTTGTTGTTGCCTCAACACAGCCCAGTGCAGTGGTTCTCAATCACGTTCCTGGAACGGGGGGGGGCACTACTGAGTCCTGTTTCCACTACGGTGCCATCGCAGGGCATCCTGAGCAAAAGCCTGAGCCGAACGGGCCTCGAAACGCAAATGTAACGCAGGGTTCGATGCGAGGGCAACTGGAGTTCCTGTGATACAACGTTACGGAGAGGGCGGCGGTCCCACGCGGGGGGAAGGGGGCGCAGACACGAAGTGGAAACACGGAGCGGAGTGCGGACTTCCGTCTGCCCGCAGGTCTGAGAATGCTTTTGGAAGAGGGGCGTAAATGGAGGGCTCGTTTCCGGTATTTATTTTTAGTGCGATTTGCGTGTCTAGAAATTTAAGACAGACAAGATAAGTATCGACGGGGTGAGGTGCAACTCATCACTCACCTTTTGTCTTCAACTTTGAAGGTCGATGTGGGTTTTTTGTGAAGCCAGTTTTGCTTATTTAGCGGAACGCAAAAGTGAGCGATGTTGCAGAGACGCACATGGAAACACGCTGAAATGCGAAGAGGTACCAGCCCTGTGATCGCAGACACGCACATACAAACGACCGCATTTTAATGTTTACTAACAGTCTTCAATATTTTACACTAACGTTTTACAAATTTTACAAAATCATTATTACCTAAAGCGCAGGAATCCTATACATAGGATCACATAGCAAAGCGCAACATAAAAAATTCTGCTTCTAATCCTAATCACATATTAAATTAAGTCATAGCAGGGAACCACATGCCTAATACACAAACGCTATTCCTAAAGAATTTAGCAGTAGAAATAGTACGCAAAAATGGTTATTGATATAGTCCTATAACTATTACTTTTTATAATCTGAGATCAGTTCTTGCCTTCATAACCTTAAGATAATATCTTTTCTTGGTCTTGCAAAAACCCTTCTAAATTAAAGACAAGACCAGCTTGACCACAGTTAAGACACTGAAGCACCTGTTTAATGGCACCTTTTCAACGCAACATAAAGCATCAAGAACTCTCCTTTTTCTGTTCTATTTTACTTAATATTATAGGTTCCGCGCTTACGGAAAAAACTAAGTTCTGAAAAAATGACTGATCTGAGCAACTGGTATAGGGTATGTATTTCAAAATGATTCAGCCGTAGCGGTTTATCTCGTGTATTTCGATCCCAACGGCGCCCCTCATGGCTGTGTGTCAATGCGTCATGGAGCTCCGAGTAACTGGCCAAAGCGAGCATACAAGTTAGAAATTAGCTTTCGGGTGAATGTGCAGAAAGCAGACTCTTACCTACAAGCCCGAATCTCAGTTACTTTAAACGTATCTATACTTTTTTTTTCCCAAAGTGTAAAACATCAGCTTGGAAAGAGCGAACTTGCGAATTAGTTTATTTAAACACATTTGATTCAAAACTTCAATGAGGCTGCAATTCAGCCTCTCTGTATATTTAAACCTTAGCGATGGACCTAATTTCTGCTCCACTTTTCCAGTCAATGCAGATTTAAAGCTCTGTGGGTCACTGGTTTCATTGTAGAGTTTTGTAATCCATATTCATGTTCTACGACTTTTAAGTTGATATTAGTTACGAACTGATGATGCCCAAGGCCAATACTAACTAACTGGTTTGGATGGTGGGTGACAGGCATTTCTGAGCACCTCTGCTCATCGCCTCCCTGCTAATGTTCATGTACACGCTCAGACCTTTTCTTCAGATGACCTCAGAACACAGGTAGTATTTCACTTTGTGATAATCTCTCTCTCACTCTCTTCCTTTCCCCTGCTTTAATTCCCTTTACTAGAACAACAGAGGTTTTGCAGTAGCATTCATTACATAAGAGACCCTCGGCTTTCTTTCACTTTCTCACAACCAGTTCAATAATACATGCATATTAGTACAGAGCATTTAAAATACACAAGTAAATGAAAGTAAAGGAGGTGCAAAGATGTACTCTATGCATTCAAAAATCACCACAAAATGCTGTTAATAACCACTTACACAAACCACTTATGCATAAATGCAGTCTTGTAAATAAAAATCACAAAATCTTTGCACATAGTGGCACAAAACACTCAGATTCCTAGTGCTTTTATAACTGGCCAGTGAAGTGGCAGCTGTCCTCAACTGTGCTGAGTGACTGTTACATAACAGTGAGACTTAGAGGACCCCAACTGCCCCCACAGGGAGTCCACAGAGAATGCCTGATTGAATCTCCTGCACAAACTACTCTCATTAATGGTTAACTCTATCTTGATCTATGTTAATCAGTGCAGTATTTTAATGGAGTAGAAAAAAGTTGAATACTCTGCACACTAACATGTCAGCAAGTCTAATGTGTCATTTCTGCAGAGTACGATTTAGGAGATTCAAAAAGCGAGAGGTGACACAGAGAATGAACAAAACAGTGAATGAGAGAAGCATGTGTTGAGATGAAGACAAAGAATAACATACCAGTGTAGGGGGAAGAGTTACAATCTTCAAAAGTGTGTGAAGAATGATTAGAATGCACAGATGAAACAGAGCAAGAGTGAAACAGCAAGTGCGGGGTAAATGTGTTGACGACAGGCCCTGCGCAGTGTCGGTGCAGTGGTTTGCATGAAGTAACTTGCTGGCTGGGTGGCACAGATTCTGCCAGAGTCTCACATTAGCATATGTGTAGGTTCCAAGCCACACAACCATACTGTAACCAGGGGTGCATCCAGGTATTCTGGGGCCCCTAAAAAAATGTTACCTGGTCCCTGCTGCTGAAATCTGCCACTTTCAAGTTCAACCGGGAGAAATATGGGTCCCCCACGGTACAATTTGCTGACCTGGGGGGGAGGGGGTGTGTTTGCTCACAATATAATGTTCCCTAAGTGCTGGGCCCCTGAATGTGCCTGGGTATCCATGCACCTCCAACACCCCTGACTGTACAGTGCCAAAACACACACTGTAGTCACTGGAGGCACCAGTGACCAGTGCTGACATTATCCCCTCTGGCACATTCGAGGGATGGCGCATGACGACACTCAGGATTACTCACAGTCTCTTGGAAGTCTGCATCTGGTTACCAAATCTACAGCCTTCTACCCTCTTCATCCCTCTCAGAAGGGAGAAGCAGAGACTTGGTAATTAAAGCTGTTCTGCTTCTGTAGTTGCTCAATCTCTGACATTAATTCAGCCTGGTTCCTGTTACTCCCATGACTATTATTCCTGCTGTTTCGTTTTGGGAGCAAACAGTATTGACATCACTGTGAGGTCAGAAGAGCTAGAGAACTGGAGGCAGAATTTAGACAAGCCAATAGTTAGACTCGACAATGACAGCCTAAAAAAGCCTGAGGAGGTGTAGAGACAGGGTGGAAAACGTTACAATAAGAACTATAAAAATTATCATGCAAAGTGAGCCAGAATGGCATTCTCTTCAGTGAGATTGCAGCCGGTGGTTGGGGGGGGGCTGGCTGGGAGGTGAGAGGAAGTCAGGGAAGCCCTTTAAATGTGCACACTAAACGGGGCACAGGGTGGCGAAGGGAAAGGAGGGGAGAGTGCAGCAGAATGTAGAGAGATGGGGACAGATAAGCAGACAGACAGTTTCTACAGGCACGAATGAGATGAGACACGGGGAGAATAAGACGATGGCACATGCACAGAAAGAGAAAACATTTCGCACAGGCAGATAGACGATGGAAGCAAGTGGTACAGCTGCCAGCTACAAGCAATAATATACAGATATTGGCAGTAGGCAATAATATACAGCTACCCAAATATATACCACATTTATCCGTCACTATTGTAATGCAGTATACTGTACTTAATGTACAAGCATCTGTAATTACACATAAGTAGTGAGCCACACTAAAGGTCAAATATGTGGTCCTGGTATTACATAGTTACACACCATTCCACGCAGGTTCTATTTGCTAATTAGGGCACCATGGTGAGTAAGGGTTTCCTCTAGTAAACCTGCAGGTTGCTGTTTCAAATCCCAGAAGAAACCAGACCTACAAAATATAATCTTTCCGCAGGGTATTAAACCTAATTTAGTAAACAAGGTACTAAATGTAATCTTAATCAGAATGTCTTCCAGGTGTACAAATGGATGAAAATTCTAAGTTTGGCTTAACATAAAAATGCCAGCTGAGCCAAGAGTTGTGCGGTCGACAGGGTTAAGTACGTCAGACCTTTCCAGGGGAGTAAGCTCATTTAACAGAGCATTGTGTTTTGTTGCAAAAGAGAGAGGGCCAGTGAAACACTGCACGCAACATTACAGCTCTTTCTAATGGCATACAAACAGTGCTGCAATTATCAGCAGCTATTTGTGGTAATTCATGGCAAACCATGAAACTAGCATCGTTTACAATCATCATTACATCATTTAAAGCCTCAAGTGGTCAACGGGAGATATATTTCTTGTAATAAAAATGTCCGAAATAACGTGTAACTATAGTAAATATGACAAAATCTCAAAACCAATATTTTCACATGGCAACATTATTGTATATTATTTAAAATATTATTAAATGCTATTAAATCAAACCATCAACTATATATAATTCTTAAGCAGGATACTATTCATTGTCAAAATTTCAGAGTTAAATAATGGTTAGCAAGTAACAATTTTGGAAATTATATACTGGATTCAGTTCAGATTTTTTTGTTTACATATCCACTAATAAAATTGTCACTGTTAAACAAACCCTTGTATCTATAGAGGTCTTACTGCACAGTGTTACTGTACAATGTTTCAAAATGTCACAACACTAGGGCCTCCCTTACATTACTGAGAAGAAATCATTGTTGTATCAATACAGAAATATTGGTTACAGAAATAAACAAACAAACCAATAACAGCATTAAATGCACCAGTAATATTATCTACATATTTTATATTGTTTAAATGTTAGGAGCTTATGTTTTGTCACTGTTATAGACGTCACCCACCAGAGATTCGGGTAAGAAAGTACCTAATTTCACAATTCTCACCTCTTTTGGAAGGTGCCTCTCTGTTTGTTGGGTCCGATGATTGTGAGTCATTTTCCATTACTTTCCTTTAATCGCACTGTGCCTCCGTGTGAATTACTCAGTCTATATAAAAAACACATTTATGTTATAGGCATTTAAATTCTTATTGACATGTTCTAATAACTTTTAGGAAGTATTTGCTAGCTAGCTAACTAAACAAACTATTAATCTTTACCGCAGTTCTAGCGTCCGAGACTTCGGAAGCATTTTAATGTGTAAGCTGCCATTTTTACGCTGGGGTGCGCCCAAAATAATGTTTTCCCCCACTTTGTCGGTGTCCTTTTTAATTCTGTCACGCTGTTTCACTATCTGTCATTCAGTCAGTCACCCCCCGTTTCTCTCAGCCAGAGGTAGTTGGACTCTAGAGCCTTTTCTAGGGAGGGGAAAGTAGCTGATCGCCGAACACCGGAGACAGGGCAGCCCTTAACTCAGCGGGGCAGCGTCCACTCGCTCCACGATTTCCCATTATAATTATCTGTTACAGAAATTTGATGTCGCAATGTGCAATGGGTTTTGTTTGGTGTCACGGGTGTCACCCTGTGCATTAGGTTTTATTTGTTTTTGTTTTATTGTTTAAATTACAAATAAAGTCAGAATCGGTATTAAATGTGAGATGTTTTGTTCCTTTGGTGTTAGTGCTATGCTTTCAACCGCATAAGTAGGACTCCTCATTCCCTGACATGACATGTGCAGACAATGCAACTTTACACCGAAAGTAGTGAAGCCTTCAAGGCTGAAATTCAGAAGGCTGAACAAAAATAATGTCATACAGAAAGACTGGAAAATCCTGCACTCCTGTTTGCACAGAAAGTCTTTGACGCGTATAAATGTATGTATCTTATGTGGCTGCGCGTAGGTTTCTTGCGTGAACTGGCAGTTACTAACAGAAATAATAAAATCGACTTTCGGCACAGATTACATGTGTGTGTGTGTGTGTGTGTGTGCGTGCGTGCGTGCATGTACCCTGTAAAGGAGTACCATTTTTATTCAAGGTGTGCCCCTGCTGTGTGCTCCGTGCAGCCTGGGATAAGATCCAGACCCCCGGAATCCTGTTCAGGGTAATCGTTAAAAATATGGATGGACGGATAGATGGATGGATGGTAATGTCATAAGGAATGTGGGGTTAACCTCTGCTCAAAGACGCCATTACGTAATTTAAAAAAAAACATTTACAAAAGCCAGGCAACTATATCTGAAAATGTGTAATGTTATTATACTAACTTCATATGTTTCATTTAATTTAGTAAGTAAATTTAATCATCTTTTTAATATCAACAGATGTTATTTAATCAGGCTTCGTATAGCAACAGGTATAAATATTCCAAATACTAGCGGCAAAATGGGACGTCTTGTAAAACGACAATGAAGTGACGGTCTTAACTATTCCTCGGCGATTTGCATGATAAATCACGTTAAATGGCACATCCATGGAGTATGCGAAAATGTGTGTGTCTGCATGTGTAGGTGGAGTGATGTTTATTTAGGGTGCTTTGTGGGGTTTCAAAGAAGATCGAGCTGAAACGGAAACAACACCAGTCCTCGGAACTTAAGAAGTATAGCACATTATAACAAAGAATAAATATTGCAGGTAAAGTGTTTAGGGAGCTAATAAATGCGCCAATGTTAAAACAGCCTTGCACGTACAAGAGGCCCATGATAACTTGGGCAGCGTGGTTACCTGTCGTTCCCTTAAGTTCACAGTAAGCAAATAACCGACTCGGCAGAGTTTTACGTGTACTGCTATAAAGGCGCACTTCTATTAAGAACATTAAGTCTAAAGTAGAATGCGTAAAATTTGTGGCCTGATATTCTGGAACAGGAATACAATTCAACAATTGAAACAAAATCCATTAGGGTTCCCGGAGGTGCATACTTGTAGTTAGCCTTACACAGTGAGGCGGTGCTGCTGGCCGTCTGCCTTCTGTTAGGTTAGTCTGCGATATTCAGCTGGACAGCCAATGGCAGCGCCGCAGATTCCACATGGGCAAAGGCCAGTTCCGGTGACTCCTAGGACTTTCTCAGGTGATGTGGGAGTGGCAGGAACAAACAGAGGGTTCTTGTGGGTAAAGATATATGACATACATAGATTATGACAATAACAGAGGTTTTCACAGGGACAAGCTGTGCTTCATTGGCTGCTGAACTGTCCCCACAGTTTGGGGTCCTGTCGCTGAAGGCTTTGGGAAAAGAATGAAAACCCAGATCTTGCCATTGGGGAAGGCCATCCTGCTTGCACGTACTAAAGAATACAGCTAGGTGAGTGTATGGCTTTAGTCAGTGATGATGCAGCACAGCGATCAGCTTTTAACGCTGGAAGTGCTGAAAACCGTTTACTAGATAAGATGCAAACCATCCAAGTAGAGATTGAAGCAGGCTGATGTAGAGCTTGAGTATGTGGAGGAAGAAGGAAATTATATACTTAGATGCATATTTATCTTTGCATGTCCTGCATAAGGTGATCAAGATTGACAGCTCTGGTGAACAGAGTCTTGACTGAATCCGAAGCCAGACCACAGCTGGAGCATAGTGCTCTTCAAGGGCTTCAGAAAGATGACAAATGAAAAAATTCCTGAGTTATTCTGCTTTTAACTACAGCGGCTGAGCTATTACGTTAGGGTAAAGACGGTGAGTACATGGTGGCTCATGGGTTAGCGCTCTGGGGGGGTTGAGATTGCATTTGCATACCCCCCCCTGTGTTGCATAGGTTTCTTCATGTAGTCTGAAAACCTACAGTTAGGTGAATTAGTGTCATAGTACGTGATTGTGTCTGTACCCAGGGGGTCCAATGATTGTGCTTCCTGGGGGAGACTCTGCGCCCGTGGCCCTGTGCTGCAAAAGCAGGTGGAATATAGACGGTATATACTGCATGGGGATCTTCACACAATTTAGCAGGTGAAAGTGGCAATGGACAATGTTTTTCTAATTTATGCGTATACAGTTGTTCATTAGCAAGACAGAATCAGTGGTCCCATAGGACAAAGTAATTGTATTCCTTTTAGTGCTAGTAAGGGATCATATTAGGTAATAAAATCACGTTATCGAACAATTCCATTAAGTTATTGCCGCTAATGTTAGGTGTTGCTGTATCTAATTCCTTTTTAGCAAGATTAGCTAGAACTCTGTGCTATAGCTCACTATTCAATGATCTGTCAGTAAATCAGAAATTCATCAAATAATCACACCAAAAATCTGTTCAGTCTATGCTATGACATCCAGTCCATAACATAAAGGATTATAAGTCGTTTAAAATGGGAATAAAGAGGTCTGAGAACACAGGGCTGAAATATTTACAGTGCTGGAGCTTGACACTACACACTATATCAGAAATTGTTATAGAATCAATATCCAGTACAGGCTATTTCATTAGAAAGTGTCTGTTATCCTAGTTTAACTGCCCACCTATAAGTATCTGACAGGAAAAAACCAAAACTGCCAGGCTGCAAGTATGTGCACAGTGTCACACATGCCCATCTGCGTTCCTGTGTGAGCACGGCTACCTTTACCTTCACCAATTGCTGTATGTGGTTTTAACGTAAGGGGCAAGACAGGAAACTTGTCCACATAGCCCCACCTCTCAGTTTTTGCAGCCCTAACCTCTTTCCTAGACCCCAACCGCCCAGACCGAGCCCAAATAGTACGTTTTGGCCGCCAGCCCCCCTCCCTTTTTGAAGCCGCTACCAGTGTCCTACTTACCCCCTCCGCGTAACTGGAGATACGGGGGCCCTCCATGAACATGTATGTACCACAGGTGTGTAGGTGACAGACACCGCCAGCCCAACTATGTGTGCACATAGGGGGGCTGTGAGGGGGAGCCAGAGGGGTAGCT
>JAODKC010000137.1:14089283-14112055 GCA_026777985.1 Mormyrops attenuatus
AGCCACACCTGTTCCTGGTATTTACCTGAGAAATGGTGTGGCTCATCAGAAGCCAGGTAGGATAGAAAACCTTCTGTACAGTAGTTCTCCAGGACCGGAGTTGGAGACCCCTGTCCTATGCTGTTAACTAACCAAGCTAGCTGCAGTTTGCACAATCAAATTAGATGGTTATGAAACTTACTCGACACGAGATTTCAAAATTTCAGCATTTCACATAACCAACAGTTAATCAGTAAAAGGTTATGATACAAGGTTTTCAATGAATGAAAAGTTCACAGACAAAATGAAAGTTTACAGGCAAAGCCGTACCGTCTCAGAAAATGTATCCTGACGATGATGACTGACAGCGCACTCAAACGTAACCCCTTCCTGGAACTAATATCCCGTTGTTGCATTTCATGTTTTGCTAACACCAGAACAGTATCTTTTGTTTTCACACACCTACCACTTCAGGCCAATGACAGTAATGTTCAGCTACCTGTACAGTACAAGTGTTTTCAACTCTCTTGTCAATGCATTGATCTTCTAATACATTTTTGATATTTGATATTTCACAAAATTTAAATCTGTGCAGCCCAATAAGCCTTAAGTAAGTGGATCACTCAGCTGACAAATAGATACTTTTCCCTTACATCTCCTGTTTTTTTTTCTGAAGAAAATATACATAGACACAAATGTAAGAGCAAAGACTGTTTATTCATCTGACCTTCATCACCCACTTTGAGCTTTCTGATTTGTTTCCTCGGCAGATGGTCTTGCGAAACACTTACAGCAAATAAACTGTTTTCTGCATGCATACTGCTTTTCAGTAACACTTTACTTAAAGCAGTCATAATGCATTCATGAAGTACCATAAACACAGCTACACGTATAACTATTTATAAAAAGGCATAACACATTATAGCTACATTAATGTTGCACTATAGATACCTTCATAATGCATTATAATGGTCAGTAAACCTGTGTGTGTGTATGTATGTATGTATGTATCTGGAGGGGGGGTGGCGTTAGTGTAGGTTTCATTTTGGGGCCATGGCATTTTCACACAGTTTCCTGCAAATGAGAGAGAAAAAGCACTCAGATTGACTGTAAACTACTCTTCAAGGGTGTGTCTCCCCAGGTCATTTGCAGGTTTAGTGCTGTAAAAATCCTTACCTTGCTTCTTCATTCTTCATGTCCACAAACTGACACAATTTATATCTTTCTGAGATCTGCTCTTTTAATAGTCTAATTTCTTCTTCTGCTACTTTTTTCTCTTTCTCCTGATTAGCTGTAATGACCAAAAAGAAGCCTCCTTAATTGGTGTCTTGGGAATTTTTATATTTAAGCAGTGAGCTCTGCTGTTAAATATTAACTAAATTCCAGCTTCCAGATACAGATTATAAAATTAGGAGGGGTGTTGTATAAGATAGCATGAGTGACTGGAAGGACTTGATATACTGAATGTTGCATTTTTAATGTGTTGAATAAACAATGGATATTAATGGATATCAGTTGTAAAACTGCGGCATTATGCAGGAGCAAGAAACACAATGAAATATGTTGCAATGCAAATAGTAAAAGTGGCACAAATTGAAGTATTACATAAGTATTTAAAAAAGTTGTATTTTCAGAGCTTACAAGTGAGCATTTTGGCCCTCTCAGCTGCATGTGAAAACCCTGCTGCTCTAAAATCCGTGTTGACTTGGCTATTCACGTATACTTGACATACATGACACACAAGACTAGCATGAAGTAATTTGCGGTACCTTTCAGTTTTTGTAGATTTTCATCTGCAACATTCTTCGACTTCATGATCTCTGCCTGGAGAAAGTGGTGTTGTTATTTACAGGAAAAATGCATAAAGCTCACTGTGAAATTCAGCAGTAACATTTTACATTTGGCAGAAATGTGTTTGTAGTAAACAATAATATAATTAATTAATCATAAAACAGACTGGATACATTTTATTTTAACGTCTATTGGGTGGTATGTGGCTCAGTGGTTAGATCTGAGTGTCTGGGATTGGAAAGCTGCTGGTTTGAGGCCTGGCCTCAATCGAATAGTCTAGATCAGGGTTCTCAAACTGCAGTCTTGGCGGGCCGGAGCCCTGCGTAGCTTAGTTCTTTCCCTGTTCCAACAGAAATGATTCAACCCAAGAGCTGTGTGGTAATTAGGTAAGTAGTTGAGTCAGGTGTTTTTAATGACGGTAAACCAAAAACTGTGCAGGGCTCCGGCCCACCAGGACTAGAGTTCAAGACCCCTGGTCTAGATAGATGTAGACAGAAAACTAATAGTAAGTCACAATATTGGTCTTGTATTGCATGAAATTTAACAAAGACTTCACAGTGCCAACACTTTAAATTTTCATTTATTAACTTAGTTTTTCAGAATATGTATTTAATATAATGTAGATCATACGTGTGCTACATCGGTTGCCAGGCAGTAAGCACAGCTATGCCAACATTCACTCTTTTGACAGTACAGGAATTAGAATGATTTTGATCACTACATTTACCCTAACCATGTGTCTAGTTCAGAGTCACAAGGGTAAGACCATGATGGGATGTCGTCCATGACAGGACATAAACTCTAACTGTCACACACTAAGGGCAATTCAGAGACACCATTTCACCTAATTCTAATGAATATTGAAACGAAATATTAATGAAAAGAGTGACTGCAATGAGATACCATGTGCCGATACTGCTGCATGTTCCCATAACAGTTCGATACCTTGTGTGTGTTGCAGGCCTGCAGACTGTGTAAAATTTCATTTCCGGCCTTCACCATATCGGGCGTCGACATGCTCAGGTTGTTTGCCTTATCAGCAGCAGATGAAAGGAGATTATTGAGCTCCTGGATCTTCTGCTTGGCCTGATATTTCTTGCTCTCTGTTTTTTCCACTTCCTTCGTGATGATGTGCAGCTGGTTCCCGGCTTTCCGGAAGACCATCTCCTGCCTGATGACATTGTAAACCAGTACTGCCAGGAAGCAGAAGCAGACGAGAACCAGTACGGTAGACAACCGCATGATGCTGCGGGGAGAAAGGATGCGCAGGTGAGCTGCAGAAGGTGCACATCTCCAGCTCATTGGTCAAAGATCATGCCAGTGACTTCATCTTTTTTTCTGTTCTGCCCCCCTCCCCTCGCTAGTCGCTCCGGTTTGATCACTTGTAGGCAGCTCTTCTGGTTTGACCGGATCAGAGATGGAGAACATCAAACAAGAAACACCTCACCCACCCAATGTTGTCCAAGACCTCAAAATGAGACTTCATGGTATGTAGCTAATACACTTACATTCATTTTATTTAGATGCTTTTGTCCAAAGCAAAGGCAAAACATGCATGATCTTATATTAATATTGTAATCTCATATCATGAACCTGCTTTCCAGTCTTTGTTTAATATGAGTCTACAGAAATGCCTTAACGAAACAAAATATTTACAGACAGAACTGAACCCAACACAGTCACTGACCGACAAAGCGTATACAGTAAGATGACTGTACCGCATGCAAATGGCACCATATCACATTCAAATTTTCAGTGTTTTGTTTTGTTTCTGGCAACATGTTTCAGACATGAGCAGCCTCTGGCCCAGCGTCCTTGGGCAAGTTATGTGCATGTACTACCTTGAGAACAGGTTATGGAGCAATCTGTTTCCTTGTGAGGGAAAGAGAAACACCTATTGCAGGTGTGTCAGTGGGGCACCAACACCTACCTGTTCAACCTCAATTAGATGTTGACAGTCAGGTTGGTTTAGTATTATCAATTCATAAGAAAAGTCTATGATAATGTAAAATAAAATCGGTAAGGAAACTCAAAACACCAGAGTTATTCATCAAAAAACATAAGTGCTAAAACTTGTGTCATCATTCTGGACAACAGCTTATCGAGAGCCTTTAAAAGTTCATATTAACACAAACAGCCTGCAAGTCGTGGCTGCAACAGAATGCATACAGCACGCAGACATAATCAAGACGATCACATACTGGGCGATTGAGCGGAGAAAAGTCAGACACGTAATATAAGTGATTTTCAATGTCGTGTGATTGTCGGCTGTCCTTTTAAACGGTGCAAAAAAAAGAAAAACATCCACT
Organism: Mormyrops attenuatus; assembly: GCA_026777985.1. Taxonomy (NCBI): domain Eukaryota; kingdom Metazoa; phylum Chordata; class Actinopteri; order Osteoglossiformes; family Mormyridae; genus Mormyrops; species Mormyrops attenuatus. Next base: position 14,093,363 of record JAODKC010000137.1, read on the forward strand.
AAGCGACATCTATGAGTGAAAATGCCTTTTTAAATTTAAGAGGTCAAATGAGACTAACAAGACTCCTTAAAGTTAACCGAAAGGCTACATATGAAGCTCAGTATGACGTGATGTGCAGAAAGACTTCTCTGAACACAGAAGTCATCTACCCTTACAGTGGTCCTAGAGACAAATGTGGGTCCTATGCGGTACTAGCGAGGTACATCTAATATAGTGACCACTGCAATTCCAATATTGTCAATATGTTAATATTATATGATATATCACACACTTATGGCACGTTTTAGTCGGGAAGCCATCTGAAGGTTTATTTAGCTCGAAATAGCTTTCAGACCGTGAATAAGGGGGTTATTTCAATGAGTCTGACAAACTGTGAGGATAAATCGTCAAAATTGCGTGGAATGAAGATCGGACAAAAACATTATAGGCCTATACCTACGTGTTCACGTTAAAATGTCTATTTTCTTTGATCGGTTGATCTGTTTCGTGAAAATGTCGCACAGCAGAAGACAATGTCACCAAACATTATTCTTAAGAACTAATGGGGAAAAACGGTCTTTAAGAAATGCAACTGAGTGAACTGCTAAGACGGTAACACTACTTGATGGGGCACAAATACTTAGTAATAACTCAGTTACTACTGAAGTACAAATTATGAATAAATCATGAACAAATATAGTTGCTGCTTGAGATAAGATTGATTAATGAAGAACGAAAGTGATATCAGTATTTCACTTGTGTCATTCATTACTTGTTCCTTCAGTAGTACCTTCGGTAGTTCAGAAAGGTTTACAGAATTAACAGATATAGTAACAAATATAGTAACTGCTTGGGATCAAAGACGCATCATGGTAATGATCAATCAACATTAGACACGTTGGTTCTTCATTACTTGTTCCTTCAGGACTTCCTTCAATATAGTTCACAAAGGTTTACAGAAATAGACAGTAACAGTAACCGCTTGAAATAAAACATGCGTCACGAGTCAATAATAACGAATTAACACGAGATCAGAATGTAACTAAGACTTACTTTGTGGTTAATTAATACACAAGTAATAGTATAATAATATTATATTATTTGTGTCCCGTAAAGCAGCCTAATTGCATAGTGTTACCGCTAAAATATGTTGGCCTTTAGCTTTACACTTGGTCATTACTGATGTGTTCTATATATTCCATTAATAATATGAAAACCCTGCATGCTTCACTAAACTATACTCCTGCAACGATATTAGAGGAAAATCCTGCAAAGCAGTAAACTTACTTATTTGACAGCCAAAGTTTAAACACGTCGTTTCTTTTTTACTCCGTTGACCTTCTCGTTTTTTTCCCCAGCAGTCGAAAAACTTACTAACTAAGACTTTCCGTGACTGAAACGATATTTTTGGTATTTTTTTGTTTGCTTCTGCATACCGGTGTGCTTACTGACGAAGTGGCGGGGCGGAGGCTGCAACAGGTATAGTAGGTTGGGCAGGAGTAAGCCTGTTTCCTCTTTTGCTTTTCCTCAAACTGCTCGAGCTGCTTTGACAGTTCATTTTAAAGTAAAGAAACGATCCAGGGGAAAAAAGATTTTAGAGACACCTGTCTTCCAATCCTGGTCACAATGAAGCCGTTAGTAGTGCTGACGAGCATCGCAATCGTCGGAATAATGGTTTCGCTTCTCTTCATGTATGTCAAGCACACTTCGACGGTAAAGATTTTTGAGACTGTCTCCAAACTGGACACTACGCACCAGACGATGAAGTTAGAAATAGATGAGCAGATGGCAGATATCGCCGTGATGAAAGATGAACTGGAGATCGCCACGAAGCGGGCGGCGGATTTGGCTAAAGTACTGGAAAACATTCAGATTTCAAACACGCAAAATGAAAATCAGCTGGAGACCTGTCAGGGAGAGGAGGTGAGGAGCAAGTTGTGCAGGGGACTGCTGGAAATGTTTGCTTAAAACAAAAAAACAGAGAACTGCTACATTATTATTAAAATTGGTTTTCGTGGGTATAGTAATCTACATTTTATCTAGAGTTATAAAAAAACATTTTATCTGCATTTATGAAACACAAGGTTATCCTCTTAAGAAGACGACAATCCTGCGCTTGTGTATGTCTGTATTAACTTAAGTACACATCGATCCAATCCTTCTTCTAGTTCTGGACAGGGACAGAGGAAATACAGTATACAAGAGGAAATGGGTTTCAATGAAATGTCAATTAAGACAATTGAGAGTGAAGGTAGTTGGGCACATTTTCTAGTTTTTCTCAGTACTGTGCATTCCACACATTATTCTTTTTTTTTTTATCATGTACAGGAACAGCGGAATGACGAAATGGCGGACCTTGAATACCAAAGGAAGAACGCCGAAGGTGACATTTCGTTGTCTCCACGAGTTTCAGTAAAGCTTGCACGGCAGGCAGCCGCGTATTTGTGAGGGAGGCTCTCGCCCGTGCAACTACACCTGTCACTTTACTTGTAGATGGGCAACTACTTGAGACGCGAGGACTCCCCCTACTGTTTGTTTAAAATACAAACGGCACCATCGAATGAGAGTTGTTTTTAGAATTGCGGGTTAGAGTCATTCATTTTAAAATTAATTTGTGATTTTAAATGTACACTAATTACTTAATTGATGATTTAATCAAAATTAGCATCTTGAACTTCTGAAGGGCCCCTATTGGCCCCTGAATCGGCAGCCATGACTGCATAGCACATCTCTCTCTGAAACATTACTGCTGGATTCCAGTCAAATTTGCAAGCCTCTACGCGGCTAAGAAAAAAAAGAAAAAGAAAAGAAGAGTTACTGAAGCCTCCCAGAATAGGGTCTGGAATCACCTATGTTTAAGTGTACTATGGTAACACCTGTGTCACAGTCTTTGGTTTTCTTAATAATGTCCTGAAACCCGCTGGACCACCTTCTCTATGCAGAACAGTTCGAGAAGGAGAAGGTGGCATGGACGTCAGAAATAGCAGCCCTTAAAAAACAGCTCGGAGGGATGAGCAATGTGTGCAAGTTTGTGAACACAACAGCGCCAGAGGCCAAGTAAGCATCTTGATATATGCAGTCTGGTACATGGAACCATGTAATGTATAAAAGGCCTTATTACTGTCTAGCAAACAGGGATTTTATATTGCGGTGTATGAGCATAGTAAGGTCCCATCACTTTGGGGTATATCCCTGAGTATTTTAGCCGGATGCCAATCTTCCTTCAGAAAAAAAAGAAAAAAAAGTCAAGCCTGTTAATTGAAAGAGCATGTAAATTGTCTTTGCTTGGAAGGCAAAAGTACCAAACAGCTGATTGAGACAAATGTTATGCTATATTTTGCAGCACACAAGGAATGTGACCACAACATTTCCTGGATCATTCTAAAAAAACATCCTAAAAACATTATAATGTGCAGAATTCTCATAATGTCCACAGTCTGTAGATAATGCATAGTAAATGACCATCGGTCGGTGTACTTTGCAATAAGCTCCAATTTCTTTTAACTCTAATGTTTTTAAGGAAACTGTGTGGGAATGTTCAACCCGCTGTTATCCCGAAATAGAGTTGCGGCCCCCATCAAGTCACAGGTGAGATGCAAGATGGATTAATGTTGCTTTGGTCACAGTGAATCACCACGTTACATGTGTAGACACCATCATCTTTGAATTGATGTGACATGAATGGTGAACGAGTGGGCGGGGACTGAGCCGAAGAGTCATACACACATGCTGAATTGTTTTCACCTTTGACCTTCTCCTCCACAGCCAATGGTCAGTCTGCTGTTCAGTTCCTAGGGGAGCGGCTCATGTGGAGGCCTCAGTATTACAGGATCTCTCAGACACCACAGCATCCGAACACTGAAGGCCAAACTGAGATCTTTGCTGTCCCCAGTGATTGAACCGAAAAGTTTGTTTGTATCCCACTCGTTTAAATATATTAAAAACATTTATGCACTACACAATGTGAATATTAGCATAATTTTAACAAAAAATTATATCGTACCAGACCTTTTAACATATCATAATGTCTCTAAACCATGCAATTGCAGTGTTGGCAGGGGGTTGTTGGACCTGTCAGTCTCTGTGATCCTCCAGTGACTGCTGTGTGCTGGTGGAAGTCTGAACCTTGTGCAGTGCGTGCATTTCACTGTTTGTTTAGCCATGCTAGGTGGCATTTCTTTGATTTAAGTTACCACTCAGACACTACAGTATGTGTCACATGTTTCTAATTACCTGCATTATGGCGGAAGTGATCAGATATCTTGGTAGGGGGGCCGATGAACCATTCTACTCTAGTGGCAGGGGTGTAGGACCTGGGGTGCAGGGTGACGTGTATATATTTAATTTGGATTCATTTGTCTTCCCAATAAATAGACTTTTGCATTTAAATGATTAAGTTGTGCTCCCCCAATATCAAACTCTTCTGCGCCATTGTCTAGTGGCATCAGCCATTTCCTCATTTCTGAAAGGGTTTCCCGCCACACTTGCTGCATGCAGTGGTTGCATCGCCTTCTGCATTATTAGTTGTGCATACTCACCATACTGCATAAATAAATGTCTCTGATATTGGATTATCTTGGTCTTTACTCATTAACCTTGACTGTGACTCCATTCCATAACCCCCACTTCCCCCTTAGGGTCCATCAGAGCAGTGTAGACATTCATGCTTTTGGCCATATTGACTGTTCACTAATATGGTGTTTTCTCTGTCCTTGGCCATTACTTTCACACCGCTGGCTCAGGGACACGGGCTGAGCTGTCCCAGAAAGACCCCTGGTAATGGACTGACCAGTTGGAAGCCTCACACAGAGAGATACTCACAGCTTTAGCCGATCAAAGCATTGATTGCATAATTTTAAGGGTATTCCTTAAAGTTCCTATGTATTTGCTTAACTGAGCCAATTACTGTATTCTATGTTTGCCCTGGAAATCTCAGTACAGATGCTCCTCAACTTACATATTACTAAGTCGGGAACAGATCAGAATTCAAGGTTTGATGACTGTTGAATGTGCATCGCTATTGCACCATCATTAAGTTAAAATATAAGTTGAATCATCGTATAGTATCTGTAACAACACATTATGTAATAACTCAACAGAATGTAACAAATTGCATGATGATAACAATAATAATGATAATAATAATAGGATCATGTTGCAATATAAAATTATAATGTATTCTATAAATTTGTAACATTTTGTTGAGTTAATACATATGTTGTTACACTGCTGTAAATAAAAAATGCATAGAATACAATCTGAGCTAATACTTTTCTTGTTGTTTTAACTTATTAAAAAATGAAAACAATACTCATGTGTTTGTCCAGCCATGCTCAGATTAGGTTGATGCTGCCCTCCCCCCCCGACCCCACCCGTGGCCGGTTCCATTTGCCAGATGACAAACCTACCCACAGGCTTTGCAATTACTGAAGTGAGTCGTGTGCTGTGTTTCCACCCCAGATGATTCCAGAAAGTCACTGCTATGATTAAGATGGCCAAGAAAGGACAGAGAAGGGGGACACAGTAGGAAAATGAAACAGTAGGTTTCACAAAGCCAGATTTCTTATTTAGGCAGTTAGCTTGTAGGATTTAAGGTACCCCACTTTAAATGGATTTCATCTTCGTTCACTTACATTTAGCCCAGACTACCTTAAATTTGACAAGTTATTCAGCTAAGTAATCCAGCTTCGTAATATGGGCCCAGGAGAATAATGGCCAGCACAAAAGAGATATCCTAAGATAAACATTAGGAACCAGTTTAGGATCTGCTGTTGCCATAAAACATTCAAAACATTTACTTCAAACTGCATTTGTTGGGCCAAACAATACGTGTTTTGCAAGCTTATCCAGAACAGATTAACATAACTCGAGGAACAGGATCCCAGACTGGGACTTTCTGTTATGTTATACCTTGTATAGCCAATGAAGGCATGAAATTACACGCAGAAGTTTCAATGGAAGGTTTCCCTTCAGTTACTTTATTTATTTATGTTTCCAGGATGTCGATTTCTGTAAAATATCACATGCAAGAGATTTTATATGCACAGGTAGGACCCCCTTTGTCTCCAGAATGAATTCAAATTAGGTAAATGGGTTTTGCATTCAAAGAAGTCACTGTTGACCATCTTTCTTTGATTTCTATCATGGTTTTGCTCCCAGAACTACCATTGATTGGATAGTTTCTGTTTATCACACGATTCTCTATCACACCGAATTAAATTAAAAATCCCAACAATGGTGCCACATTTAAAATGATTTGGTCATTATCCCCAGAGTAAGAGAACCACTTGACGTTGTCGGCATGCAGTTTGTATTCAGCCACATCTCGCTGTTGGGAGATGTAGGCCGTGTGCATCAATGAGCAGGTGTACTTAACAATGTGGCACTGTGTGCATGCACATAACACTGCATAGTCTTCGTGTGTATTAGATTCGACCACTGCAATGCATTCCTTCGGCCAAGTTATCTCCAAGTTAACCAGAACACAAAAAGCTGCCGCAAGGATTAAAACTAAGACTAGTAATTATGGTCTTATTGAACCAGCTCTCGCACCTTTCTATTAGCTCCCAGGCGAATTTGGGACTGATATCAAAATTTCGCTACTCGACTATAAGGCACTGCTTGGGGAAGGGCCACCATATTTACCAGTCGCTCCCTCCATTCATTACTATGTTGATGACAGAGCCTTCGGCCATCAAGCCTCCACCTTCTCCACCACAGTCTCCCTTCATAACATCCTCAGGTCAATGACACTGAACCTGCCAGACCTTAAAATAAACCATTGGTTTTGATGACAACAGTTTTCTACCTTGTTATGATGAGAATTCTAAGCTAGGAAGGCCAGCTGCAGGAGATCCAGAACCAGAACCAGACAAGCTGATCCTCCTTACATGGTGATGTTTGGGTATCCAATTGAATATGTATGGTTAGCATCAGAGACACCAATTATGATTTTGGACTGATGGAATGCCTGGAAGAAACATGGGAAGAACATGCAAACCACACAAACAGATAGGGGCGTGAATTAAAGTATAGACGCTCCCCAGGTTACGGTGGGGTTATGTTCCGATAAACCTATCATAAGATGAAAAGATCATAAGGCGAAAATGCATTTTAATATGGTACACCTAGCCTAACAAACATCATAGCCTAGCCTACCTTAAACATGCTTAGAGCACTGACATTAAATTACAGTAGGCCAAAATCATTAACAAAGCCTATTTTATAATAAAGTGTTGAATATCTCATGTAATTTATTGAATAATACTCTGGAGGTGAAAATCATTTACCCATCATAAAGTCAAAGTATCGTAACATGCACCATCATAACCCATCTGTATTAGAACCAATATTAATTATATAATGGTAGCCTTAAGAACTGCAGCAGTGTGACAGTGTGACAAAAGGCACATTTTTCTGCAAGGACTTCGTTTTCATGTAACCTCTAGTCTTGTTCTACATTCTGACCCCTCCCTCTATGTGTTCGACACAAGTTTACATTGTGATTTGGTTCTGTGAGAGTGTTTCTCGTTACTACACACAGAAGAATGTGAAAACAAATATCCTCTTAGGGATTATAAAATCTAGAGGTGCATTATTGCTGCTGGAGGTCTTTAGCATTGTGGGATATGAATGGATGATGGACTCATGTTCAAGCTGAGAAATCTTTCTTTACCATTTCACACAGCCTAAAGTAGGATGGTTGAATTATTTCTGTTCAGAGGACAGAGTCATTGAAAACGAGTTTGACAACGTAAATGCAATCATCAGAGCCACCTGTAGACGTCATTTCAAGGAGGGATTGCTTTGCTTTAAACTTCCTTGTCAAACTGCAATCCATAATAGAATAGAGTGGAATAGCAATCCATAATTATAATATGTATATTAATGGCCAATGCAAAGACTTACACTATCTTCCTTCATGGCTTAACTCCTGGGCAAGCAGTGAATCCATGTAGCAGAGCAACTAGTAAAATCTTGCGTGTATGTCAACACAGTTGGTAGCACAAATGGGACATACAAAAAAATATGTTCATATGGCGAATCGTTCGATTGCGTGTGACTGTGAACTCCTGTCCAAATGGAAATCAAATCTATTGATCTGGCTAATGAGTGGAGAGGGAGCCACAGGGTGCACCAATCAATAAGCTGTTAATTAAGCAGGGAAAATGTCCATGTGCTAAGGGAACTTCGCACTACAGGCTGGGGCTATATATATCCTGTCACACATGGGGCTGTACACACATACAGACAGACAGCACTCACACAGCTTATCATTTCACACGCCAATGTTTCAGGCGCCAACACCACCAAACAAAGAGAAACACTGCATTACTCTGCATTATGCTCTAAACAAATCCAGCATATCAGTACACTGATAGCTGTGTGGACAGAAACATTACATTAGTACACTGTATGCACATACGCACACAGCTCCATGCACTGTATTAAAACACACAACAGCGAGTATGATCTGCTCATGGCGTCGGCTCAGGACAACCGCATCTCATTAAGTCACAGTGTGTCGTGGCCTGCAAGAAGTCACAGACGCTACGGACAGCTTTTGCATGTACAATCATGCTCATCCGTGCAACGCCTCTGCTGACCCGCCACCGGAGCCACTGATGAGGACTTCTGGCCCGTTGCTGAACCAAGTGAGTGCGGGCCTCTCGTGAGACAGTTTGTGTTTGTCTGCCTGGACCGGCCCTGTTTGTGTAAGATGTAATGCTTACTTGTGCCCTATGTTTGACTAGGCACTGATTTCTGTGCCTTCATTTTGGATCAACTTGTACCATAAGATTCCCTCTGATATATACATTGTTGCCTAGACAATCTTTCAAATGGTTTAAAGACACATTTTTTCTAACCCTACCATTGTTTCCTTAATGTAGTAGCATTCGTCCCATTGTACATTTTCTCTTATTTTTGACTTCCATCTATATTTCCCAGCCTAACCTTACTCTCCTCCTCAGTATTTCCAGCTAACTATCATCTCTGTTCCCTGACCTGACCTAAATCTTTTGATCCCATTTCCTCCTCGTTATTGAAATCGACCAAAGGAAAGGTACTCTAGCCTATCATTCTTGGACGGATGGATCACGTGAGCAGGCCCTTTCTTGGCCAGGAGCTGTGTGATATGTTTGATATTCGGTTGTTCATCAACATAACGTGTCAACTAAATATCAGACATATTCCTACAGATCCTGAGCACAGCTCAGCATGGGAAGCTCAGCAACAATCTCTGCCATGTCTGGCATCATTGACGGAGAGCAGACACTAGAGGTGCTAGGGATGTTGTATTTGGCATCTGCTATTGATGCCACATAAGCACTGATGTCTTTGTTAAAAAGGGGGTGCAAAATATCATTGTGTCATATATATAATTTCATTATTATTCTACGGTGTAAAATATGCAGTAAGGAATGTTATGCTATTCATTAAGCCGTGTATGTGCTGGTGTTGCTTTTGCAGGGTTGTATTTAATCATTCTGGGTCACTGGGGACACAAATTCTTTGTCTCTACAGGCCTTCGTGAAAGCACACACCTCAGGATCTCTGGGACCTGCATCTTCCTGGCATTTCTGAAATGCTGTAAATGCCCGGGGCCCAAGTAGTAGACTTAGTTAGACTTTCTGAATCCCTTCTGCTCATCACTGCTCAGCTGACTGACCCACACGAGGCTGCTTACGTATGTGTCGTATAGTGCTGTATGCTTGTTAGGCGCCTGAAGACAAAGGGCCTTCAAACTGACCCTACCCCCAACATGGTAAAACTCATCACCATTATTTTACTGTGAAGTCAAAATTAACATCAACGAGAATTTAATAAACACAAGACCTTCATTTTCACTTTTCCCTGCAATGTGCTACGCAATCGGTGGCCCTCGGGGAAGTTCTCCCAGCTTGGGGCCCTAGGAAATCGCCTGCCTTGTCTGTCCTATCGCTACGCCTCTGTCATAAGATATCGAGCTATATGCACCACTAGGGGTGGTGTGTGGCTCAGCGGGTTGGGACTCCCCAGGTCTGCAGAATGATTTCATGTTTAGGCCCTTGAGTAAGGCTCTTAAGCCCCAATTGCTCATCTGGCCCTGCCGTCTCAAAAAAAAAATGTATGTCACTTTGGATAAAAGCACCTGCTCAATAAATACAATGTACAATATTTTATTGTGTCACTTGGTTAGCATGCTTTCATATTTCACGTATCCTTTGATGCACAATTACTGTGTTCCCATGCACAGAGCATAATTCTGCTCCTAACCTGCAAGCTACTGTTAGACTTGCTTCGTGTGGGTGTCAGAAACCACATACCTCGGGGTGGGAGAACAGAATGGGGGCTTTGATTACGGAACTGGGGATGGGTTCAGCAAACAATGGAGAGGCACATCTCCCCCCCAATCTTTATGGCTCCAAACCCACGCCTTCCCTGAGATACTTACATACCAAATGTGGTTAACAGAGAATGCCACTGAACTTGTCTTTGTTAACCTTTTCTTTTGTACTAAAACTACGTCTTATGTGATTCTCTTACAAGAGATCAAATGTATGTACATCCACTCATTTAGTGACTGAGTTCCAATGATTATGTGTTTAACGAAAAGGTCTCTACGTGAGTATCACGGTTACCAAGGCATGACCGTAACTGTGCTTACGACTTTACTTCAGCCTTCCATACTCAGTTTCTTTTATCCTTCGTAACATGGACATTTTTAGCAACATTTTGTACATTCTGCTTCAAAGATCACGCTCACATTGTTGTCAGGAGTATGATATTTGCTCGTAAATGCGCTCAGTGATCAGAAAATGGATTTTTTGTTACCGTCGTACCTACGTCACTAACCAAGGAATGGGTATATAATATTCTTTTCCATTTTCCAACTCTCAGTTTATTGCAAAAAACCAAGCTAAGTACATTTTAAAACAATTGACACCATGTATGACGAGCTCAATGGCAGGCCTAAACATTTAAATAATTTACATTGCAACACAGGCTTGATTAAAAGTAATGGAAACATGGTGATGTAACATCAGCGAATGTCTTTTAAATTACATTTTGAAATAACACCGCCATTATTATAGAAATTTGTATTAAAGGGATCCCATATTCGTAAGGATTTATAAAGTATACGGTAATGGCTAGATCAGGGATAGGCAATCTTATCTGCAAGGGGCCGGTGTGTATGCAGGTTTTCAGGATAACCTTTAGGTCAGCTGTTCAAACCCAGGTGTGAGGACCCTTCAGACAATCGGTCCTCTAATTAGTAATCTAATTATGGAGCTGCAGAAAAAACCCACTTATACAGTGGCCCTTTCTGGATACGACTGGGGTAGATTATGTAAAACTGCCTCTTTTCCATTTGTGTTTGACTCATTTGCTTAAATGTTATGGATCTGAATTAATGAGATATGATATATATATATGCGGTTTAATAAATTAGTCATTTTGTTGGCCAAATGTAATTTAATATTCCCCCAGACCCTGACCAGGACAAGCAGTTAGAAGATAGATGGAAGAAGGTGCCGAGTTCAGTCACAGCCATGTATTGGTTGTGTGCAACAGCAGGGGGCGCTACAATAAGCAGGGCAGTCCAAGTCTGTGGTTTGTGTAATAAAACCGGTCTTTGCGTTTATGTGTTTGCTGAATTTATGGCTATACGTTTGCACGCCTGTGTCTTATCAGCACAAACAATACATCTTACACAAAGAGCTACAGCTAACAAGAACAAATACACCAAAGACGCAGGAGATGCGTCACGCAAAAACATTCGTATATAGGTAAAGATTAACAGGCATCTTAATATTGTCAGCGGTCATACTGCTTCCTTTAGCTGTCTGCCAACTTTGATTAGCGAAAAATTTATAATTAATCTTTGTCTTACAACAGGCATTATGTTCATAAATAATGCATAACACACTCATGATTTAAACTAAACGTATTTAAGGTCAATGTGTTGTTACCTACTCCCCATAAGTGTAAAGACGGTATAAAAACCTTATAATATCTATTTAGAAACTTGTGAAAATTATGTTCCGCCTGTTTATGATGCATAGGAATATTATTTACATACTATATAGAAATTTTATGTGTAGCATTGTTTTTACTGTGTGTAATAATACATTACTAAGGACATAAAAAGGCACAAACACAGCCAAAACAGCAGCACTACACCCTTGCAGACAAAAAAAGGAAAACCTGACCGGCTCAATAGCTCAAAAGCCTATTGATGTCCATCACTAATTGCCAAACAGACAGTCTAACTGACGAAGGTCCCCACGGGCCCGGTGAAAATGTTATCTGTGCCAGTGCACCCTGTGTGCATGGAAAGGACTGTTGTGGACAGGAAGAAGAAATTAAGAAAGCAAACACTGGACTTTAATAACCAGTGGAAAAAGGGGGAGGGGGGCATCAGGCATAAATATCTGGGAGTGAAGCGGGCATTGCAGTGCAAAGCAGTGCACAGTGGGGAGATTAGGGTGACAGAGTGCCAAAGACAAGGAACAGCAAAGGTAAGAATCCATTTTGACATTTAAGAGGCTGCATAATAACTGGAGAAAGTAGAGGTACACAGCAATGAAAAAAATGTGAGATGGAAAGGCAATGATCTTAGAAGTTTAGAAGGGAAGGAACATCTGTGTAGTTTAACATATTGGCAAGCAACGAAATCCATGAAAATTTAACATGAGGGTAGAAATTTAAAGAGACAAGTGCTGAAAATCCTACGCTTCACAATATGTGTGCCAAACATTACAGAACCTACACGCATTTCAGACTACAGTGCGATACATCAGGTTTAAATATGGCAAGATTCTAAAGGAAAATAGCGCTAAAATAAAACTTCAGCAGAGACCTAATTGAAAGGAGGCAGAAGAGACAGTTTCAAGGACCTTATTCCTTCTGTGAAGTTTGACAGCCATGTGGGCGAAGCGGATGGGACGGGAGGTGCTTGTGGCGGCAGTTTGCATGCTGAGCACCACTGTGGCCTTTGCCTCCGTCTACAGCAGTGGAGAATGCTACTTCAACACTAAAGGTGGGGCCACACGCTGCATCCATGCTGAATGTGCATATGCTTGTGTGAAGGTACTGAGCTCGAAGGCCATGCACCACTAGATGGCGCTATTGCGGGGCATAAAATGTGAGTGAAACACATTGTTCAGATTTTAGAAAATGTATTCTTCCAGATTAATGCACATTTAGTTAATACAGTTATACATCAACAGTTTGTAGAATTCATGAACCTTTTTCTCAGATGCACAACATTCCTCTGAGTGACCCCAACTTAAATATTCAGATGTAATGATATTAACATAGTTTTCATTAAGTGTTTGCTTGTAATGATGTTACATCCAGGTGATTTGAAATCTGTTCAGTTCACACTGCTTTTCTTTCAGTGTAGGATGAATAAAGTATAGTGAGTTCAAGCAAATCACAAAGGAACAGGCAGCTTGATCATGGGTCTATGCATAGACAAATGAACAAAGACTGTTTTCCATCAAATTTATCAGTTCACTGTGAGAATTATCCCTGATCAGTATAGCATGCAAAAATGACTTTGCTTTTTGAAAGATCACAGCATTTCACAGCAGTGATGTCTGGTGAAGTCCCCCTCAGTATATTTTTGTGATGAGGGGACTGGTGAGCATCAAAGGGGGGGGGGGGGCACTTTCAAAAGGGGCAAGTGCTAAGGCACCCCCAGTCTCCTTTCTCTGTCTGCATGTAACTGCTTCAGAGATTTGTCATACGTTAAAAAAAAATACAAAAACATGTGACATCGTTTTAGATAAATGAACTCTGCGGAAAACTCCACCCCGTATGCGTGCGCCCCATCCATTAATTTTATATAACGGGACACCTTGGTGGGCGTTATCTGTTACTTCTCATCGTGGGAAACACAAGGTGTGGCAAGGTGTGAGCGTGTGAAATGGTTGAAATGCGTGAGATTTGATAGCCCCGCTTAACATTTTCAGCATCTGAACGCCGCCATGTGTCTTTTGCAGCAAGCTGTGAGTACCGGGGCCAGGTGTTTAGGATGGGTGAGAGTTGGACCAACAAGGACTGCTACCTCTGCGTCTGCATGGAGCCATTCGGAGTGGGCTGCTGCGACCAGTGAGTGCCATGCAAACCAGACTGCACCACCCTGCGGCAGTACTGCCTCATAAAGTCGGATCAGTCATAGGCGATTTTACCTGGAACGAAATTGCACCCCCTACGGGTCAGTTATATTTGAAAATGTACCTTGTACCTTGCGTTCGCCATATCAGTGTGTAATTTAATTCATTGTAGGCCTACATGTATTTACATTTTTGCAGTGTGAAAGAAACGTCGCCTTTGGGGTTCATGTCTAGGTGCAACTTCTCACCTACAATAGCAAGTCCTGGTATACCAGTACTACTCCACACACAACCCAAATAATCTACACTCTCTACTTGAACTCATCATTACTGCTCGGATATCACCGGCTTGTCTCGGTCTTCCTTGCAGGGATGCACAGCCGGTGGATTACCCAGACTGGTGTGAAGTGGTACAGAAGCCAGATTCGTGCACCACCGCTGTTGTGATGCGGGCGAATCACAAGCTTCCATGTCTGCATGGACGGAGAGGACGTCTGCGGCCAGGGACCGGACAGGCCTGGAAATCTGACAATGACCCTCTGTTCTGAAAACGAGGGTTACGGTTTAAACTTGTTTATAAACACATGTATTAAACAAATTAGACCGCAACAATCTAATTACAACAACAAATTACATTAAAATACTTATATAGAGAAAAAATATATAAAAATCCACAATACAATACTATGCATGGAATCTTTGTGAAAACTGTGGTCAATGCATGAAATATTTATTTATGTTATCTATTTTTACAATATCTTGAAAATATTCAGTTTTTTTTTTTTTTTACAGTTAACAAACAGTTATCTTGTGCTTGTACTTTCCGGTACTAAGTGTATTCTCACGGGAATTTTTCAAGTAACTGAATAAACATGGCTTATAGAAAACAAATGTATGAGTTCTCTATGTACAATGTATTTAAATCAGAATTCATTTGCAATATACTGTGTATCCATGTGCAGGAATTATAATGTTCAGCGACAACGAAAAAGTGCGCGTGTACTTCGTCCGTGACGTTATATAGGGCCTATTGAAATAGAGCAGAGCAAATACATGTTACAGGAAAATGACTATAATGACAACTGCCGAAATTTAAGCATCATAACAGTTGTGTGATAAATGAATGAGGTATAAAATAAACTTTGAAACTACGCTTATGATTTCGTCAACGCACAAGCGATACGCGAATGAAAATCCACAAAATACGAAGTGCGTGTTACGTTTCTTTATATAATTCCTGACCATTCCTAATAGTGAAAGAGATAAGCTCTTCAATTCGAAAGGATTCACTGGATTCTCTAGGTAAAACACATCTTTACCGCATCTAACCATACATACCTCAGCCACTACTCGCGCCACAAGCGACTCGAACGTTTACCACGCCCATCGTTAAAGACACGTTGGACGAAAACATTTACCAAGAAGTAGGAGGGATATTACATTAAAATATCATTTGTATTTTGTACTTTTTATATTAAAAAAAAATGAATTTATACAAAGAATAATAGTTAAGTTATAAATAAAAAATCTGTACTATGTCCTATTTCGTTATTTAATACAAAACTGTGTCCATTTAATTGCTTTTCTACGATTTCACCCTTTACGTGGTTATAAGTACTTCCGCGTTCGATCGCTAGTCACCATGGTATGACGGTCGTCCGTTACCGTACAATATTGTGAAAGTGGGACGTTTGCGAAAATTTTCCTATTTAATTTTACTTACCCCGCTTTACCCCGCCCCAAAAAAACAAATCAAAATCTTTGTGTTGAACACAATGTAATTGTGTGTTATAAATTATCTACAAAGTAACGGATAACGGGTATAGAATAGCTACCTATGTATTAAGGTAGTAAATTATCTAATACTTACGGTAAAACATGCAGTCAGTGGTCTGAGTCGGAGTGCTGCACTTTCATGTATCTCCAGTACCCTTTGGATTAAAATTACACTTTTAACTAGTGTAAATGGAGAAAACTACACCAAAACTCATACTCTTATTTAGCGGGAAGCGAAAGTCTGGCAAAGATTATGTTACTCACTTGATCCAAAAGAGGTGAGTGATGAAGGTGCTGGATAGAACGTTCTCACATGTTGTTGCATTAGATAACTGCAAATGAACCTTTTTTCTGGCAGATTAGGTCCTGATGCATGTTGTACCCTGCGCTTGTCTGCACCGCTCAAATTACAATACGCACAGGTACCTATGTAACACGTATAAATATATTTAACTGTGTGATAAGTCTGGTGATCCTTTACTTAGAAATTTGTATAAGTTTTTTTAACGTTTATTGTCCTGGTATATCTATAATAATAATGTTATAGTTATATTAGGTTTATTTTCTTAATGCGCAGTGAAGTTGGATTGCATGTTATCGTAGGAGAACGGACTGGACTACAAGCAGTTGCTCGGGTCTGGACAGTACAAGGAGCAGTACCGAGCAGATATGATAGCGTGGGGTGAGCTACGGAGAAAGAACGACCCTGGGTTCTTCTGTCGCCTGGTGCTGAAGGGCGCCACGCAGCCCGTTTGGGTGAGATTCTAGAGACCTTCCTCGTCCTGCCGTATACCATTGCAGTACAGTATGCATCATACGTTTGAGCAGTTTGTCTGTCCCCGTGTGTACAGATTGTGAGCGACACCAGAAGATTGTCAGACCTGCAATGGTTCCGGATGGAGTATCCAACCCAAACCCGCTACGTACGGGTTGAGGCCTCGGATCAAACCAGGAAAGAAAGGGGCTGGGAATTCACACCAGGCACGTAATACATTCTCTTTCCCCTTCTTCTACCTTACATAAAATATATACTGTAATTTAGGCGGCACCGAGAAAATGAAGATCTATGCATTATTACATAAATGCAGGTTTTATTTTTGAGGTAGTCATATAGTGCAGGAAATGCAGGGAAATCTATTTAAAACTTTGATGACTTTTCTTTAGTTGCTTGGACAACATTTTGGTACATATAACCCATTTATACTGCCTAGGTTATGAATCAACAACCTCCAGGTTAAAAATCAGCATCCTTTACCAGTCTCTTCTATCTGTGGCATCATGAGGCCAATTAAACCAGTTCCTTCATGGTGAACGTTTGTAAGCTACAGTCAGTATGACTTAATGATGATCTTCAGGAAATCGGACTCCAATACTGCACCTTGTGGTCCCCGAATACACAGTGTGGAGCACGATAATTTTCACAATAATCAGCACATAAGGCACATAACTAATTATATCATTAGGAACTAATGAGGCATTTGTTCAAAACTGAATAAGCATGACAGAAGACTGGCATAGTTAAAATGCCACAATGCCTTTGCATTCTTATCAGTGAATACCCATGATACAGTGGCAGAGGGAAGGATTTATTTTCTCAGTCTAAAGTGTTTTTGGGCAGCTTAAGGGGAATGGGTGTGGCACGATTTATGGTTTATTTACGACACTGACGAGTGCAAATATTTTTCTAGGATAAATTAGGTCCCGTTTTATCTTGTACAACCATGCATGTAGCAAAATTAAAGTTTAAGACGACATCCAGGAGGTGTACATGTAATATTCACAGTAGTCCTTACAAGACATATGCATATATAGGTTTATCATTTGCCGGTTGGCCGGTTTTTCCCAGCGATGAAGAGAAAGACACACAGGAAACGTCTCCACGGCTTTGGCATGAAGGAGTTTTTCCTCTGCCATTAAGGTCCCAGTCAGTCCTGGAAGAAGGCACCTTATTTCTGTGACTTTGTTTTTATTCATGTGTGATGCTAGAGATGCACCAATTGTACCAGCCAGCTATCGGTATCGGCCGCTGGTTAAAAATGAGCTGATACTTACCGCCAGTAATTCCCTTTAAAATGGTAACCCATATTGCTTTGCACACCCATGTAGTAAACAGTTAGAAAAATGTCTGCTGCGTGGAATTATTTTAATGTCGTTAGAAATGCATTTTGCAAACATGGCTCTACTAAAATTTCACAAGGAATACCTACTATTAAACATTTCAGCACAACAAATATGATTGTTCACCTTATGGCGAGACGGTGAAGGGTATGAAGAGTTTCTGAAAACAAATCCTTTCCAATAAAGAAGGCTACAGTACTGCTGAATGATCTTAGTCCATCTGTTAGCGCAAGTGTTTGATAGGAAAAGAAAATTCAGTGCAGACAGTGTGAAATCAAAAGATATTACTCTGAAAATTGTGGAGTTTATCACACTTGATCATTCCTTCTCTGTTATAAATTTTATAAATACATCAGATGCATAGTTATAAAATATACTACTGTGGGAACCAGAGTTGGTGGTTTCCTATCCAAAAATAAAAACTTTTCATGTTTTTGGAATGTAATTATTTTTAAATTTATTTGGTTGGAGTGTCACTGTAAACATATTTAAGTAGAACATCCCAGACAATCGGTATTGGTGTCAGTTTACGACGCGGAAATTTCCTTATCGGTGCATCATTAGTACCCATCACAGAGAACAAAATTCGGCATTTACTGCCTTACTGTCGGAGCACTAAGAATTCCGTTTACAGTATGGTTCTTAGTTGCAGAACCTGAAATGGTCAAAGAGAAAAAATATGCTCCATTTGAGAATTTAATAAACCACCCCCCCT
>JAODKC010000137.1:14130100-14143253 GCA_026777985.1 Mormyrops attenuatus
CCCCCCCCCCCCCCCGCCCGCCGCGGGGGCCAGATTGCAGATTGCAGGAGAAGCGAGGAGGGGAAGGCGTGCAGTGGGGAAGGAGATGATGGGGGAGAAGGCGAGACAGACCCAGGAGGGACAAGGAGAGAGGGGGCCAAATGCCAAAAGTGAGTCTTAAGAGTGCTGGAAGTCAGCAGAGATGCACAGTACACACTGGGAGAGAGACATTGTAAGATAGGACAAGATCCTCATTTAGAAACATAAATGAGTTTGTGGCAACATGCCGCATATTAACTTTTCCTATTGCTGAATGATGGTGAGAATAAAAAGAATATGGACCCGGGAGCAGCAGTGGTGAAGAGTGAGCAGCACTGACACTGAAGAGCAGCTCAGGGGCATGCACACCCTCCTCACAGCGAGGGCTGCCGTGGAGGCCTTCGCGTGTCTCAGCCACCGCACCTCGCAGATATAAATACCTCCAGTTGCCGCTCACCTTACAGTCCTTCTGCGCGACGCCATTCTTCCTCTCACCCCTTTCTGTTTTGTGCCTATTAGGTCACCCTGTGTGAGGCTTTGCTTCTGTGGAGGGCTGCCTGGTGACTCATGTTATCAGTTTAGGGATCATCTATGGAATGCGCTGCTGCATGTAGTTGTTTCTGTGCATTTCGTTAACATGTTAAAACTGGCAGTATCTCTCTGGTTCTTTTTTTTTCGCCTGAAAAGTTGTCCCATTATATCCTGTTTTTCGATCCACGGTCAGTACTGAGCCTCCGATAGCGAAAGCGCTGTCCCATCGACACTCGTGTCTCGTCATTCCGGACGCCGTCAGAGTGATATTCGAAAGGCACACAGCAGGCGGTGTGTTGTCCGTTTCCTCGGACGTTGTGGAACTGCTAAATTCTTCTGTCGCAGGATCTCCCTGGGCCACAACCACAATAGAACATATTCCTGCCTTTTACGCGAACTGGTGTTAAAGATTTCCATGTCACAGTGAGTAAATGTGGTATATGTTTACCCCATCAGATGTGCCTGACTTGCCCCTGAATGTGCAGCTAATTTTCTGAGATGAACAGCTAACGCAAGATTAGATGACATACTACCACTATTCTTAAGTACAGACATTATAAGATACATGATTTAAGTATGTTTTCACAACATTTTGTACAAATATAGAATTAAAAGCTCTGTTTCATATCACCCCTAATATTCGCCCCGACCTTAAAATTCTTGTTGGCCCGAAGCACCTCTGCATGAGTGTGGCCTCTCCCTGTGACCCCATCCCCTGGCCCCCATGCCGGCGGCGGCCCACCTGCTTGCTACGCTCCTCGGCCGCCCTCTTGTCAATCTCCGCCTGCTCAGCCTGATCCAGCGCGTTCTCCTTGTCCAGCTTCAGCATCAGCATCTTCTTCTTGATGGCTTCCATCTTGACGTGGGCTGGCTGGCGCTTTTAGCCAAGGAAGAACTGGAGAAGATACGGGGGAACGATGAAGCGAAGGGCAAACGAGGAGATGGAGGGAGAGAAGCCTGATTGGGACCCAGAGAGAGCGAGAGACGGATGGACGTGAAGGAGAGAGTTCAACCTCGGACTAGTATGGAATTTTTTTTTTATATTTATACCGTAGGCCTCTGGATAGCCCCTCCCACTTGTTAGCCCTTCCCCCTTTCTATTTTAGTCAGCCTTTGGTATTATTATTCCATGTTCTCTCTCCCTTTTGTTGTTAATCAATCACTCACTAGAATGGCCTCTTGGCTCCAAGACTCTGTTTCATGCCACTGTCCCTCAAAGTCCCCCCCTCTTGCCTTCATACCGTTCCCTTTGCTGTCCTGCACATTCATCCCACGGCTGTTTCCAAGGCTTCCTCGCACACTCAGACCTGGAGATGCTAGCTGGACATTTGCAGCATGAACATAGTTACCAGTAAAATGATGAACAATGTCATCATTAAAGCGTGCAACATTGTGTAAACAGGAAGAGACTTCCTAGAAATATGTTGGTGATTCATAAAGCAATAATATTATCTGCTATGTTTTGCAAAGTGCTTTCATGTACTCTATTATTTATTAATTCTTGTGTTGTTTAGTTTTCAAACATGATGTATAAGGAGAAAAATATAGCTGTGAAAGAGGAAGGAGGAAGATGATATATAAGCTGACATAAAAATTAGTCTTTTATATGAAATGCGGCTACATTCTGCTACACTAGTAAGGAATGAGCGATGGATTTGCAACAGGTGGGAAAAAAATGAGCAAATGCCGGAGACACACAGAAACAAAAAGAACAAATAGAGACTTAAGATACAACAGCCAGCGCCAGGACCAGACAGCCTGAACTGTGACAGCTGGGCCTGGATCTCCTGGCCCCCAGCACCAACAGAGAATCGCGTTGAAACCACACGCTAACGTCCAGCCATCCCTCTGTGACTCATATATAAAGGCTGGAAAATATACAGATCCTTCTGGGATTACATCCACAAACAGGTCCTAGTAATACTCATTTCTGTTAACTGGATTGACATCAAGCTTTAAGGCTTTTAGAATTTTTTAGCATTTGAAAGAAAAAACGAATTAGCCAGATACTGGAAAAAATACTTTTAACAGATGTGACGTCCATAATAAAATAAACTGCTTACAAACCTGGCAGTATGCTTCATTGAAAGTAAAGACTGCCTTACGCCTTTATAAGGGTACCTGTGAGGTATGCACTGCCCCCTTGGGGACACCAAAATTTACTACACCTATTTCTTCTCCATATTTACAGAATGATCTAAGAGAGAAGCCCATCTGCCCTATTCAGCTCCCTTTATAGCAGCCCCTTGAACTCTGCCTCAGCTCCCCCCACCACACATACACGTACAATGAGAGTAATTCTACTCCCCCTGCCTGATGGAGTCCCTAACATGGGTGAAGCGCAGAAATGTCAGCTATGTGCCTGCTCCAGGGATATTAATACTTGTCTTTTGGCTGACATTGTCCTGGGATTAGAGTGAGTGGAGAAAGATCCACGGAGGATTTTGCCCAGTTGGTAGTCGATAACCTTCTGTGTTGAGGGAGGGGTGGTATCGTGTTTAAAAAATGACCTATCTCACACTGGGGGGCTGGGTCACAGCTACAGCGTTTAGTGCTGCTCTGATTTCAATTATAATGAAACTTTGATCTTTGAATCAAAAAGGATATAAAATATAAATATCTGAAAAGAAGTGTGTCATTAACGTACCTGATGAAGTCATTTCTTCCAGCACCCTTTTGTTTGGTGTTTGTGGGCTCTCTAAACCACATCAACTACAGATATCTGATATCTACAGTGTGACAGTTAAGTGCTAAGAAACAGCAAAAGTAGGACTAATGTCTAGTCTAAATATATACAATTTGATAGAAAGCAGACACTATGTTAATAAGTCAGTTAAAATGCAGGACTTCCACCCAAATCAGGACTGCCAACCAGGTGATTATCACCGTTCTCCTTGATTAATTCCACCTGCCTGATGTTTCAGGCATCCCCACATATTAGTGTATTTTGCTTTTGCTTTGCTAGTATCCATGGAACAGACACCCTGGAGGTTGGACATCTGTACCAAGAAGGGTTCAGTGTCTGACATTTTGTTCCTTCTCTCCCAAAAATGAAAGTTTCACATTTGTGTTATATTTGTTTATTGAAAGGCTTTAATTTGTCTCTTTACCTCAGTACTCACGTTTATCCCCAAAAGAGGCAGAATCCCTTAATAATATCCCATTTCGATGTAGAGTGGGACAAAGGGTAAACTGGGACAGTTATACTCTTCATGCTCCTGTGGTCTGTCAAGCTGTCCAAATTTACCAATGTCCACTCTACCTGTGTCATATGCCTATGTTCACAGGGTTGGTCAGACTTTCCCCTGTACACACCAGGCAGGCAGGAGTTGGTTACAGGAATTGATTCTAGGCATTTAAACCAGTTCAAATAGACCAAATACATCTCAGGAACTCTATAAGTCTTCAGCCCCACACAAGGCTAAAAAGGCCTGCTGAAGTTCTCCTTTGTAATCTTTCTGTGGGGGGAGAAAGACAAATCAGTAATCAGGATTGAGAGCGTCCGTGGAATAATCCTGCATGTATTTTGATGACCTTCATGGAAACATGTTGCCGCCATTGGTTGATCAAGCCAAGTAGATGACTCAAAGTAGAAAGAAAAGCTGAAGGCTGTGCACTTCCTGAGAATAAATTTTCAGAGGTAGAGGAAAAAAAACAGAGAGGAAAGTCCCCTGCGATGGAGGATGTTTCATGTACCTCTTGTTGACAAATTTAATTACCATGAGGAAGCAAAGAACAGGAAGAAGAGGCAGGAAGGAAAGGCACTGAGCATTGGGCATAGGAGTCGAAAAGAACAGCGATCTGGACCTCTGACCTGCAGGGCTGAATAGAGGGAGAGTCCAGCCAGCCGACGGAACTCCACCCTGATGCTGAGCAGGTCTTCCTCACAATGCGACACCAGAATGCCCCGTACTACAGCACTCTTCTACAGGAGACACACATAAACTCAGGAAACACAGACTAACGCACCCCCAGGAAGAGCATAAACGAGGAAGAGACCTCAATGTCAAGGCCCCTCACCTTGATGGAGGTCTGCAGACGATGTGCCAGGTATAGTGGGCTGTTCTGGATGGACTGCACTGTAGAGACAGATGGTTGTATGACGACAGACAAGACTTTCACAGGCCTACACACACACTATTACACTCTCACCTAGAATGCGGAAGCCCAGTTTCAGATCCCCAGAGAAGTGATTTTGTATCACTTTTTCTACAAGGACCCCCTGAACACGCTCCCACTTGGACAACACTAAGAGAGAGACAGGGGAGTCGGTAAGTCAATGTGTTTACTGTGCTGTACCTACGGTATGTGTTTATTGGAGTTCTTTGTGTAAGGTAAACTCCCACGAGCATGGTATGTCTCAACTGTACACCAACGGCTAACAGACAGACCTCTATTAAGATGTTCTGCATCTCGCGTGGTGAGCACCTTGATCCAAGGCGCCATGTCAACTTTCTTACTGCTGAAGGCATCAGTCAGAGTCTATGGATGTCAACAAACACAACAGTGCCATTGCATCAATCATCAACACAGCTGGAGACGACACACACTTCCATGTTTATGCAAAGTGACTCCCACTAGCGTTTCTATGTATTCCAGCATAATTAGTATTTAAATTCACATTATCTGTCTACAAACTACAATTGTTATGTAAAGAGTTTATCTTCTTTTCATGAGAGAATCTGTAAAACACGAACTGTGGGGTATAAAAGCCATTAAGCAGTATGCAGGCTGTTACAGGATTATCATCTCATGCGCGCGGTGTCTGAACTTTAGAACATATCTCTGAAGTGACTCACATTGACGTCCCCATCAATGAGCTCATAATCAATTACTCCCTGCTGGTTCTCCCACTGTTTCTGTGGGTAGGAGAGATCAGAACACTGATTCTCACTGGCAAAACATGTTCAAAAACAGTAAAAATTAAAGAAAAAAATGTTTCTTTTTTCCATGGCACGAGACGCAAACATTAAAAGCAAATTAATACAAATTAACAGCAGTAAGGATGTAAAATAAAAAGTGCTTAAAGCAAAACTAAGTATGTCAGACTTTGTTTTTATAGTCAGTGAGGGAGTGTGGGGGGGGGGGGGTGTACCGTAAGAATGGCCAGAAGCAGCGTGGTGAAGTCTTTGCTGGTCTCACTGATCAGATCATTCTCCAGGTACCGATCAAACTCTGCACCAAGAACATGACTTGGGTGACTGTGCCTGTTTCTTAATGTGGACTCACCTGTGTAAGCTATACATACATAGCAGTTTATTGCAATACAGTTACCAAAATTAATTCCACAAAAGCCGTCCAGTGTTTTTTCAGTTAACGAAAGATCTAGAGTCAAACACAGACAGGGTAAGGCTAATGGTTTTCTTCCACTCACCCTGCTTATAGGCGACAGTAATGTCTTTGAGCTGCTCTGCTGATCTGGTACACAGCACCTCCAGTAAGGTCTCCTCATCTGTACCCAAGCCCTGTGCACACACAGCTTCACCCCTTATTCTGAATTACTTAAATACCCACCTTCCTTCTCGTCAGTAACACTGTCTGGATGCCTCTACACATCTCCTAAGTCATTAGCTCGTTGCCGTTTCGTTTTGCCATCTGGCCATCTGCCTACGGCTACCCAGCGTCCGTAGGCATCCGCCCATCTGCCCCTCTCTGTCTTTCTCACCTCCATGGCCTGCTGAAGGCGGTGGGCATCAAACTGTGAGGGAGTCATCATGAGCCCCAGCACCAGGTCCTGCAGACCCCCTGACAAGCATTTCTTCAGAATGAAGCTCATGTCCTGGGGTTGGATGAAGCAAAGACAGGGAAATGGAAGAGTCCATTCCTTCTTGGTGGGGGTGTCTTGAGGATTATGTGTTTAGTATAGAATAAAATAAGGGCAGCTTCACCTTCCCCGTGAGGCTGTGGTAGGTCTGAGCAATGAGCTGTCTCTGTGCATTGGTGCGGTTGGTCAGGATCCTCACCAGGGTGTTCCCATCTGAAACAGCAACCCCGATCACAACATAACTACCGTGGTGGAGTCTGTACCATAACGCCAGATTTCTTGCTTAGCTGGATAACGTGTCAGATTTAAGGCAGTCTGGGCTAAAGGTTGTTTTCACATTTGGCCTGGTTGCCCAAGCATGATTGTTGCCCCTCCTCACTACCCCACTATTCAGCGCTTAACGAACATGGCCTGAGCAACGTACAACAGAGTTCACAATTAATGTCTTTATTTTGAGGTGCGATGACACATGGTCCTTTATAAATTTATCAAGTATGCAACACAGTGATTTTCAATTAATCATGCTGCATGTATAAGAAGGTAGTCCCATATTTTACCAAATCAGTCTCACCATTGACGTCATGTCGGTTCTGTGCTTGGGCACAGTTAGCCATCACCCTAGATGTGTACTGTACCCAGGTCCAACTAAACTGTGCCCAGGCCCAGTTCTTTAAGTGAAAACCATTTCAACTGGGATACCTTAAATCCAATAAGTTATCTGGTTAAGAAAGAAATTCGGCTTAGTGATACAAGCCCCTGGTTTCTATGTCTTCCATAGCCCAAAATAATTATCATCACATGAGAGTAGAAGCAACCGCTGAAGCAGAAAGGAGAAACATTGTAGAAATGGCATAAAACTTGCATTATCACTAGCGAAACACACCTCAAGTCAGAATGGTGTTACTGTGTGAGGTTGTATTTCAACAGAAAGTTGATCCATTATAGGAAATTATACTACAAAACATGCTCATGTGTTTTACTTATACAAAAATGTTCTGAGAACGGAATGAAGAATGGTTCAGAGAGATAACCATTCAGATTGTAGAGGAGGTGGGTCCAGGCAACTAGAGCAGGTGGGACCAAGGCATCTGATTGGTTAGTCAGTCTCCTCTAGTCGCTTGGACCCACCTCCTCTACAATCTGATTGGTTATCTCTCTGAACCATTCTGCATTCTGCTCTCGGAACATTTTTGTGTAAGTAAAACTCCCACAAGCACATCCGTGTACCTTTTTTCTCCAGAGCAGCCTTGATTTCTTGGGCATCCTTCTGAGGATTAAAGCCAGGGAAAGGGCGGACTGTGCCCAGGGTGCCCCACCACATCTCCTTAAACAGAGTGGAGATGAGGCCACTCGAAAAGCATTTCATAGTGACAGGAATCTGATATCTTAGTGAGACCTCTTAGCCAGCCAGACAGAAGGGAGATGAGAAGGGAAAAGGTAAGAAAATGGAAAGAAAGAGTTATAGAGGAGACAGTAATGGACCGATTGGAGTTAGATCTGAGAGCTGAGAGCAGGGGCGCTGCTAGAGATTTTGGGCTCCATAAAAGCATGTTATATTGGGCCCCCAACCCAGACCAATCCAATCATGTTCCATATTTTTGGAATTATCTAAACTTCTCCCCCTTTGTAGTGCCACTGGCTGGAAGACTAATAAACATTGTCCATCCCTTATTAGGATTTATCACATTGGAGATGCAGATGTTCAGAGAATATCCAGGGAAGCAGAGTATGGAAGAAGGGCTACTCTATGGACAGGAAGCAAGCCCGACTGCAGAGATCTCTCTCTCTCTTTCTCTCGCTCTCTTTCTCTCTCTCTCTGTCACACACACACACACACACACACACACACACACATTTGTATTCATATCTTTGTGGGGACCATCCTTCATTTCTATGGGAAAAACCCTAATCCCGATTACAATGACTTTAACCCCTAACCTTAGCCATAAGTAACCAATCTAAATACAAGACTTAAGGCATTTTTAGTTTGACTGCAGTCACAAATTTTTATAAAACTGAGTCTCTGCGGGAAAAATTTAAAAAGATAAAAAATGAAATGGTCCCCACAACGCCAAAATAGCAGGCCTTCATGACATTCTGGGGACATTTGGTCCACACACACACACCTACATACTAAGGGCAGTTCATTTTAATTGCATTTCTTTGGACCATAAAAGGAAACTGGAGTATCCAGAGAAAATCCAAACAAAGAAAAGTCTGCAGTGGCTCCATCAGCAACTTTCACATGGAAAGATAACAATGCTAATGGTTGAGGGACTGGGTTGCGCAGTAAAAACAAATCTTTTGGATTTGACATTTTCGTAGAGCAATATGTCACTGAGCATCATAGCAACGTTCGCACAGGAAAGTGCAACTGCATCCATGTCAGCCAAACATATCTGGCTATTCACACTAATGAACCGTTTTAAGCAACTTACAGTCTTTGCTGGAGGCTTACTGTCCTCCATCTTCAATGGAGTCTCCATATCCTAGAAAGACTGCAATGAAAAAAACAAAATGTAAAATGCAGAAACGCAGTGCCTCAGACAAATACAGTGATCCCTCACTATATCGCGGTCCAGCTATCGCGCCCCAGATATATCGCGGATTTTTCCGCGACGAATCATAGTTCTCTGCGATGTGATTATATATATATACACACATTACATATTATTATGCTACTCATATCCTTAGCCCGACATCCACATATCATATGTGTTTACAAAGCGTGTTTTAATAAGTTTACATGTGTTTAAAGCATGTGGGAGGGGTATTTTAATACTTAAACTATACAAAAAATATTTATTGTTATGGCCTTTCTATATCGCGGATTTTCACCTATGGGTCTGGATCACTGTATATTGCAAGATAATACCCCTTAGACATTTGGAAGTCGATGGCTACCAGCTTCATACGTTTCACTTGTAGAGCATTTTGTGAAAAACCAGTTACTCAGTATCCACACAGTTCATTGTAAAACACATGGTAACACAACATTATTATGAATACTTTGTCTGTCAAGACAGTAGTCTTTGCTTTAGAAACTGCTTCTCCTGGTGGGTCAAGACAGCATTGCTCTCTTTAATTCAAAACACAATAAACATATTTCACTTTATACTCCGATAGTAGAAAATGCTACGTGGGGTTTTATATCAAGATATAGGCCTATAGATTGCATAGCCAATGTGTTTGACGATCTTCTGATTATACAGCAGTAAGAAAGAATGCAGTCATGTGACACTTCAGAGGAGACATGCAAAACGTACGAATCAATGAACACCAGAAATAACAAAAAAAAAGCAATGAACAAGAAAAGTTGTGCTTTGAGGTCATTCTGGGGTCTTCATCACGAGTCCAGCCCACCTCTAGGCATCCAAGATTAGCGCAGAAACTTTGAACATGTGGTCCAGCGCATAGAATAGCGAAGGAAATTCATACATTTGACTCGAGAGGTACTTAATCATCAATGAGACTCATTGATCCGGCAATTGATCATTGGTCCTGGAGTAATCGGTATCTTTAATGGCCAAACAACAACAACAACAACAACAATAATAATAATAATAATAATAATCATCATTATTATTATTAGCATCATCATTACTACTACTGCTACTACTACACATTCATTTTTAAAATATATAATAGATTTAATAATTCGGCATGTGTTCTCAGCTCATAAATATTCGAACGTGTCCACAATGAAATTAGCGCGACATAAATAAACGCGCCTGAAGAGCCCTCATGTAATCCCTACGTGATGGTACTCTCCCCGTATCTTTAATTTTTGTAAACCTTACATAATCAGCTGAGTCTCAAATGATGAAGTGGATCTTATCTGTGTTCGCCTTATTTTTAAGGCATTCTTACCTTTCCGTGAGGATCCTGAATGGCTGCTTGGTCCTGGTTCAATGTGTGTGATAAGCAGTGAGGCGTTACAGCTGTTTGCGGAGATCGCAGGTATAACGGGAGGACACCGGACTGGGTGTGTCCGTGCAGCCCGAGGGGGATTGCGGATGCATTCTGAGCACTGCATGACTTTGCCCTGTTTGAGCAACACTAGCCCTCTTATCCCAGATAAATACTGAGGTGTTTCCGGTGTGCAACGGGTTTGACAATTTATTAAGTTAAGATCTGTTGAACAAATCAAGTCTCATCTGCTTGGCAACATGATTTTACAAGCGCATGTTTTGTAATTAGAATTAAGATCGGTAATCGATCTACTGACAGCCAGCAGGTAATTAAGATCACCATATTTACTCGTACCACCTTATGAGGCCAGTCCTTGCTTACGGTAACTAGCCTAGCCCGAATAAGACACAGCACCGCGTGAATTATTTTTAATTAAAATGTTCAAATAAATTTATTCAAATTTTAAATGAGGGCCATTTTTTGACGAAGCAGTTTTTCCTCGAGGTGTCCGTGTTAAGACGTTGTAGTACAGTCTTGTACTTAAAATAAAAGACATCCACAGACTATCTCCGAGATATCTCAGTCAGCTGTATAATACACTCGCTGGATGTACCGCTTACAGCTACAGAAAGTGCTTGTTGAGCTGCACATGCCGTTAAAAAAAGAATCAAAGACAGTACAAATAATTTATGTCAAATTTATAAACACAGGCCAGCCAAATAAAGTAAAAATTAAAAAGAATTGAAATAAAATTACAACATAAAAGTATGTCGACGTTTTTTAAACACAAAAGCATATATTTATACACACAAATACATACTTATATATAATATATAATACGATATAGAAAAAAACACTACGGTAGTTTTCTTCATAAAGCAAAACATTCTATAAATTCTGTTAATCTGTCTTTACTTTCTATGCTACTGCTGTTCAGAATTGAGCGAAAAAAACCCGACAGACTTCGGATTTGAAGATCACTGTTTGTCGTTAGTTCAGTCTAAAAGCTACTGGCTGCAGTGCGAGTTGTGCAATTAAACGTAAATTTTTAAGTCAAGCCTGTGACTAAAGAGAACAGTACGGACGGCAAGAGACATCTTAATAATAATAATAATAATAATAATAATCATAATAAAAATGAACAAAAAAGGTAAATGAGTTCACAGGGAACGCTCCTTCCATTCTGATAGTACAGTTAGTGCTATCTTCGTCCATCTTCATTATACCCTTATACAAACAATACAAACAGTTTTGGTTTAAAGTTGTTCTCAAAAATATTTCACAGAATTCTGAACAGTACATTGCAAAGCCCTTCCCCAATTAAAAAAATCAGTTAAATCAAGCTGTCGCTCCAAAAACTCCAAAAATAATTTGGCTTCTTAAAAGTCCTGGAGAATTCAAGTGTATCTGTCTTCAAGGAGGGCTGGCGGGTAGGGTGACTATGTGTCACCCACATAGCCTATTAACATATTAATATACAGTACATGTCCTCATGCACCAGCTCCCCCCCCCATTACCCTTCAGTCACTGAACCATCCAGACCATGCAGAGTACTGAGGATGCTGGATGAGATTAGACGTTTTTTTTTCTTCCATCGATTATGTTACAACTTCAAATTACATCACCAGTTCCCTGAATCTACTCTGGAATTAAGCGATTGCTGACTTTTCTCCTGTCCTCCTCTTTAGTATTTTACCACTTCCAAAGGACAGATGAACGCTAAGGCAGAGAAAGAACAGAGACAGAAAGGGAAACTAATTCAAGGGTGATTCTAGAAGAGACCTAATCTAAAATAGAATTAATATGCAAATAAAACTTAATATGCAATACAATATTTCAACAAATATATACCAGAACATAATGTGGTATTTGGTTCCTGGATGCATTTCTATATACAACAGGGAATGATCCAATCGCGTGTGCAGCTCGGTAGGTTTTGGTCCAGGTTGACACCAGATCCAGTCCCAGGTTCCAGGCTCTAGGTTCCAGTGAGCCTGTCGCTAGCTGCGAGAGGTCTCGGGGTCCACGTCAGCCTCACGTGGATCTGCTCCACATTCACTCTCCTCAGGGATGTCCTGAAGATCTGCACAATCACACGACACCGTAAATGCTTAACTACTGCCTGCAAAGCCCATGTAGTGCTGTCATGGTTACATGGGGCTTTTTTGCATCCCTGTGCTTCCATTTCAAACGCATGGGCAGGACCCACAGTGAGGAAAAGAGCGAGTTAAATATTAGTCCAGTGAAACCATCCGCCCACACCGCAAACAGAGAGGGAGCCAGAGAGATATCGTTTTACATTCAGACACACCTACACAATACACAGCTAGGGAGTGAAACACAGGCAGGGTAAAAGGGCAGCGAAAGAGAAGACTAGAACTGTGTGTATTCAATTCACATTATATAAAAGTGTGTGGGCATTTAAAACACTTCCGGGGTAAAAGGTTAGATGCTTACTGCCTTAAAATTAGCAATGTGCGCTAAATGGACGTCGTGCACATGTTACAATAGTGCCAAAGGGGGAATTTTCCTGTCATGTACGATTTGTACTGATGACATTAACGCAATTACATCACAAAATTTGAAAGGCACCGTCAGCAGGACGAGGAATTGAGCTGAAGCCTTTATGGGCGGAAATTCGGACACCTAGCATTCCTTTTTAGCGTCAGAGGAATTTAAGGCAGCTGTAAAGTTTACATGATTAAGTGACTAATGAATGATGTAAGAGGCAAATGGTCATCAGGATTTATGCAGCTAGTAAAGCAGGTCAGAACATGCTCCGTCTGTGAATCAGGGCCACAGATAATGGTCTGAAATGTCCTCTGCTGTGAACTGCAGCATGATTATGACCACTGTCAGCAGTATGTAAATGGGATGGATGGTGTATTTTAGCCCTGGGCTGGGATGGGCTCTCTCTCTCTATTTTAT